>CAIGQQ010009522.1:0-10004 GCA_903798035.1 Danio albolineatus
CAAAACTAGATTAAAGACCTATCTTTTTAGTAAAGCATACACTCAATACATCACTTAGCGGTATGATGCACGAATGTGCTCCACGCATCCCCTTTATATACACTATGAACTGCAGCTACGCTAATTATTTTCTTTGTTCTCTATTCCAACTGGGGATACTCTTCCCGAGGCCCCCAGAGACTATGCAGCGCCACGGATGCGATCCAAGACCCGTGACGAGACGATCCCAAGGCTCCTTAACCCTGGACCAGGCTGTATCCTGAGCAGCTGCTTGGCGGAGTAGCAAGCAAGAGACGGATTCCCGTGACCCTCCAAGGACAGACGAGTCTCGAGTTCTCCAGCCTCCAGCGACTAGACTGCAGCTAGAGCTGCGCACCGATGGATTACTCTTCAGTGTTTGGACTCTAAGTAGTGAATATTAAACAACACTGAACTGACCTGAACTCAGCTATATACTAGCTAATAATTTAATAGCTAATAACTAAACTGACATTTTCAATTTACTATAACCTTCTATGTGAAGCTGCTTTGACACAATCCACATTGTAAAAGCGCTATACAAATAAAGGTGAATTGAATTGAATTGAATTATTCCTTCTTACCACATAACACCCTTACCTGACACTGTAAATCTGACCCTGCTCTGTTGTCCCTCAATATTTTCATTCTTCTTTGCCTGTGATTGACATTGTGACATTAGTATTTTCATAAGCACTCACTCATAAAGCCAAATTGCCTTAATATGTGAACTTTTTTGTACTTACTGGCGTTTAAGTGCACTGAAAAATGATCTTATGTCCTCTTTCCTTTTCTTAGTCATTTTTATCTAGTCACTGCAAGGCAAGATTATACACAATGGTAATTCAAAGTGCTTTACATAAAGTACGTATAAAAATAATCACAACAATAAAAACAAGGAACTAAAAAAAAGTTGAAATTGTTTCTAATTAATGACGTAATGTACGAACAGAATGGAAACTGATTATACAAAAATACAGTGGGGTGAGTTTGGACGTAGTACAGTGCTCATTTAGCAAATGCACAGCTAAAAAATATGCTAATTGTGGCCGTTTAAGTTGTTGACATTATGCCAACTTGTCACAAATAAAACAATGCATGGGAAACGCCTTTGGGCGCGTTAGCTGCAGTGCACTTTGCAACAATTGTATACAAATAAAGGTTAACTAGATAGGTAATATTTTAATTGCTAATATAGCAGACACATGGAAAATACATTGGTATAATCAGCATTTTTGTTGCAAATAATTCATGAATGAGTCTTTATCAGCAACATTAAAGACAATCGCTTTGTTTACAGTGAATAAAATACCCTCTCCTTACTGAAGTTACACATGAATGGTGCCGCAGCCGCATACCTAACTTGTATGTTTGCGCATAGTAGGTGAGATGAACCCGGGAAAGCAGACAGTGGACCAAACCACTGCAAGGAAGGGGAGGGGGAACTCAACAGTTTCTAAGTGCATTTTAAATGTGAAATGCGTTCTTTTTCTACTTATGCAATTATTTTAGGTATAGATACATATATTTTTCAAAATACATGGTGCATTTTTTGGAGGGGAACAACCATTGGATGGGAGGGGACATGTCCGCCCTGTTCCCCCCGGGATTTACGACCGTGCTTCCAGCTGCAACCCAGTACTGGGAAACACCCATACACTCTCTAATTCAGACACTACGGCCAATTTAGTTTATTCAACTCACCTACAGCGCATGTCTTTAGACTGTGGGAGAAACCGGAGCACCACACAGAAAAACTGGAAAGGCATCCATTGCGTAAAACATATGCTGGAACAGTTGGTGGTTCATTCTGCTGTGGTGACCCCTGTTAAATAAAGGGACTAAGCTGAAGGAAAATGAATGAGTAAACAAAACATTGATTTTAACAACACTTCTTTTTAAAAGCCTTAATCAGGATTTTACCACAAGCTTTGCCTGTTGAGCTGAATTTAACCTCGTACATTCCTTTAATTGTCTGTTATACCCAGCTATAACATCTAACAACCTACATTACAAGCCGATTAGATTATTCGAATCTCCTTTTAAACATTACGTGCCATGGAATATGTACTTGTAAACAAAAGATACTCATTTTCCAGTTGGCTTGGGCAGAAACCACAAAAGCTTATTTAAAGTAAAGCGTATCATGTTCTCAAGTCTTCATTCTGAAGCGCCGCAGTATTGACATGGTGTCATTAAGGTCCGCGAGATTGTATTTATTTTGGCCCAAGCATTGCGTCGAAGATCGCTCTTATTTCTTCCTTCTCTCTACAGCCTCTTCTTCCTGTTTGGCAGGCGAGCCGTGGAAGGTTTTCCTGAATCAAACATGCGTCTTCAATTTGGGCCTGTGAAGAAAACAATCACATTTTTCCCCCGGCCTGACAGCAGATTGAGATGTGGTCGCCACAAAGAAGTCTGGATTTGACGGAAGTTTGGACTGAGAATTTCAGGGGTCCTGAATGTAAACTATAGGGAGACCTGTTCCAAAATGTTTTCTGTGAATTTCAACTTTATCCGAATAATTTCACTGCTTTATTTTACTTTTGATTAATTTTATTTTATTTTATTTTATTTTATTTTATTTTATTTTATTTTATTTTATTTTATTTTATTTTATTTTATTTTATTTTATTTTATTTTATTTTATTTTATTTATTTCAGTTCACTTGTTGTATTAAGTATTACTTACAGCATTTTGTTTACATTTATTGTTTCTGTGTATTTTATAATTGTCACCAATGTTATTTTAGAATCACTAAGCTGTTTTGAGGACAGCACAGTGGCTCAGTGGCTCAGTGGTTAGCACTGTTGCCTCATAGCAAGAAGGTTGCTGATTTGAGACAGAGAATCAGAGAAACACTTGAGCCATGCTGTCGTCCTTCCTCCAACGTGCAATTCAAGAGTTCACACTTAGCTGATGATTGATTATAAAGCTTGTTTGGCATGCTGTCCCGGGAGAGAGCTCTGAGCTCATAAGATCCTGGAGCCCAGGGCTCCCTCCCGTTTGCAAGGCGAGAGGAGAGTTTGAGCTTAGGTAGATCTCGAGAACTCCCCTGCGAGTAGCTAATGAACAGATAGTGATTGCTATGAAAAGATAACTACATACTAGGAGCATGTCTATGGTGCCGATTTGGATTAGTAAATTGACTAAAGTTGCATGTTTTTGGACAGTGGGAGGAAACCGGGGAAAACCCACGTGAGCACGGGAAGAACATGTAAACTCCGCACAGAAGCGCCAGCTGGCTTGGTAAGGACTAGAACCAGTGGACCAGTGACGTTCTTGCTGTGAGGCAACATTGCTAACCACTGGGCCACCATGCCACTCATCTAGAAAAGGAGGAGGAGTAGGGGTGGAAGGGGGGATTCTTCAAAACGAAGATGGCTGTGATGTGGAACTTAGGGTATATATAGTGGCTTAGGACTCATCTGATTGGTGAATCATAAATTGAATAATGCGGGTCCAGCTGCGAGCAATCATCTGCACATGATCCTCTCGAAATTAGTTTATAAATAAACTTCACAAGTAACTCCAAGTTTGATTCAGGAGTTTAACAAGTTTTGATTCAGCATTTGTTTTTACTGCTGTCACTCTCTCTCGTGTGCACAAGAACATGGTGTATGTGAACATCCAATCAGCAGATCTGTCTTGCGCAGATGTACAAATCTACAATTGTTCACAGATAGTTTGAGCTACTTATCAGAATTATGAGAATAGCCGGCCCAACAAATTTCAATTGGATGAACATTCTTTAGTCTTATGCCTTATCCAGAATATAAAAATACATATAAATGCATTTTTATATTAATTTGATGACTTGTAGTTTTAGTTCTTCCTTTTTTCTTGTAATAGTGACCAAACATTATTTTAGTTTCACCGAGCTTCTACTTTTTTGCATATTTTCAGTTTTTTATCATATGCGTTCAAAAGGTTTGCTGTTTGTTAAAACTACTTATTTAAGAAGAGCTAAAACAACACAGTTCTTGATTTTTGTTTTGGTACAACCTAAATGTTTTATTTTCAATCCAATTAACTTAATTCCTTTATGTTGTTCTAACACAAATTGATTGTGTGAAACCCAGCATTTTTTTTACAGTGTAGTTAACGTTCTATTACTCATTTCTTGTGATTTCACATTCTCTCTGTACAGCCTCTTCTTCTGTCCCATGGAAGCTTTTCCTGAATCAAACATGCGTCTTTAATTTGGGCCTGTGAAGAAAACAATCACATTTTCCCCCGGCCTGACAGCAGATTGAGATGTGGTCGCCACAAAGAAGTCTGGCTTTGACGGAAGTTTGGACCGAGCATTTCAGGGGTCCCGAATGTAAATTGGGCTTGAAAGAGAGATGCCTGGCAGACTCGGGTAACCTGGTCCAAAGCCTTGTATATTTTCGGAGCAGCGCGGCTGGTGGGACCAGATTGAGGTAAGGCGAGTTGGACCACCCATGTCCTTTCTCTCCACCATTAATTAGAGCCATTCTCGAGGTGGATTCTGTGGCGGGACACCTGCGAGCTCTGAAGTGGCCTGTCACACACACAAAACGGGCCCTGATTCATGTCTCCAGCTCCAGCCGCCAATAAAAAAATCACTTCCAGCTCCTGCAGGCACCCAGAAATCCTCCACATGTGTTTCTGCAGATGGGGAAAACCCTGCTGTTGACACGTTACGGCGGCGTTCAAATATTTTAAGAGTGCCTTCAAAGATGCTTGTCACTGCTAATGTGCGAAAATAAATGTTGTGCTTTATGAAATCCAGGATTTCAGGTGTTTGGTCTGATTCTGATGAAATGTAATGTAACACTGGGATTCTAGTGGATATAAATGGGCTTTCAATATGTCCAAAATCTGTCAGATGTGGTGATGGAAAAATGTTGGATTATTAGCAATGATTTCATAAAATTTGCAAATAATAAGAGTGCAGCTTAATAATTGTGGAAACTGTGATAAATGCAAAAATAGACATTTTTATTTAATTCTTTTTAAGGATTATTTTGGAAATCATATTTGAAAAGATGTTCATTTAAACCATTATACAACAGGGAATATAAGCACTGAACACATGTTTTTTCCTGGGAATAATATTTCTAAAGGAGCTGTCAACATGGAAATGAACCATATTTTGGTAAAACCCAAACAACAAAATAAAACAAAACAAAATAAATCTTAAAAATTATGTGTAATAACAATGGATTGAGGCATTATGGAGGCGCAGTGGGTAGCACGATCGTCTCACAACAAGAAGGTCACTGGATCGAGCCTTGGCTGGGTCAGTTGGCATTTCTGTGTGGAGTTTGCATGTTCACGTATTCACGTGGGTTTCCTCCTGGTGCTCCGGTTTCCCCCACAAGTCCAAAGACATGTGGTATAGGTGAATTGGGTAAGCTAAATTGTTCGTATATGTGTGTGAATGAGTGTGTATGGATGTTTCCCTGTGATGGGTTGCAGCTGTAAGGGCATCCGCTGCGTAAAACAAATGCTGGATAAGTTGGTGGTTCATTCCGCCGTGGCGACCCCAGATTAATAAAGGGACTAAACCGAAAAAGAAAATGAATGAATGAATGAACAATGGGATGACACAAGGAGAAAGTACTGAACTAAAACATATATTATACTTTATATAAAAGGCTTTTTTGGTGATGGCAGCTTAAAGATGCCTGTCATATGGAGAATGAAGTCACATGTATTGCTCAGGTGTGAGTTTCTCACAGACTTCAACAGTGTAAAAATCTTGATAGTTCTGTGGGTCTATCAAATCTGACCTTTAATTTGTATTAGCTATTGGATTCAAGTCAGGTGATTAGCTGAGCCATTCTACAATTTTATTTTTTTCTCTGAAATCATTTGAGAGTTTCATTGGCTGTGTTTTGGATTATTGTCTTGCTTTAATGTCCACCCTGGTTTCATCTTCAGCACCCTGCTAATGTACATAGATATTTGACTGAAGCAGCTAATGTTAATTTACAATGACGAAGGGCAGACGGTTGAAAAACTGAGATTTCAGTTGCTGTCTGGGTTTTCACTGCCTTTCTACACCTCCTTTTTATGTGTTCTATACTTTTTTCCTGTGTCATTTCATTTTATTACACATAACTTCATTTTTAAACTAACTAGATTTGTTTTCTTTCCTATATCTATCTGTTTGGTTATTATCAACATCGGGTCAACAGCACCTTTAGAAATATGTTTTCTGAGAACAATTGTGACGTGTTTGATACTTATTTTCCCCACTGTGTTTGAAAATAAAATAAACATCTTAACCGTGAGTTTAAACTAAGTCACAGTTATTGGAAATAATGCAATTCCAAAGTCACAATTACAAGAATAAAGTTAAAAAAAATTGTGAGCTATAGTCAAATATTTACTGAAACAAAGCAGAATCTGTGGCATATAAAGGCACAATTACAAGAAACAAAGCTGGAATTATGATACTTAAGGTCACATTTACTCCACTACTGAAGAATGTTCTAATTCATTCCCATATTAGCATGATAACATATTGCCTTTTATCCTAGCACTGAATAGACATAATTCAGTCACACAGTATCTGCATGTTACTGCATTGTGTGGATAAATAAGGCTATTTATACAAATAATGTGGCATCTATACTGTATATGTCACAGTTACATTAACTCACACTTACTAGAAATAACACTGTAATTGGGTGAAAAAGGGCCAAAGAAACCTGAACTCTGAAAAGAAATAATGCTTTTAACAAAAAAATCCAGGCTTCCAGGTCTTCTCAGTGACCCTGATGAAGCATGAAATATTTTACTGGAATCCAACTGGATATAAATAGGGGTTCAATCTCTCTCCGCAGTGGTCCGGGGCCTTTACAGGGACTTTGAGGTGTTTTGCCTCATGTGGATACCAATAAATCTGTCACCCGCAGAGATTCGTCTCCCGCCCTCCGTAGGGAACAAATTGTGGCGTTCGGGGAGGGATGGGGGGTAGAAGTGACCTGTCAGAGTGCTCCATTTATCACTGGGACAAAACGCTCACGATTCTTTCTGCTGACCGCCAGGAACCTTCTGCCTAGCACATTCAGGAGATGCACAGTACTGAATATTTTCATCTAATCAATACACCTATTTGCAAGTGACGTCAAGACTTCTGGATGTTTAGATGTTTTAAAACGATCTTATCCTCATGCTGAATGTGGGTATTTTAATGCATGGTTTGAATAAAAATGAAAATTTGCTGTTAGTTTGCTGTTATTTCTGAATCAAAAAAAAACTGCCAAAAAAACTAAATTAATTCTCTTGGCTCCTGGCAATAAATTTAGATCTTATGAAGCAAAACGATTGACACAAAGCTTTGGTAAATGCTACTTATACAAAAAATTTGTTGTCTAATGTCTGTTTGAAACCAAAATGTTTAGCTTTCTTGTAAAATTTTAACTCTTTTTAAAATATTTAACAATTCCTTACATTTATATAGCGCTTTTCTAGACACTCAAAGCATTTTACACATTTTTGGGCGGAAATCTCCTCATGCACCACCAGTGTGCAGCATTCACCTGGATGACGCGGCAGCAGCCATATTGCACCAGGCCACACACCACACAACAGCTGATTGTTGGAGAGAAATGAAGCCAATTATGATATGGGATTGGTTAGGAGGCCATGATGTACAGAGGCCAGTGGGGAAAAAAGGGTTAAAGCCCTACTCTTTTTTCAAAGAAAATCCTGGGATTTTTAATGACTACAGAGAGTCAGGACAGGTTTAATTTCTTATCTGAACTAAACAGCATTCACTAAGCAGTATAGAGTCCCCATCAACTGGGGCGTTGGGACTCACACAGACCTCACTAACACCACTTCCAACAGCAACCTACATAGCTTTCCCATGTGGTCTCCCATCCAGGTACTGACAAGACACAGCCCTGCTTAGCTTCAGTGGGTGACCATGTGATAGTTGCAGAGATAGCTGCCGGCTATCTGATGCAATGTTTAACAAAGACAAGAACATTTAAATTAATTTCTAACAACTAATTAATAATGTCTTTGCCATGGTGACGATTTATTTATTCCAGCCAAACTATCACAAATAAGACTTTCACCACATTTTTTTTGATGAAATATTGGGAAAATTTCCTTGCTCTCAGGCATTACTTGGGGAATATTTTAAGTGAAGTTTATTTATGAACAAATTTTGAGAGGATCATTTGCTTATGATTGTTCTCAGCTGTTCCAGCTCATATTAATTATCCAATTAGATGATTCCTAACTCTCTTAAGTTCCTAAGTTTTCTTATCTCAACATCTTCGTCTTGAAGAACCCCCCTACCCACCCCTACTTTCCCTCCTTTTCAGAGGGGCGAAACGGCAGCCCAGTGATTAGCACTGTTGCCTCACAGCAAGAATACCTCTGGTTTAAGTCCCAACTAAACCAGATGACACTTCTGTGTGGAGTTTCGCTTGTTCTCCTCGTGCTCGCGTGGGTTTTCCTCGGGTTCGCCGGTTTCCTCCCACAATCCAAATAACACGCACCCTAAGAAAATTGAACACACAAATCGATACCACAGTCAAGCCCTTAGCGAGAACACCTCACCTCAGTTCCCTCACTTGCAAGAAATAGGCCGAGGGGGGAGTTCATCGAGATCTACCTGAGCTCAAACTCTCCTCTCGCCCTGCAAATGGGAGGGAGCCCAGGGCTCGAGGATCTCATAAGCTCAGGGCTCTCTACCGGGACAGCATGCCAAACAAGCTTTATTATCAATCATCAACTAAGTGTGAACTCTTGAAAAAGACTAAATGTCACAGGAAAGCCAATCGTTTTACCTTCAACTCTGCAAGTTGCAAGTTTCATTTGTTATAAACATTCAAAACACCCCAGGAGACGTAATTAGGTTGCACTGGCACTCAATAAGAAAAGATAAAAAAATTATATTAATGAAAAACACCTAAGCAGCAAAAAATACTATAAAAAGCTAAATAAATTATTGTGATTTCATAAATATCAAAATACAAATATATAAAAAGTGGGGCTCAATGTTTAGCACTGTCGCCTCACAGCATGAAGGTTGCTGGTTCGAGTCCCGGCTGGGCCAGTTTGCATTTCTGTGTGGAGTTTGCCTGTTCTCCCTCTGTTGGCATGGGTTTTCTTCGGGTGCTCCAGTTTCCCACACAGTTCAAAGTCATGCGCTATAGGTGAATCGGAGGAACTAAATAGTTTGAAGTGTATGAGTGTGCATGTGAATGAATGTGTATGAGTGTTTCCCAATACTGGTTTGCAGCATACCTGTCAACATTGGGATGTGAAAATAAGGGAAAATCTGATAGAATACATTAGCAAACAGTTTAGCTTATTAAAATTAGCTATTATAAAGAAATAGAATCAAGTTTTCAGATCTTTTCTTCACTCTATAACTCACACATTCTGAATAAAGAGCAGTGAATGAATCTCATTTATTTAGATTTTTTGTTTGATTACATTACATAACAGAGGTGTCTCTGTTATAAATAACAGAAGTTTACATCTATCGTTATAATGACAGTATTGATTGCTTTCCTAACGATTTATGCTCATTTAGGACAAAATTAGTTGTGTTTGAAAAAAAAAACCCATCAAGATCCACATCTTTAGATGTTATTATTATTGATTATGTGTATATGTCTGTTCAAACACACCCAAAACCCAGTATCCACTTTCGCTATGCTTCAAATCTAGTTTGGGAAACAGCTTCTATTTATCACTACGGACGCATCAGCTGACAGTCACGCACCTCTAATATGACAGTTTTGAGGATTGTATAGGAGGAGCGACGGCACCTGTAATGAAAAGGAAAGGGAATTCTGCCGTTTTTGTGTTTATTTCAGAGTTTTTCATGCCTAAATAAAACGAAAGCCCACAACAGATACTAGAAAAAGTTGTTTCTGCCCAATTATGCTCCTTTCTGCAGATGAACAATGCTTTTGAGGTGTTCCAGTCAGGTTTCAGGCCTCATCACAGTACAGAAACTGCATTAGTGAAAATAACCAACGATTTA
>CAIGQQ010009522.1:10014-20018 GCA_903798035.1 Danio albolineatus
CAAAACTAGATTAAAGACCTATCTTTTTAGTAAAGCATACACTCAATACATCACTTAGCGGTATGATGCACGAATGTGCTCCACGCATCCCCTTTATATACACTATGAACTGCAGCTACGCTAATTATTTTCTTTGTTCTCTATTCCAACTGGGGATACTCTTCCCGAGGCCCCCAGAGACTATGCAGCGCCACGGATGCGATCCAAGACCCGTGACGAGACGATCCCAAGGCTCCTTAACCCTGGACCAGGCTGTATCCTGAGCAGCTGCTTGGCGGAGTAGCAAGCAAGAGACGGATTCCCGTGACCCTCCAAGGACAGACGAGTCTCGAGTTCTCCAGCCTCCAGCGACTAGACTGCAGCTAGAGCTGCGCACCGATGGATTACTCTTCAGTGTTTGGACTCTAAGTAGTGAATATTAAACAACACTGAACTGACCTGAACTCAGCTATATACTAGCTAATAATTTAATAGCTAATAACTAAACTGACATTTTCAATTTACTATAACCTTCTATGTGAAGCTGCTTTGACACAATCCACATTGTAAAAGCGCTATACAAATAAAGGTGAATTGAATTGAATTGAATTATTCCTTCTTACCACATAACACCCTTACCTGACACTGTAAATCTGACCCTGCTCTGTTGTCCCTCAATATTTTCATTCTTCTTTGCCTGTGATTGACATTGTGACATTAGTATTTTCATAAGCACTCACTCATAAAGCCAAATTGCCTTAATATGTGAACTTTTTTGTACTTACTGGCGTTTAAGTGCACTGAAAAATGATCTTATGTCCTCTTTCCTTTTCTTAGTCATTTTTATCTAGTCACTGCAAGGCAAGATTATACACAATGGTAATTCAAAGTGCTTTACATAAAGTACGTATAAAAATAATCACAACAATAAAAACAAGGAACTAAAAAAAAGTTGAAATTGTTTCTAATTAATGACGTAATGTACGAACAGAATGGAAACTGATTATACAAAAATACAGTGGGGTGAGTTTGGACGTAGTACAGTGCTCATTTAGCAAATGCACAGCTAAAAAATATGCTAATTGTGGCCGTTTAAGTTGTTGACATTATGCCAACTTGTCACAAATAAAACAATGCATGGGAAACGCCTTTGGGCGCGTTAGCTGCAGTGCACTTTGCAACAATTGTATACAAATAAAGGTTAACTAGATAGGTAATATTTTAATTGCTAATATAGCAGACACATGGAAAATACATTGGTATAATCAGCATTTTTGTTGCAAATAATTCATGAATGAGTCTTTATCAGCAACATTAAAGACAATCGCTTTGTTTACAGTGAATAAAATACCCTCTCCTTACTGAAGTTACACATGAATGGTGCCGCAGCCGCATACCTAACTTGTATGTTTGCGCATAGTAGGTGAGATGAACCCGGGAAAGCAGACAGTGGACCAAACCACTGCAAGGAAGGGGAGGGGGAACTCAACAGTTTCTAAGTGCATTTTAAATGTGAAATGCGTTCTTTTTCTACTTATGCAATTATTTTAGGTATAGATACATATATTTTTCAAAATACATGGTGCATTTTTTGGAGGGGAACAACCATTGGATGGGAGGGGACATGTCCGCCCTGTTCCCCCCGGGATTTACGACCGTGCTTCCAGCTGCAACCCAGTACTGGGAAACACCCATACACTCTCTAATTCAGACACTACGGCCAATTTAGTTTATTCAACTCACCTACAGCGCATGTCTTTAGACTGTGGGAGAAACCGGAGCACCACACAGAAAAACTGGAAAGGCATCCATTGCGTAAAACATATGCTGGAACAGTTGGTGGTTCATTCTGCTGTGGTGACCCCTGTTAAATAAAGGGACTAAGCTGAAGGAAAATGAATGAGTAAACAAAACATTGATTTTAACAACACTTCTTTTTAAAAGCCTTAATCAGGATTTTACCACAAGCTTTGCCTGTTGAGCTGAATTTAACCTCGTACATTCCTTTAATTGTCTGTTATACCCAGCTATAACATCTAACAACCTACATTACAAGCCGATTAGATTATTCGAATCTCCTTTTAAACATTACGTGCCATGGAATATGTACTTGTAAACAAAAGATACTCATTTTCCAGTTGGCTTGGGCAGAAACCACAAAAGCTTATTTAAAGTAAAGCGTATCATGTTCTCAAGTCTTCATTCTGAAGCGCCGCAGTATTGACATGGTGTCATTAAGGTCCGCGAGATTGTATTTATTTTGGCCCAAGCATTGCGTCGAAGATCGCTCTTATTTCTTCCTTCTCTCTACAGCCTCTTCTTCCTGTTTGGCAGGCGAGCCGTGGAAGGTTTTCCTGAATCAAACATGCGTCTTCAATTTGGGCCTGTGAAGAAAACAATCACATTTTTCCCCCGGCCTGACAGCAGATTGAGATGTGGTCGCCACAAAGAAGTCTGGATTTGACGGAAGTTTGGACTGAGAATTTCAGGGGTCCTGAATGTAAACTATAGGGAGACCTGTTCCAAAATGTTTTCTGTGAATTTCAACTTTATCCGAATAATTTCACTGCTTTATTTTACTTTTGATTAATTTTATTTTATTTTATTTTATTTTATTTTATTTTATTTTATTTTATTTTATTTTATTTTATTTTATTTTATTTTATTTTATTTTATTTTATTTTATTTTATTTATTTCAGTTCACTTGTTGTATTAAGTATTACTTACAGCATTTTGTTTACATTTATTGTTTCTGTGTATTTTATAATTGTCACCAATGTTATTTTAGAATCACTAAGCTGTTTTGAGGACAGCACAGTGGCTCAGTGGCTCAGTGGTTAGCACTGTTGCCTCATAGCAAGAAGGTTGCTGATTTGAGACAGAGAATCAGAGAAACACTTGAGCCATGCTGTCGTCCTTCCTCCAACGTGCAATTCAAGAGTTCACACTTAGCTGATGATTGATTATAAAGCTTGTTTGGCATGCTGTCCCGGGAGAGAGCTCTGAGCTCATAAGATCCTGGAGCCCAGGGCTCCCTCCCGTTTGCAAGGCGAGAGGAGAGTTTGAGCTTAGGTAGATCTCGAGAACTCCCCTGCGAGTAGCTAATGAACAGATAGTGATTGCTATGAAAAGATAACTACATACTAGGAGCATGTCTATGGTGCCGATTTGGATTAGTAAATTGACTAAAGTTGCATGTTTTTGGACAGTGGGAGGAAACCGGGGAAAACCCACGTGAGCACGGGAAGAACATGTAAACTCCGCACAGAAGCGCCAGCTGGCTTGGTAAGGACTAGAACCAGTGGACCAGTGACGTTCTTGCTGTGAGGCAACATTGCTAACCACTGGGCCACCATGCCACTCATCTAGAAAAGGAGGAGGAGTAGGGGTGGAAGGGGGGATTCTTCAAAACGAAGATGGCTGTGATGTGGAACTTAGGGTATATATAGTGGCTTAGGACTCATCTGATTGGTGAATCATAAATTGAATAATGCGGGTCCAGCTGCGAGCAATCATCTGCACATGATCCTCTCGAAATTAGTTTATAAATAAACTTCACAAGTAACTCCAAGTTTGATTCAGGAGTTTAACAAGTTTTGATTCAGCATTTGTTTTTACTGCTGTCACTCTCTCTCGTGTGCACAAGAACATGGTGTATGTGAACATCCAATCAGCAGATCTGTCTTGCGCAGATGTACAAATCTACAATTGTTCACAGATAGTTTGAGCTACTTATCAGAATTATGAGAATAGCCGGCCCAACAAATTTCAATTGGATGAACATTCTTTAGTCTTATGCCTTATCCAGAATATAAAAATACATATAAATGCATTTTTATATTAATTTGATGACTTGTAGTTTTAGTTCTTCCTTTTTTCTTGTAATAGTGACCAAACATTATTTTAGTTTCACCGAGCTTCTACTTTTTTGCATATTTTCAGTTTTTTATCATATGCGTTCAAAAGGTTTGCTGTTTGTTAAAACTACTTATTTAAGAAGAGCTAAAACAACACAGTTCTTGATTTTTGTTTTGGTACAACCTAAATGTTTTATTTTCAATCCAATTAACTTAATTCCTTTATGTTGTTCTAACACAAATTGATTGTGTGAAACCCAGCATTTTTTTTACAGTGTAGTTAACGTTCTATTACTCATTTCTTGTGATTTCACATTCTCTCTGTACAGCCTCTTCTTCTGTCCCATGGAAGCTTTTCCTGAATCAAACATGCGTCTTTAATTTGGGCCTGTGAAGAAAACAATCACATTTTCCCCCGGCCTGACAGCAGATTGAGATGTGGTCGCCACAAAGAAGTCTGGCTTTGACGGAAGTTTGGACCGAGCATTTCAGGGGTCCCGAATGTAAATTGGGCTTGAAAGAGAGATGCCTGGCAGACTCGGGTAACCTGGTCCAAAGCCTTGTATATTTTCGGAGCAGCGCGGCTGGTGGGACCAGATTGAGGTAAGGCGAGTTGGACCACCCATGTCCTTTCTCTCCACCATTAATTAGAGCCATTCTCGAGGTGGATTCTGTGGCGGGACACCTGCGAGCTCTGAAGTGGCCTGTCACACACACAAAACGGGCCCTGATTCATGTCTCCAGCTCCAGCCGCCAATAAAAAAATCACTTCCAGCTCCTGCAGGCACCCAGAAATCCTCCACATGTGTTTCTGCAGATGGGGAAAACCCTGCTGTTGACACGTTACGGCGGCGTTCAAATATTTTAAGAGTGCCTTCAAAGATGCTTGTCACTGCTAATGTGCGAAAATAAATGTTGTGCTTTATGAAATCCAGGATTTCAGGTGTTTGGTCTGATTCTGATGAAATGTAATGTAACACTGGGATTCTAGTGGATATAAATGGGCTTTCAATATGTCCAAAATCTGTCAGATGTGGTGATGGAAAAATGTTGGATTATTAGCAATGATTTCATAAAATTTGCAAATAATAAGAGTGCAGCTTAATAATTGTGGAAACTGTGATAAATGCAAAAATAGACATTTTTATTTAATTCTTTTTAAGGATTATTTTGGAAATCATATTTGAAAAGATGTTCATTTAAACCATTATACAACAGGGAATATAAGCACTGAACACATGTTTTTTCCTGGGAATAATATTTCTAAAGGAGCTGTCAACATGGAAATGAACCATATTTTGGTAAAACCCAAACAACAAAATAAAACAAAACAAAATAAATCTTAAAAATTATGTGTAATAACAATGGATTGAGGCATTATGGAGGCGCAGTGGGTAGCACGATCGTCTCACAACAAGAAGGTCACTGGATCGAGCCTTGGCTGGGTCAGTTGGCATTTCTGTGTGGAGTTTGCATGTTCACGTATTCACGTGGGTTTCCTCCTGGTGCTCCGGTTTCCCCCACAAGTCCAAAGACATGTGGTATAGGTGAATTGGGTAAGCTAAATTGTTCGTATATGTGTGTGAATGAGTGTGTATGGATGTTTCCCTGTGATGGGTTGCAGCTGTAAGGGCATCCGCTGCGTAAAACAAATGCTGGATAAGTTGGTGGTTCATTCCGCCGTGGCGACCCCAGATTAATAAAGGGACTAAACCGAAAAAGAAAATGAATGAATGAATGAACAATGGGATGACACAAGGAGAAAGTACTGAACTAAAACATATATTATACTTTATATAAAAGGCTTTTTTGGTGATGGCAGCTTAAAGATGCCTGTCATATGGAGAATGAAGTCACATGTATTGCTCAGGTGTGAGTTTCTCACAGACTTCAACAGTGTAAAAATCTTGATAGTTCTGTGGGTCTATCAAATCTGACCTTTAATTTGTATTAGCTATTGGATTCAAGTCAGGTGATTAGCTGAGCCATTCTACAATTTTATTTTTTTCTCTGAAATCATTTGAGAGTTTCATTGGCTGTGTTTTGGATTATTGTCTTGCTTTAATGTCCACCCTGGTTTCATCTTCAGCACCCTGCTAATGTACATAGATATTTGACTGAAGCAGCTAATGTTAATTTACAATGACGAAGGGCAGACGGTTGAAAAACTGAGATTTCAGTTGCTGTCTGGGTTTTCACTGCCTTTCTACACCTCCTTTTTATGTGTTCTATACTTTTTTCCTGTGTCATTTCATTTTATTACACATAACTTCATTTTTAAACTAACTAGATTTGTTTTCTTTCCTATATCTATCTGTTTGGTTATTATCAACATCGGGTCAACAGCACCTTTAGAAATATGTTTTCTGAGAACAATTGTGACGTGTTTGATACTTATTTTCCCCACTGTGTTTGAAAATAAAATAAACATCTTAACCGTGAGTTTAAACTAAGTCACAGTTATTGGAAATAATGCAATTCCAAAGTCACAATTACAAGAATAAAGTTAAAAAAAATTGTGAGCTATAGTCAAATATTTACTGAAACAAAGCAGAATCTGTGGCATATAAAGGCACAATTACAAGAAACAAAGCTGGAATTATGATACTTAAGGTCACATTTACTCCACTACTGAAGAATGTTCTAATTCATTCCCATATTAGCATGATAACATATTGCCTTTTATCCTAGCACTGAATAGACATAATTCAGTCACACAGTATCTGCATGTTACTGCATTGTGTGGATAAATAAGGCTATTTATACAAATAATGTGGCATCTATACTGTATATGTCACAGTTACATTAACTCACACTTACTAGAAATAACACTGTAATTGGGTGAAAAAGGGCCAAAGAAACCTGAACTCTGAAAAGAAATAATGCTTTTAACAAAAAAATCCAGGCTTCCAGGTCTTCTCAGTGACCCTGATGAAGCATGAAATATTTTACTGGAATCCAACTGGATATAAATAGGGGTTCAATCTCTCTCCGCAGTGGTCCGGGGCCTTTACAGGGACTTTGAGGTGTTTTGCCTCATGTGGATACCAATAAATCTGTCACCCGCAGAGATTCGTCTCCCGCCCTCCGTAGGGAACAAATTGTGGCGTTCGGGGAGGGATGGGGGGTAGAAGTGACCTGTCAGAGTGCTCCATTTATCACTGGGACAAAACGCTCACGATTCTTTCTGCTGACCGCCAGGAACCTTCTGCCTAGCACATTCAGGAGATGCACAGTACTGAATATTTTCATCTAATCAATACACCTATTTGCAAGTGACGTCAAGACTTCTGGATGTTTAGATGTTTTAAAACGATCTTATCCTCATGCTGAATGTGGGTATTTTAATGCATGGTTTGAATAAAAATGAAAATTTGCTGTTAGTTTGCTGTTATTTCTGAATCAAAAAAAAACTGCCAAAAAAACTAAATTAATTCTCTTGGCTCCTGGCAATAAATTTAGATCTTATGAAGCAAAACGATTGACACAAAGCTTTGGTAAATGCTACTTATACAAAAAATTTGTTGTCTAATGTCTGTTTGAAACCAAAATGTTTAGCTTTCTTGTAAAATTTTAACTCTTTTTAAAATATTTAACAATTCCTTACATTTATATAGCGCTTTTCTAGACACTCAAAGCATTTTACACATTTTTGGGCGGAAATCTCCTCATGCACCACCAGTGTGCAGCATTCACCTGGATGACGCGGCAGCAGCCATATTGCACCAGGCCACACACCACACAACAGCTGATTGTTGGAGAGAAATGAAGCCAATTATGATATGGGATTGGTTAGGAGGCCATGATGTACAGAGGCCAGTGGGGAAAAAAGGGTTAAAGCCCTACTCTTTTTTCAAAGAAAATCCTGGGATTTTTAATGACTACAGAGAGTCAGGACAGGTTTAATTTCTTATCTGAACTAAACAGCATTCACTAAGCAGTATAGAGTCCCCATCAACTGGGGCGTTGGGACTCACACAGACCTCACTAACACCACTTCCAACAGCAACCTACATAGCTTTCCCATGTGGTCTCCCATCCAGGTACTGACAAGACACAGCCCTGCTTAGCTTCAGTGGGTGACCATGTGATAGTTGCAGAGATAGCTGCCGGCTATCTGATGCAATGTTTAACAAAGACAAGAACATTTAAATTAATTTCTAACAACTAATTAATAATGTCTTTGCCATGGTGACGATTTATTTATTCCAGCCAAACTATCACAAATAAGACTTTCACCACATTTTTTTTGATGAAATATTGGGAAAATTTCCTTGCTCTCAGGCATTACTTGGGGAATATTTTAAGTGAAGTTTATTTATGAACAAATTTTGAGAGGATCATTTGCTTATGATTGTTCTCAGCTGTTCCAGCTCATATTAATTATCCAATTAGATGATTCCTAACTCTCTTAAGTTCCTAAGTTTTCTTATCTCAACATCTTCGTCTTGAAGAACCCCCCTACCCACCCCTACTTTCCCTCCTTTTCAGAGGGGCGAAACGGCAGCCCAGTGATTAGCACTGTTGCCTCACAGCAAGAATACCTCTGGTTTAAGTCCCAACTAAACCAGATGACACTTCTGTGTGGAGTTTCGCTTGTTCTCCTCGTGCTCGCGTGGGTTTTCCTCGGGTTCGCCGGTTTCCTCCCACAATCCAAATAACACGCACCCTAAGAAAATTGAACACACAAATCGATACCACAGTCAAGCCCTTAGCGAGAACACCTCACCTCAGTTCCCTCACTTGCAAGAAATAGGCCGAGGGGGGAGTTCATCGAGATCTACCTGAGCTCAAACTCTCCTCTCGCCCTGCAAATGGGAGGGAGCCCAGGGCTCGAGGATCTCATAAGCTCAGGGCTCTCTACCGGGACAGCATGCCAAACAAGCTTTATTATCAATCATCAACTAAGTGTGAACTCTTGAAAAAGACTAAATGTCACAGGAAAGCCAATCGTTTTACCTTCAACTCTGCAAGTTGCAAGTTTCATTTGTTATAAACATTCAAAACACCCCAGGAGACGTAATTAGGTTGCACTGGCACTCAATAAGAAAAGATAAAAAAATTATATTAATGAAAAACACCTAAGCAGCAAAAAATACTATAAAAAGCTAAATAAATTATTGTGATTTCATAAATATCAAAATACAAATATATAAAAAGTGGGGCTCAATGTTTAGCACTGTCGCCTCACAGCATGAAGGTTGCTGGTTCGAGTCCCGGCTGGGCCAGTTTGCATTTCTGTGTGGAGTTTGCCTGTTCTCCCTCTGTTGGCATGGGTTTTCTTCGGGTGCTCCAGTTTCCCACACAGTTCAAAGTCATGCGCTATAGGTGAATCGGAGGAACTAAATAGTTTGAAGTGTATGAGTGTGCATGTGAATGAATGTGTATGAGTGTTTCCCAATACTGGTTTGCAGCATACCTGTCAACATTGGGATGTGAAAATAAGGGAAAATCTGATAGAATACATTAGCAAACAGTTTAGCTTATTAAAATTAGCTATTATAAAGAAATAGAATCAAGTTTTCAGATCTTTTCTTCACTCTATAACTCACACATTCTGAATAAAGAGCAGTGAATGAATCTCATTTATTTAGATTTTTTGTTTGATTACATTACATAACAGAGGTGTCTCTGTTATAAATAACAGAAGTTTACATCTATCGTTATAATGACAGTATTGATTGCTTTCCTAACGATTTATGCTCATTTAGGACAAAATTAGTTGTGTTTGAAAAAAAAAACCCATCAAGATCCACATCTTTAGATGTTATTATTATTGATTATGTGTATATGTCTGTTCAAACACACCCAAAACCCAGTATCCACTTTCGCTATGCTTCAAATCTAGTTTGGGAAACAGCTTCTATTTATCACTACGGACGCATCAGCTGACAGTCACGCACCTCTAATATGACAGTTTTGAGGATTGTATAGGAGGAGCGACGGCACCTGTAATGAAAAGGAAAGGGAATTCTGCCGTTTTTGTGTTTATTTCAGAGTTTTTCATGCCTAAATAAAACGAAAGCCCACAACAGATACTAGAAAAAGTTGTTTCTGCCCAATTATGCTCCTTTCTGCAGATGAACAATGCTTTTGAGGTGTTCCAGTCAGGTTTCAGGCCTCATCACAGTACAGAAACTGCATTAGTGAAAATAACCAACGATTTA
>CAIGQQ010009533.1:1400-13269 GCA_903798035.1 Danio albolineatus
ATCTATCTATCTATCTATCTATCTATCTATCTATCTATCTATCTATCTATCTATCTATCTATCTATCTATCTATCTATCTATCTATCTATCTATCTATCTATCTATCTCTCTATCTCTCTATCTCTCTATCTATCTATATATATATATATATATATAGTTTTTTATTTATTTGACTGATATAATTTATTATTTGGGGGTGCCACGGTGGCCTAGTGGATAGCACGATCGCCTCACAGCAAGAAGGTCGCTGGTTCGAGCCTCAGCTGGGTCAGTGGCATTTCTGTGTGGAGTTTGCATGTTCTCCTCGTGGTTGCGTGGGTTTCCTCCGGGTGCTCCGGTTTCCCCCACAAGTCCAAAGACATGCGGTATAGGTGAATTGGGTTAGCTAAATTGTCCGTAGTGTATGAGTGTGAATGTGTGTGTGTGTGTGTGTGTGTGTATGAATGTTTCCCAGAGATGGGTTGCAGCTGGAAGGGCATCCGCTGCGTAAAAAAAAAATGCTGGATAAGTTGGCGGTTGATTCCGCTGTGGCGACCCCGGATTAATAAAGGGACTAAGCCGACAAGAAAATGAATGAATGAATTTATTATTTGTTTGACTGATGTCACACAGTGAAATACAAACCAGTACTGAAACATCACAATTCAGAAACACTTTATCGACTTCATTACCAAATAAGACCAGACAAGAAAGCATGGAGAATCTGGCAGTGGAGGTGCTCTCAGAGGTGTTTTATCTTTTTTTCTTTTACACAGCACTTTCATATCCGTTTCAGTCAAGACCCATTTCTCTGTGTGCCACAACTGATCCCTCGCTTTGTTGCGTTCGCAAGTATACAGTATGTGCATGTGTCTGAAATTTTCTGTTGTTTAAATCAGTTCTGATACTCAAACTGAAGAAAATGATTCACCTGATTGTCTTCGGTGTGACACTATTGTATCTATTTGGTAAGTTGCACATTTGTACGTTGGTGTTGAAATCAGTGAGATTATTTTAAAATGTCACCTTCAAGTGTGCATTAATAAATAAAAAATATATATATTATCATATTATCATTATTTGTATTCTCCAGGTGACTCTTCAGGTGTTGTTAGAGTGTTGGTGATGGATGGAGATTCAATCACCCTAGAAATGCAGAGAGACGGAGACATCGAGTGGAAGTTTGGACATCAGAACACTCTTATAGCTCAGATCAGCAGTGATAAAATCATATTGTATGATAAAGTTCTTGATGGGACTTTCAAAGGCAGACTGAAGCTGGATCAGACTGGATCTCTGACCATTTAAAGCAATCAACATCAGAACATCAGAGCCACTCAACATGTTCCAGCTGACTGTCTATGGTGAGAACACCCGGTCTGATGTATATATTCACATTTAAATACTGTAAATCAGGGTTAGAATCAGTCTGATGGTGGAGTTATGGGTGGCCTTAAGTTGACAAATTCATTTCTGCACTTTTTTTAATGGAAACTTAAACTTGTTTCCATAGTTCTATTGTTAATATTAGCGATGATGAACTGTCATAGGTCTGTATGACTCAAACTCAATCAGGGCATGTTTGCACAGCAAAGATGATGTACTTAAAAATTTAGTTGTTTTTTGGAAAAAAAAAATCACTGATCCACAAAAATCTGCTACAGACTTTTAACTTATGATAGTACAGCGGGGATCCTCTGTGTACTGGAAAAATGCTCACAACTGAGTGTTTCAGAACAGCGCTCGCAGTGAACACGCAGCCTAATACAAATCTTGTTGTTGCCTTGGCAACTCAAGTGTAATGCGTATGACAATATGGATGACGATGATCAGATATTTCTGTTTTTGGGACTCCTTTTTTATAATTACTTCATTGTATAATGTCTTATGCAGGTATAATACAACTTCTTTAGCCACTTTAGTGAATCCGCATGAACTGAGATCATTTTGACATTGTTGTATGTGATGTTTGTTCAGAGAACCACATGAAAAATTCTCAGTGTAAATAAATAGTCTCGAAACACACTTTGGTAAAATAAGTACTTTCAGGCCCAAGCTGAAATCATTGTTGTGTAAATAAACTCTACGATTATTCAGATTATTCAGTCCAACATGACAGGCATGTGGTTGCAGAACAATCTAGAAATAGACTACATAAAAATACAGTTGTACTACTCTCTGATTTCCCTCCATCCAAATTCAACTAATCATAATATTCCCTTATATAATAAACCCTGGAGTATTTTTTTATTATTTTTTTGAGATTTTAACAGATTTGTGTGTGTTGAGCATCAGTTAAGACAGTGTTAGCTCCTGTCAGCTTTAATTGTGGGGAAAACTGGATAATTCTGAGCTTTTGTCAGCTGATTTCACCTTCCGGGTTTAAAATAATTTTGGGGGCGGATCAAAATCAGTGACGTAATGTGAATCTGCTAGTGGAGTGATGCGGCGGTTTCTCATTATTATTCATAGTGGAGTTTTCTTGTCCTTTGAGAAGACCCTGCTTCTTAATTATTCACGAGAACATGTGCTTTACGAACTAAAGGCAGACCTCTCAAGCTGTGATACCACGTCTATACATAGCCAGCAGTATTTAGCTGTTCATGAAGGGTCATATGTGTTTGTTTCCAGGATCCACAGGGTTTGTTACACGGTTTTCCCCGCAACGCAGTCAGGGCCGATACAGCAAAGCTGTTGGTTTGCAGCAAGCATTTTTTTCTGAAGAGCTGTCCGAGAATTGGAGATTAGCGGACTTTGTTTTTTATCAGTTGAGTTCGATACCATTCAGACACATGGCCTATATCCGCGCTGTTCACCCATGATTAAAATCCTCCAGATTAGAACCCTCCAGGACTAATGGTTAAAAAAGACAGGGCAAGATACCTGCTGCACTGCTGCACTATGTCTGCATTCAGACCCGGGGATTGAGGAGGAGAGAAGTCCTTTTTATTTATTGTGTTCATATAAACATAACAATCTTCATGTTCATGTTCAGTGGTCATTGTAGCTGCTGTTGTCAACTCTCATTGAAGTTTATTAAGCCAGACGGGTTACTTTATTTAAATCAAACATATTCTGTAATGTTTTCTAGCTCCTCTTCCGATTCCTGTCATTTCCACCTTAACTCAACACCCAACTACATCTTCAGAGTCCAGCTGTGTGCTGCTGTGTTCAGTGGAGAATGTGAGCGCTGTGAGGCTCTCCTGGTACAAAGGAAAAAGTTTATTGTCCAGCATCAGTGTGTCTGATCTCAGCAGCGTCTCTCTACCTCTGGAGGTGGAATATCAGGATAACAGCACCTACAGCTGTGTGGTCAACAACCCCATCAGCAACCAGACCACACATCTGGACATCAACACACTCTGGTGGACATGCAAAGGTACGGCAGTGGCAAAATAAGTGTTTAAGCAGATTTTCTCTCACAGTAATAATGGTCTCCTCATTACATTTATATTTAGTCATATAGCAGACGCTTTTGTCCAAAGTGACTTACAGTTGAGGAGGATATCAGTGATTCAACAAGAATATGCAATACACACAAGAAGAGCTAGTTATACAAAATAACTTGTTTGTGCTCGGAGAAGGTCCTCCAGGATCTCTGGTAGTGTTGATTTCTGCTTCTGCTGCTGCTGCTGGATCTCTGTTGATTATTTCTGCAGTCGGGATCTTCTGCTGCAAATGCAGAAAAACAGATCAAGAAGGCAAGTGTTACCTACTGCTTTAAACATTTATTATAATAAATATTATGAGACATAATCTAAATATTGTGTTAAGCTGAAACAGAGAAACTGCAATTATTAAAATAAATAAACTAAAAATATTAATTTTTTACTCAGACTTGACAGTGCTATTTTTAATGACTATAACATGTTTCAATGCATTTTTATTGTTCAAACAGTTCAGGTTCAAACAAGCATCGCTTATGTTGAGGTGGTGCCCTGCAAAGGACCTGCACATGAATTGGTAAGACTTTTAAATATTCATTTATTTTTTGTTTATAACCTGTGTTATCAGATCAGTGTGCGCTTGTGTTTTTGTCCATACATAATGTAAGTAACACTACACAACAGTATGTTGCAAGGGACCATCTATTATTCCAGGGGAGTCCAAACTTAGTCCTGGGGGGCTGGTGTCCTACTGAATTTAGCTTCAACCTTCTTCAACACACCTGCCAGGAAGTTTCTAGTATATCTAGTGCAGGGGTGCCCAAACTCAATTCTGGAGGGCCGGTGTCCTGCATATTTTAGTTCCAATTCCAATTAAACACACCTGAACCAGCTAATTAAGCTCTTTCTAGATATGCTAAAACTTCCAGGCAAGTGTGTTGAACGAAGATGGAGCTAGAACACCGGCCCTCCAGAACTGAGTTTGAACAGCCCTGTATTAGTCCAGTGATGAAACTAACAGCATGGGTGAAGGTTAAATGCGTGTAAGCTGTTTCTAGCAGATCTGAAAATAAATATTTTATTTGTTAGAATTTATTTTTCAGCTCTAAGTTTAATCTGACTTCAATTTCAAGTGATCACTAAATTTCTGTTCCTGATAAGGAACTGATCACATTCTTAAATGAGGAATACATTTAGATATTTAACTATATTTTAAACATCTCGTCTTGTCATTTAATTGTTCATCATTTACTCAAAGTCATATGCTGGCCAGTTCCATCTGATCACCGACACAACCTCGCCAGTTCCGGTTCTTAGACAGAGGATATAACTGTTAACTAATTTCCTTTAAGTAATATTAAGCTGCCCCATGCTTGCTCATACA
Source organism: Danio albolineatus (assembly GCA_903798035.1). Lineage (NCBI taxonomy): Eukaryota > Metazoa > Chordata > Actinopteri > Cypriniformes > Danionidae > Danio > Danio albolineatus. The sequence goes on from CAIGQQ010009533.1 coordinate 6,151, forward strand.
TAAAGAAAGTTTGATTTAGCCACTAGATTATATCATACTAAGTCAGTGATTGTCAGAAATCAACAGGTCTTTAACTCGAGGTCATTCTCACTCGAGGAAATGTTTACAGTAAAGCTGTACGGGTCGTTCACATGTCATATGAGTAGCACTTCTCACAAAACAGAGGCTTTATTATACACAGAAATACTGGTGTATAAATGTTCATTACTAACCTTTCTATGAACATGGTCTGATTATAACTGCAGATCAATGATGTGAAATAGCCTAGGTCCGCGATTATATAAAATAAATAAATAAATGCAGCATATATGAACACATACAGCCCCTTACAATCTCTGATAATTACAAATTACAGACAAACTACACACAGCATACATTTAGGACTTATTTAGGTTCAAAAACAACATGAAATAGAGCCCACAGTCAGTGCAGACCTCTCATCTGTGGCCGTAATTTTCACCAGCATATGTAACCTTGTTAGAAAGTAATTCCATCATTTTGAGTTCATAATAGTCCCAAAGGTGATGATAATAGTTAAACATGGCAGTTTGTTCATGGTTTACGTAGGTTGCTGAAAGAATCGTTTGCTCCTTTGTTTTGTCGGGCTTCTCCTTTGTTTTTTCACTCTCGCGTTTGTCCGTTTCTGAAAGGATCGGATGTCAGAAGCACGTCAATAATCATATGCACGTCATTATCATCAGCTCAAGAAATTTGTCATTTTAAATATAGACGCGCGGCGAATGCACGTGAGAAAGCAAAACCGCTCACGCTTTAGACAGCCTTGTATACAAATACTGCGAACAGGGTAGATTCTGCTCTTTTTCTTGGCTTTGTGGCTGTTCATCAAGACGACAACAAAGTTTGTTTAAGCTCGGCTCGACCATGGCTTGTTATTATTTGTATGATATAATGTCTCGGCTGTGTATTTAAAAATGCTGCTTCCTTTGTTTTTATTCTCCTGTCTTGCGCGAGTGAGTGACCTATCTCTTTAAACCAATAGCGTTCAGCGGTGCGTCTAGCTCCGCCTTTTGGTACCCTTTTGTTGTGCTAGGTACCTTTTCAAAAGGGTACCCAAAAAGTGGTTCGATACGCTTCGCTTTTTGGTTCCTTTTGGCAATGGAAATGGTCATAAAAACATACCGTACCACTCAGTGGAAACGGGCCATTATTGGATAACAGTCCTTGTGGTCTTGCCTCATGGAATTTCATAACAGTTCTCAGGGTTTGATATTATAAAGAGATTTGGCCAGCCTTACAATGTCATTGCTGTCTCTAATTTTGCTCACTGTTCTCCACAAAATATTGGTTCTGGTTGAAGAACATTAATTTATAAAACACTGTTTGCCAAAAATAAAAGCTGTTCCAAGACGTTCAGATTCGTACTTTTTTAGACAGTAAGATATACCTTGAAGGTACAGATGTGTGCTTGTTAAAATTGTACCATTACTACCCCAGTGACAGCATTTGCGCCTTTATTTCTGAGATTCTAGGATGGTACAAGCACAACTAAAATTATACTTAAAATACATTAAAGGGCACCTATGATGACAACCATCTCTTGTAAGCTGTTTGAAGAGAACTGTGTGTAGGTATAGTGTGTTCACTGTCATATTAGAGTGATAGAAACACAATGCGAGACCACATGGGAAAGCTTGGTTGCTGCCGGAAGTGGTGTTAGTAAGGCCAACAGGGGGCGCTCAACCTGCGGTCTGTGTGGGTCCTAATGCCCCAGTATAGTGAAGGGAACTCTATACTGCTCAGTGAGCGCTGTCTTTCGGATGAGACATTAAACTGAGGTCCTGACTCTCTGTGGTTGTTAATAATCCCAAGATGTTCTTTGAAAAAGAGTAGGGGTTTAACTCCAGCATCCTGGCCAGATCTGCCCAATGGCCTCTGTCCATCATGGCCTCCTAACCATCCCCATATCATAATTGGCTTCATCACTTTGTCTCCTCTTCACCAATCAGCTGGTGTGTGGTGTGCGGTCTGGTGCAATATGGCTGCTGCCGCATCATCCAGGTGGAACGCTCTCTATTGCGCTGACAGGCACGTGGGAATGGTGGGCAGGGAGGAACAGCTCATTTGCATTAAAGGCACAGGCAACAAAAACAGCTACAGTGTGCTTAGAGCTCAACATTTCAAATTTAAGAATGGCATAATAAATAATCTGATGGGTATTTTGAGCGGAAACTTTACAGACACATTCTGGAGACACAAAAGACTTATCTTAAATCTTGAAAAGGGGGTAGGTGCCCTTTAATTCTACATTTCTGATCTTCACCTTATGATAAAGCTGACCACAATTACATTTAGATGAACTCATTTATTGTGCTTTTTATTTGACCTGAAGGATCAGAGGAGGATCAGGTGCTTCATGCCTCAGTTAAGACCAGAATAACTCTGACTACAGGACCTGACTGTGTGATGACTTTCAAAAAGAGCCTCTGGCAACAACCTCAGATATCTGTGAACTAGCAGTGTTTTGAATGCAGTGTACATCTCCTAACTTTGTCATATTCAGACCAAAATAGACATTTGCTAGAGAGAGGTCTGGATGCAGACCTGGTGCAGTGCAATCTGTTGTCAGCTGGGTAAATTGCCTTTCCACCCCAGCCCAAATCTCGTCAGCATATAAGTACCTATTCACCATCCTTTTTAGCATGAAAACAATGTGTACAAATGATATGCTGCAATCAGAACCCTTCAGGCCAGTTGACCAGTTTGAAAGTATCACCCAAAGACGAAAGAAGAGTCGTTGAGACAATGCCTTTTAATATTTGCATCACTTTGGCACAGTCAGAGCTCAGGAAACCAAGAGACTTTAAAATCTGTCACACCCTAGCTAGAGTTTTGAATGAACTGGGCTAATTAAAAAAAACAAAGAATATAACTTTTCAGTTATATAGAGATTATTGCTAATTTGAAACTAGATTATATACATTTATATTCCCTCAATACTTAAATGTAGCAGAATTCAGCTTTTTTTATGCAATACATGTATGACTCAGCGAAACGGTGGCGCAGTAGGTAGTGTTGTCGCCTCACAGCAAGAAGGTCGCTGGTTCGAGCCTCAGCTAGGTTAGTTGGCATTTGTGTGTGGAGTTTGCATGTTCTCCATGAAGGTAGCTGGTTCGAGCCTCGGCTAGGTCAGTTGGCATTTGTGAAGTTTGCATGTTCTCCCCGTCTTTGCGTGGGTTTCCTCCGGGTGCTCCGGTTTCCCCCACAAGTCCAAAGACACGCGGTACAGGTGAATTGGGTAATCCAAAATTGTCCGTAGTGTATGAGTGTGAATGAGAATGTGTGGATGTTTCCCAGAGATGGGTTGCGGCTGGAAGGGCATCCGCTGCGTAAAACAAATGCTGGATAAGTTGGTGGTTCATTCCGCTGTGGCGACCCCGGATTAATAAAGGGACTAAGCCAACAAGAAAATGAATGTATGACTCCAGTAAAGCTGAATTGCTTTTCATCTGTTTTTAGCATAATAATAATTATAATTATATTTAAATGAATCTAAATATAATCATTATAATAATAATAATATTATTATTATTATGCTAAAAACAGATGAAAAGCAATTCAGCTTTACTGGAGTCATACATTCATTTTCTTGTTGGCTTAGTCCCTTTATTAATTTGGGGTCGCCACAGCGGAATGAACCGCCAGCATGTGTTTTATGCAGTGGATGCCCTTCCATGTCATGGACCTGGTTTGATCCTTCTCAAGTTTTTCCCGTCTGTGTCCTCTCAGCTGTCAGTCCTTGCAATCAGCACGAGCACTGATCACCAGTCACCTGTTCTCGTTTTACGCTTATTGGCATTCCTATATCTGCTTCCTATTCACACCCTCTGTGGTCAGTTTATTGTTGCTTTGTACGTTCCTCTAAGTATACCTGGCTCAGAAAACTAACCTGCATTTCAGTCCTGTCCTGTCCCGTTGTATTCTCATGTACGAATTGGCTGAACTCGGTTGGTGTGCTCTCATCTTTGACTGTGCTCTGACCATCAGCGCCTTGAGGTCGCAGTGGAGGGCTGACGGAACCCTCCAGCCATCTTCTCCCTCCCGGCCGAGCGGGTGGCTTTTTGAGTTACCTCTGAGGAGCCAGCTCTGTGTGCTTTGTGAACGACAGACCCGCTTTTTTGTCCTGCATTCTGTTCTCGACATTCTGTTCTTGCCGCAACCCTTCACTGGGAAACATCCATACACTCTCATTCACACACATACACTAGGGCCAATTTAGCTTACCCAATTTACCTATAGCATACGTCTTAAGACTTATGGGGGAAACCGGAGCACCCGGAGGAAACCCGTGCTAACACAGGGAAAACATACAAACTCCACACAGAAATGCCAACTGACCCACCTGGGGCTCGAACCAGCGACCTTCTTGCTGCGATTGTGCTACCCACTGCACCACCATGAGGCCAATAATAATAAAAATGAGATTATCACAAGTATGCAACAGCTGACGTTTAGCATTGGGGAATTGTGCGTGACTATTGTACCTCACTATTGTACACCCACATAGATATTGCAGAAATAGGTTTTCACTAAGGCCTTTTCACTGTTAAAGAGATTCCTTCATAAAGGATGTTTATACATAGTGTAATCCGATAGTTTACAAAAGTTTGGAATCATTTGAGGGAGAGTAAATAGTAAGTTTTCCTCTTTGAGTGAACAATGATTTAAATAAAGCTTTAACTAATATATATTTAGAATTATTAGACCCCTTAGAATTTTCTTTTTTAAATATTTCCCAAATGATGGTTAACAGAGCAAGGAAATCTTCACAGTATGTCTGATAATATTTTTTGTTCTGGCAAAAGTCTGTTTTATTTCAGCTAGAATAAAAGCAGTTTTTAATTCACTACCCAAGTAGCAAAGAATTCTGGCCCAGATTTGGCATAAATCTGGCATAGCATGCATTCATCCGGCACTGGCATACAGCATGTGGGCCAAACATGACCCGGGTTTGCCAGAGGGGGCACCGCCTTTAAAGCGGCACACAAGATTTGGGCCAGATGTATAATGTAGTATTTGGCGAAGACGTAAAAAATTGATATGTGGGCCACGTAAGTTTGTCAAGTCTTGACCCACATTTAAAATACATTAAAATAATTTTTGAGTAAAGAAAAAAAATGCTATCACTTTAAGAAAAAGCATGCCCATTGTGTGCCTAAAGCGCAACGGTTCATGAGTTTATCAACTTCATTGCAATCGTGACACACTGAACTATCTGGCCCAGTTCAGGCCCAGTTATTAACTTGGCTGAGACTTGACCCAGATGTGGTCAATGTTTGGCCCTTGTCTGGAAGCCAGATTTGGTCCAGTCATGTACCGTAATTGCTTGGCATATGGGCCAAGCAAAACCTGATTGTGTGGGCCAGAGCTGGACCAGAGAAATTTTGCTATATGGGCATTTTAAGGTCAAAATTATTAGCCACTTGTTACATATTGAGTAACATAATATTTTGACAATGCTGGTGTGTATTGTTCCTGTGTGTTGTATCCTCCCTTATCTGTCTCTTTCTCTCTCTCTCCCTATGGGCGGAGATCAGGTGCAGCTGTGAGAGAGGCGGCGCCCATTATAAAAGCACGCTGTTGGCTCTGTTCATCGAGCTCTCTTCCTGTTTCCCCTCGTTGTGTGTGTGTGTGTGTGAGCAGATCGCTCTAAGTTCTCTGTGTGGCAGTGAAACCTTCCTGTCCGAAACCCTTTTTCCAAAGTCATCTGGTGAGATACTCTGTTAAAAACGGTACTAGGACGGTATCCTGTGCTAGCTGTGGCTAAATGTTTGTTTACTGCTGAATAATTTAAGGGAAGGCCCTTTTCTTTTGTCACATTTTCTCCTGTTTAATGGATAGTTAGGGAGTGTAGAATTGTTATATTATTTACATAACTTTACTTTCGCTTGAGGTAAGAGATTCAATATTAGGTAGCATACTTTGTTTTGTTTGTTGTTTGGGCCTCTTCTTCCCTAATATTTAATTTTGATATTGGAAATATTTGTTTAATAAATCTGTTACCCCTTTATGGACAAATTGGCCCCTGTGAGTGTGCTTGGGGAAGCAGGAACGGGGACTCCGGGTGACCTCTTTTAATAGACGGTCATCCTTAAACCTTATGTGCGTAGCGCGGTGCTTCCGCTACATAACACCGCTTTAAGCAATTTTTTTTTTCAATAGTCTACAGAACAAACCATCATTATACAATAACTTGCCTAATTACCCTAACCTGCCTAGTTAACCTAATTAACCTAGTTAAGCCTTTAAATGTCACTTTAAGCTGTAAAGAAGTGTCTTGTAAAATATCTAGTCAAATATTATTTACTGTCATCATGGCAAATATAAAATAAATCAGTGATTAATGAGTTATTAAAACTATTATGTTTAGCAAAATGTTGAAAAAAAATCTCTCCCTTAAACAGAAGTTGGGGAAAAAAATAAACATATTATTACAGTATTACACGTTGAGATAGCATTCATGTAATACGAGCGTGCGAATCTCTTTGCTTGCGCGCCGATTTCTTCTGTGCACAAAACTTCTTGCACGCCCTCAAATCTACGCTGCTCAAGCACAAATTTTCTTGTGCGCTCTCAAATAAACGCGGCTGAAGTGTGATTTAGTGCATTTATGTAACGAGGATGTCTCCATTTATTAGATCTGCTGGGAATATTTATGAATGTCTCCATTAGACCTAGAGAATGGCATTGATGCGTCCTGAAGTAAAGTGAAACGGCCATAAACTCTAGCCAGATAAAGTCATTGCATGCAGAACCACAGAGATTTATCTATAAAGTATAATTATGGAAAGTGTGTTCATCATAGCTACGCCATGTTTGCTGGCCTCACGCATCAAGAACCAGTCAGCATGCCAACTCAAAGGGTTAAACAAATAACGCACAACAGCAATACTACAATTACAGAAAAGTTCGCTCTGTTATAATTCACTCACCTTTTAATGCGTTTTAGTGCAATTATGATCCGCTATTAAAAAACCAACAACGACTGAATGTTTTGAATGAGATGTAGCCGTGGCGGGAATGAATTTTGGTGTGGTTCCCCGCCATGGAAGAATGAATATAGCGGAAACCATGTGTATGTGTGTGTGTATATATATATAT
>CAIGQQ010009534.1:3201-17179 GCA_903798035.1 Danio albolineatus
AGGAGCGCCACCTTGGGCTAAACCTGGCAAAAGATATGCGCGGAGTCGACAAAGTTGCTTTCTTGTCTCCCCCGTATCCCAAGCTGGCCTGTTCGGCGACACCTGTCTGTGAATTCACCCAGGAATTCGAGGCGGTGAGAGAGCAGTCAGATGAGGTCTCCTATCGGCGGGTATGTATGACCGCTCGGCCTACCGAGCTTTCCACATCTGCGGCTCCTCGCTGAGGGCGCCTGCCTGCGAGTGCTGCCCCGCCCTGTCTGCGCCTCCAGCGAAGCAGCAGCGTTGAGCACCTCGTAAGTGGGCCGCCCGCCCCGTCCGGGGCGCCGTTAAGTCCGGTAAACGGATCACGAAGCGTCCCTGAGACGGGTCATCTGGAGAAGAGGGAAGTTGCTCTTTCCCCGGTGGAGGGCCGGGCTCAGTGAAAGAGCACTTTTTCCACTTCCTCGGATGTGACAGCTCGAACTCTGCCAGTCCGGGACGCTATGCCTTCTGGCTCGCAGAGTCGGTGCATCTCGCCAGCGGCTCACGAGCGGTGGGAGGACGGTCTCCTTTCTCCCACTTCTCCAGCCCCCCTCCCGGAGAATGGGAGCGAGCTGAGAGTGAATCTCTCGCCTCCAGCTCTTCCGCGGGACCCCAGCGCTTCCCGGATCAGCACTCCCACTCCGCGCTGCCCCACTGCAGGTACGTCATCGATTGTTGCGATGGGACCATTAGCGAGGGTGTTGCCTGCCTGGTTAGCGCGGGCCAGCCCTTCGCGGTGGCTCATACGCACAATCAGACTCGGCTATGCGATTCAGTTCGCCAAACGGCCTCCCAAGTTCACGGGTGTGTATTTTACCAGGGTCAGCCCCCTGTCCGCCCCTGTCTTGCGAGAGGAGATTGCCGTCCTCCTGGCGAAGGATGCAATAGAGCCGGTCCCTCCAGCCGAGATGGAGAGCGGGTTTTACAGCCCGTACTTCATCGTGCCCAAAAAGAGCGGTGGGTCACGGCCAATCTTAGATCTACGCGTTTTGAACCGCTGTCTTCAGAGACTCCCGTTCAAGATGCTCATGCAGAGGCGCATCCTCCGGTGCGTTCGTCCTCAGGATTGGTTTGCAGCAATAGACCTGAAGGACGCATACTTTCATGTCTCCATTCTTCAACGTCACCGTCAGTTTCTGCGGTTTGCGTTCGAGGGTCGAGCTTAGCAGTACAAGGTCCTCCCCTTCGGGCTCTCCTTGTCTCCGCGGGTCTTCACCAAGCTCGCGGAGGGTGCCTTAGCGCCCCTGCGGCTCGCGGGCATCCGCATACTCAACTATCTCGACGACTGGCTGATTTTAGCGCACTCGAGGGAGCAGTTGATTATGCACAGGGACAAGGTGCTCCGGCACCTCGACCTATTGGGGTTTCAGGTCAACCGAGAAAAGAGCAAACTCACCCCCGTGCAGAGGATCTCTTTTCTCGGGTTGGAGCTGGACTCGGTCACCATGACAGCGCGCCTCTCCGGGGAGCGCGCTCGGCTAATGCTGAACTGTCTGAGAGAGTTCGACAGCAAAATAGTGGTCCCCCTGAAATCTTTTCAGAGGCTCCTTGGGCATATGGCATCCGCAGCCGCCGTCACGCCACTCGGGTTACTCCACTTCAGCCTGGACCACTTCAGCACTGGCTTCACGATCGAGTCCCCAGACACGCATGGCACGCGGGCACACACCGGGTGACTGTCACTGCGCTGTGTCGCCGCACCCTCAGCCCTTGGAACGACCCCTCGTTTCTATAGGCCGGTGTGCCTCTGGGACAGGCGTCCAGGCATGTTGTTGTCTCAACAGATGCCTCCAGCACGGGCTGGGGGGCCGTGTGTTGCGGGCATGCAGCAGAGGGCCTGTGGGTAGGTATCCAGCTGCTTTGGCACATCAATCGCCTAGAGCTGCTGGCAGTGTTTCTCGCTCTCCGCCGTTTTTCTCCAGTGCTGGAGCGCCAACACGTGCTGGTCAGGACGGACAGCACGGCGGCGGTAGCGTATATCAACCGTATGGGGGGTATCCGCTCTCGCCGCATGTCTCAGCTCGCCTGCCGTCTGCTCCTCTGGAGTCATCCGCGGCTGAAATTGCTGCGCGTCATTCACATTCCAGGCGAGCTCAACCGTGCAGCCGATGCGCTCTCACGGCAGCCTCTACGTCCAGGAGAATGGAGACTCCACCCCGAGACGGTCCAGCTGATATGGGCGAACTTCGGGGAGGCCCAGATCGATCTGTTTGCTTCCTCCGAGAACGCTCATTGCCAGTTGTTTTTTTCCTTGACCGAGGGCTCCCTCGGCACGGATGCACTGGCCCACAGCTGGCCCCGGGGCATGCGCAAGTATGCGTTTCCCCCAGTGAGCCTGCTCGCGCAGTTACTGTGCAAGGTCAGGGAGGACGAGGAGCAGGTCTTGCTAGTTGCGCCTCTCTGGCCCAACCGGACCTGGATATCAGAACTCTCCCTCCTCGCGACGGCCCCCCCTGGCAGATCCCTTTGAGAGAGGACCTACTCTCTCAGGGACAGGGCACCATCTGGCACCCTCGCCCAGATCTTTGGAATCTCCATGTGTGGTCCTTAGACGAGAGGAAAACTTAGGTAACCTACCGGCTTCGGTGGTTAATACCATCACTCAGGCTAGAGCCCCCTCTACGAGGCGCGCCTACGCCCTGAAGTGGAGTTTATTCACTGAGTGGTGCGTCTCTCGCAGAGAAGACCCCCGAAACTGCCAAATCAGCGTTGTGCTTTCTTTTCTTCAGGAGAAGCTGGAGAGCAGGCTGTCGCCCTCCACACTGAAAGTTTACGTGGCCGCTATCTCCGCTCATCTTGATGCGATAGATGGCGGCTCCGTGGGAGGGCATAACCTCATCATCCGGTTCCTCAGAGGTGCTAGGCGATTAAATCCACCCTGCCCCCCTCTCATGCCCTCTTGGGATCTCGCCCTCGTTCTCACGAGCTTGCGCGGAGATCTATTCGAACCACTCGAATCAGTATCTTTAAGATTTCTGTCCCTGAAGACAGCTCTGCTGGTCGCGCTGGCATCGATTAAGAGGGTCGGGGACCTGGAGGCATTTTCGGTCAGTGACTCGTGCCTGGAATTCGGACCGGCTAACTCTCACGTTGTCCTGAGACCCCGGCTCGGCTATGTGCCCAAGGTTCCTGCCACACCGTTTAAGGATCAGGTAGTGAGCCTGCAAGCGCTGCCCACGGAGGAGGCAGACCCAGCCCTTCATTTGCTGTGTCCAGTTCGCGCTTTGCGAATTTACGTGGAACGCTCTCAGAGCTTTAGATAATCTGAGCAGCTCTTCGTCTGTTATGGTGGTCGGCAGAAGGGAAGTGCCATATCAAAACAGAGGTTGGCCCACTGGATAGTGGATGCCATCTCCCTCGCTTACCAAAGCCAGGGTGAGCCGTGTCCCCCAGGGGTGCGAGCGCACTCCACTCGGAGCATTGCTTCCTCTTGGGCGCATGCACGCGGTGCCTCTCTAACAGACATCTGTAGAGCTGCGGGCTGGGCGACACCTAACACATTTGCAAGATTCTACAATCTGCAAGTAAAGCCGGTTTCCTCAAGGGTATTAGGTAACCTTGGTGATTAGGGAAACACTCGGTGAGGTGTTGTAACACGCTTGCTGCACCATTCTCCTTAACACAGAGGTACGTGCGCCTTTTTACTCTGTCAGTAAAGTTCCCCGCTTAGGTGAGCCCTGCAGAGATTCCTCCGAGGCCCCCAGCATCTGACTCAGCGGAGGAGTCAGACGCTGGCCCGTTACGTTGTAGGTCTGCCCGCTGGTCAGCCCGCGTTCTGGGTGCGATCCCACTATGTCCCGCTATGTGCGATCCCCGCTGGTGATCCCATATGCATTTTAGCCACGATGCTGTCCCCCTTCTCAGGCAGGACCCGTGTCTTCCCTCACAGCTAACCATCTTATATTCATATGCGTACTCCCCTTTTCAGGGCTAGTCCTTATGTTTTCTTGCCACCAGTCTCCCCACTCGGGCAGCAGGTGGCCTCCGCAGTGTCCTCCCTATCGGGACTGCACGCTTTTCCAACGTACTGTCGTATCAATTCCTAGAAATTACTAGATGTCTTGCGACTCCCGAAAAATATATCTAAATCCGTAAATCTTCTGTTGAAGTGGGATAAGTAAGGGCCAGGGCACACGTTAGAAGACCGCGCCTCCGGTGATGCAGGTGCGCTCACGCTCTACTCAGCCTGGCTAACCTCTCATCGGGGGCAAGGTAAGGTCCATTCATTGTGGCGTTTTCCATACATTTCCCCATAGTGGAATTTTTCCACATAGCATTGAAGTTCCCTTCCCGAAGGGCAACGCTCTGGTTACTAAAGTAACCCTCGTTCCCCGAGGGGGGGAACGGAAATGCTATGTTCCGTCGCCACAATGAATGCCCCTTAGCTGCTGGGGTGAAAGTATCTTCAGCTCAAAAAGGATGCTCAGCTCTGCTATCGCTGTGCTTTTATTGCCAAATTGATTGCAACGAGCATCAGCTGCGCAAGCTGAAGCTGCCAACTCATTGGCATTTCATTGGCCCGTTTACATACTCTTTTAGATGATTGGCTTTCTGAACGAAATCCCCATAGTGGAATTTTTCCACATAGCATTTCCGTTCCCCCCCTCGGGGAACGAGGGTTACTTTAGTAACCGGAGCGTTTTATACTGTATCTAATGTTTGTGGGATGTTGTGTGTTAACATTCGTAAATACTACAAAACCAATCCATCATTTTGTTGGGTGGTGTAGCTTGTCTGTTCAGAAAATGTAAGCATTGTGGAAATGTGTTCACTGACTGCATATTGGGTGACAAACCACATGAAATGTGTGAATGGTATGGCCACAAATGGCCGATGCTGTGCTAATTGTGCTTAGAGTTTTGAAAATGTGACATCTAGTTGGACAAACGCTTGTTAACCACTGTACAAACTAACATTACAAAGATGATCATCTCAATGGAGGTTGATGATGGTTACCCGTTTGTTTTAACAATTGCTTTCTTTTATTTTAAATCATTGTAACATCTTGAGGTGCCCTTGGACGTTCACTGATTACTTAAAACCGCTGATTCAGAGGTCTTGGATTTTATTGTTATTATTATTACTTTACTTAGTTTTTTTTTTTACAGACGGAAGAGAAAAGACACGCTTTACACGCAGCTGTCAGCAAACACAACAAGTTGATGGCAGAGGCTCAGGATGGGAAAGGTTAGTGTGCGTCAGACTGATGATATTGACATTGTGCGTGTGATGATGATGGTTTCCAGCACAACAGATGTTTAAATGATCTTTGCTGGTTTCAGGCATCGACAGGCACCTGCTGGGTTTGTATCTGATTGCTAAAGAGAGCAGCATTCCTGTGCCGGAGCTCTATGCAGATCCGCTCTATACTAAGAGGTGACTGTCCTGCTTCATGTCCAGTGGACCGATCTGTGTGTGGTGCTGCATAAGGCTAGTCTAATGCAACAATCTCTCTGTGTTTGCAGTGGTGGAGGGGGCAATTTTGTGCTTTCCACTAGTCTGGTGGGCTACACTACTGTTCTAGGAGCTGTTGCACCAATGGTCCCTCGGGGATATGGATTTTTCTACCGCATCCGCGATGACAGGTTGGTCTATGTCAGTTTGTCATTTAGATTTACATGATTAAATATTTGTGGTTTAAATAAAAGATTTAGGGGGCGACACGGTGGCTTAGTGGTTAGCACTGTCACCTCAAAGCAAGAAGGTTGCTGGTTAAAGTCCCGGCTGGGTCAGTTGGCATTTCTGTGTGGAGTTTGCATGTTTTCCCCGTGTTCGCATGGGTTTCCTCCGGGTGCTCCGGTTACCCCCACAGTCCAAAGACATGGTATAGGTCAGAGGTGTCCACATTCGGTCCTGGAAGGCCGGTGTCCTGGAGAGTTTAGCTCCAACCCTATTCAAACACCTGAAGCAGCTAATCAAGCTCTTGCTAGATATACTAGAAACCTCCAGGCAGGTATGTTGAAGCAAGTTGGAGCTAAACTCAGCAGGACACCGGCTTTCCAGGACCGAGTTTGGACACCCCTGGTATTGGTGAATTGAAGAAACTAAATTGGCCGTAGTGTATGAGTGTGTGTGTGTGACTGAGAGAGTGTATGGGTGTTTCCCAGTACTGGGTTGTGGCTGGTAGGGCATCTGCTGCTTAAAACATATGCCAGAATAGTTGGCGGTTCATTCTGCTGTGGTGACTCCTGAAATATAGGAGGAAAATAAATGAATAAAAGATGTTTTAATGACGTTATACTTATTTAGTTTATACACTTTTCATTAATTATAATTTCTAAGTATAATTAATCATAAATGTCTTATAATTGAAGTAATTTCTATATAGTTTTACAAAACATAAATTTTAATTTATATATCACATGTATATGTTTTATGTATTTTTTTATTTTAATTTAATGTGCTTTAATTTAATGTGTATTTTGCATATTAAGTAATGTTTTGAAATGTAATAAAACATCTCAAATGTATACATTTTGAGATGTTTTACATTTCAAAACATTACTTAATATGCAAAATAAAATGTGTGTATATATAATGATTTAAAAATATGCTTTAATTATAAATTTTATAATTTAATTTAATTGCATTTCATTTCTGCATCATATTTTTACAAAACATTCATATTAATTCATACATTATATACGTTTGATATATCTGATTGTTTTACTTTGAATTTCTGTTCTACGTCATAATTGTATGTTCTATATGTCATATATTCTAGTTTTACAGTAAATACATGTTTGTTATGCTTCATATGAAACTTTCTTTCTATTTTATTTCAGAATTAATCTTTTTTTTTCCACTCAAATTACTTTTGCTGCTTGTTCAAACTAATTTAAAATGAGTTGAATCAACATAATTCTTAAAGTTTTTTTTAACAACAACTTAGTTGTTTTTATTAATTTAAGTGGATCAAACACAAAACAAATGAGTTAATCGGTTTGTATTGGCACAACATAAAGCAATAGTGTAGAACCCAGCATTTTTTACAGTGTGTCATTGTCTACTTGTCTTGTAGAATTGTTGCGTCCTGCACTGCTTGGAAGTCCAATCCTGAGACAGATGCTGAAACCCTGTTTCAAAACCTCTCCACGTCATTCCATGAAATGATGCACATCATGACCCAGTCCCAACTGTAAAGTAGAGCATTCTGGGAAAACAGTTAAAGCCCAGTGGTTTAGTTCTGCTGTTGGACAGACGTAAAGTCCCAGACACAAGCTTCCCTGCAGACCAACATGACATCCTCACAGCTTCACTCATTTGCACAATTCGAATAGGAGATACTTCATTGTGGAGAAATGTGACAAAGTTAGTGTAGATAGAGTAGAGAATATTTTTATTATTTTTTTCTTTTGTAAAGCAGAAAAGAATATATTTGGAGTAATGTGGAAAATTAGCAGCCATTCATTTGCGTAGTATAAAAAGAAAATACTATCAAAATCAATGGTTACCGGTTTTCAGCATTCTTCAAACTATCTTCTTTTGTGTTCAACAGAAAAGAGAAACTGTCGTGTTTGCCAATAGTTACAGTTTTAAAGCTTAGGTGAACTATCCCTTTAAATGAACTAAAGAATTCAAATTCAAACATTTTCTACTATGGAAGTTAATGGTTATCAACCATCACAACATTCTTCAAAATATCTTCTTTTGTGTTCAACAAAACAAAAAAGGAAAGGGTGAGTAACAAATGACTGAATTTTAATTTTGGGGGGAACTGTCCCTTTAAGATGCTTTGAATATGCCATGTGCCTTCAGTTCATCATCTCTTAAATACTTCAGTCAGGAATACCTCCATGATTTCTGACCTACCTTTTCTACTACATTAACAGTGTTGTTTCTGTGATCGTGTCTACTATCACAGGATGCTCATGCATAGTAAGTCCACTAAAGAGACATTAACACAATACAGACTGATCATAAGATGACTGATGGGTGATCAATCAGCTCTCATGCGTGTAAACTGTACTGATTTCACTGTTTGATTTCATATTTGAATGCACAGATCAATGCAACGTAATTCCTGTTTATTTTCTTAATTAGAAGATTTTCAAAATGTGAAGGCTTTATGTGTTAGAGCCTACTGTGTGTCTTTTCCACCAATGTGATATAAATGAATGCTTTTATACTGTGTGGATATACGTGATTAAATCATGTTTTTGTGTTTGATAATAAGTGTAGATTTCATTTGCGCTGCTTTTCTCCTGGGAAATAAACGTTCTTGAACGTTGTCATTTTTTCAATGGTTCAATGTAAAAAAAATATATATTTTTTAAATCATTCCACTAAATTTGAATGTGAATTACAGGTTTACCTCGAACACTGGTGTGCTTGAGACTCTATGGACTTACATATGTGTCTTTATATTCAATCAAAAATATTTAGTTTTAGGGAAAAATTAAGTACATAGTGAATAAAAAATAAATAAAAGATTACAAATAAAAAAAGATTTTTAATTAATAAACGTATGTCAATGAGAGCAGAGAGCAAAAGGAATGAGTTTGCAATCAAAATTGTGGTAACTGCATAATAGAACAATCAGTTGTTGTTGTTTTTTTTGCAATTCAAAATATTTTATTATCATTGACATACGTTTATTGATTATACATTTTTTTTTTTTATTCACTATGTACTTAAGTTTTCCCTAAAACGAAATATTTTTGATTGAATAATAAAGACACAAATGTAACTCCATAAGACTCTGGCGTCTCTTCAATATGCATCGATTGTAAACATTTTACAGTAGCGAACTGAAGTCATTTCAGATCTCATATCTAATAAAGTTATTTCGTGGAAAGCACACAGTTTGCTGGAGCGTCATTGACTTCGGCAGTTTACATTTGTTTATTTGTCGGGAAGGAAAATGTATCTTAAAATTTATTTTAAATTTTTGACCGCTGGATTTCTTTTACTTTTGCGAAACCGCATATACACAAATCACCCTAGTGAGTCCAAAAAGTAATACATTCAGTGTAAACAGCTTTTGTTGACGACGCATAATTTGTTTACTTTTTCATTTATCTGTTTAATTTGGTTACTTTATTATATTTTTCAGATTAATTAACTAATTATGGAAATTTGTTTTTATATGGATATACTGGGGCCTCACTGTGGCAAAGTGAGTAGGACAATCGCCTCACAGCAAGAAGGTCGCTGGTTCAAGCCTCAGCTGGGTCAGTTGGCATTTCTGTGTGGAGTTTGAACGTTCTCTCCGTGTTGACGTGGGTTTCCTCCGGGAGCTCCGGTTTCCAAAAGTCCAAAGACATGTGGTATAGGTGAATCGGGGAAGCTAAATTGGACCTAGTGTAGGTGTTTGAATGAGTGTGTGGATGCTTGCCAGTGATGGGTTGCAGAAAAGGGCATCCGCTGCATAAAAGACATGCTGGATAAGTTGGCGGTTTATTCCGCTGTGGCGACCCCAGATTAATAAAGGGACTAAGCCTACAAGAGAATGAATGAATGAATAAATTGGGAAAAATAAATAAATCTGTGTGATTGGAAGTTTTTTTTTTTTTTAGTATTATTATTGTGAATGAATGAAGAATGCATAAAAATGAATAACTAATCAAAAAAGAATAATCTGCTTAGCCTTTAGAACAGGAAAAAATAACGATTAAAATGATTATAAAGGAAACAAAATATTTATTCTAAAAACAACAGTGATTTAAAGGCGGGACTTTAATCATTTGAACCTCGCACATTTACTGCCACCATCAGAAAAAGTGAGAACAGAAGTAAGAACAAAATTTAAAATGTTGAATTTCTGTTTTCAAAGTATATATCTGAGTCTCAAAGTACAGTAATAAACCGTGAAACTAATGAAAAATGAAAACTTTATTCCAAAAAAATTTTTTTTACATACAGTATGTGCGCTAGGAAAACAGTGCCATAATAATACAAACTAAAACGGCCTCATGTTAGTCTGACAGACGTCAAGGAACCACACATACAGGACACGATACAGAAATCCTTATAAAACAGAAACTCTTTGGTCATCTTTTCACATCAAGAACAACAACAGTCTTCCCCAATGAGAACATGTTTGCCATTAGTCACGATTTATGCTGTTCATACATAAATTACTGTACATAATCACGTTTGAAATGTTCTGCCCTGAACATTTCGTTGCATAAACTGCGTCCAGGAAATGAGAGAATGGTAGTGCTTGATAGAATAAAAGATTAATTCTTTTTTTTTTTTAAATATATAGAATTCAATCAGCAACAAGAAAGTGCCGATTGGGATTAATATCGTGGCCTAAAACTGAAGAGTACAACATGACAAGGCACTACACAAGTGCTTACTCGTTACGTCTGAACACAAATGCCCATGTTCTTATTTCCCCCCATTACCTGTGGTATTTGACCCTAATAAACATACCACACAGCTGCAGGCAGAGGAGAGCGTTTCTCTGGAATGTGTCTTTGGTCCATCATCAGTGGCTCATCTGTGAGGTGACAAGGGTATAATACGCCCCCTGCTGGCTGAGGAGCTGCTGATGTGTGCCCTGCTCCACCACCACCCCGTTCTGGACCACTGCTATACAGTCTGCATTCTGGATGGTGGACAGCCGGTGGGCTACAATGATGCACGTGCGGCCCTTGCTCGCCTTGTCCAGAGCGTCCTGGACAATCTAGAGAGATGATGAATGAGGATGAGTGATAACATTACTGCAGGTGTGACAGTTCTGTGAATACAGGCGCAAACTCAAATATGTCTGAACAGGTAACAAAAGTCAACTGATTTGACTTCAGCGAAGAGGATAAAAGACATTAAGACGGCTTGCTAAAATGGCCGTAGCTATTTCAGTCACCAGTAATGTGAGGTGTGCCTAAACTGTTGAAGTGTTGTCAGTGTGAGATGATTATTTGTCAACACAAAAATTACCATTATTAAACCATTATTGAGTCATTCTGCTCTGGAAATGATTGCAGTGTAAATTTGTGGAAAATTGGTGGACTGGAAGTTTAGTGAAATGACCACACACAAATTAAAATATATATATATATTGAAAAACTATTAGCGATTGAACGAATATTTAAAAAATATTTTTGACCACAAGGTGCTGCTGCCTTCCCAAAAATGTTTAACACCTTCAGAACATTGGGCTCTATTTTAATGATCTACGTGCAAAGTGTAAAGCGCAGGGCGCAACAGCATTAAGGCATGTTCAAATCCACTTTTGCTATTTTAAGGGCGAAAAAATACGGTTTGTGCCGCAGCGCAGGGTCTAAGAGGGTTGTGCTTATTCTCTTATTGAGTTATGGGTGTGTTTTGAGAATAAACCAATTAGAGTTAGTTGTGTCATGCCATGGCGCATTTGCTATTTACATGGTGGACTTCACTAGCGAGAAAACAGTTAAACAGAGCATCTGCAGAGCAAGGATAAAGAACGAGTTTCCTCCATTTGGCCCTTTTTACTTTTTCTTTCATGGATAAGGAAACAGTGTTGTACCTGCTCCACTGAAGACATCCATTAGCCTACATATTTACTTTGGTTTGTTAATCTCAAAGATTTGCTTCAAAAATATTTCTAAATTCAGCTCTAATTTCCAGCAAACTAATAATTGAACAATAATAACGAAGTGTGGTCAATAAACAGACAGTTATATCCAAACACACATTCTATGGCCCATAGGATCCAAAACTGACAGGTGGACAAATCTAAGCTTGTTTTTAATAAAACAAATGTAAATATGCACATAATAATAATAATAATAATAAGGTAACGCTTTATTTTACGACCCGCAAAGCACCGCGTAAGTACAGTGAAATAACGGTGTACTTTTCTGTACGTATAGTATAAGTATAATGAACGTACGTGTAGGTATAAGGGAACAAACTGTAATGCTTGGGGAATAAGGGGGTTAAAACCAGATATGCAACACGCAAAGTACTGCGTAAGTATTGATTTTACAGTGTACTTTTCTATAAAGTACAAAGGAACAAACGGGTAATGTTTGGGTAATAAGGGGGTAACAACCAGATATGTAATGCTTGGGTAATAAGTTTTTTTTTTTTTTGCTAGAGCACATTTTTATTATTTAGGTGAACATTTAATCTTTGCAGGATAATCCACTGACTTGTTTTGGTGGTGTTTGACAGATTTAGCCAAAAGAAAAGCCCTGCCCCAAATCAATATTCTGTTTCAATGGGCTATATGCACAGCTAGTGTTTTTCAGCCAATGATGAACTTCTGGTGAAAGCTTTATGTGACTATTTTCAATTTCATAAGGTTTTATTTACAGCCTCAATGTTGTAATGTAATTCAAATATAATCAGCTAAATAGACTTAAGCATCCATTTGATTGCTAAAGCGTAAAAAGAGATGAAAGACCATTTAAACGCAGGCGCCGTCATTAGCACTTTATATTATATCTCATCCAGACAGTGAAGATCGCTGTTTTTTAAAGAAATCAGACCTTAAACGCTGTGATTTTGTATGGGATAACAATTCACCAGAAGCCCTGAGGCTGGCTGGCTGAAATTAAAAGTCTGTGAGCATATAACCCGTTGGAAGTCCATCAACATACTGGAATAAAAGTCTCAGCAACTCATGGTTCATGTGCATCTACTAACCACTAGGTGGCCCTGTGCCAAAACTGTGTAGATAACCTTGTGTTTCTGCTGTCATAAAATTAAAGGTTTGGTCAGAATATTTGTATAACATTGTTTCTGGGATTTCTTTTTTTATCAGGGGTCAGTTGGGGCAGTTGGTCACGCTAGAGAGTCACTAGAGTTGGTTACTATGTTAGAGAGTCAATAATGTTCAGACTGTCCTCTATCTCGATCACGTTTCATTACTATTTACCAAACAGTTCTATGGGTTGCTATTAATTTAAAAGAAGACGACTAACGATTACAATTTCGAGATTAATAATTACAATAGGTGCCATCATCAACACAAAACCATCATTTCTGTCGATGTTTAATTTGGATAACATGCCTAATAGCAAAAGATAATGAAACAATCATTTTGTAGGCAAAGTACAATAAACTGGTAATAAAAGAATGATAAAGTAGAGTGACAGCAAATGAAACAAAACAGTAACATTAAAAAAGTAACATACTACTTTACTGTTAGTGGATTTTGAATAATCTCCTTTATTTAGTGTGTTTCAATGTGTATATGATTTGATATTGTTGAACGAAATAGGTTAGGTTTGGGGACTTTAATTATTACAGTGTATTTGCTGCACAGTTCATTCACAGATTCCCCAACTTGAGTTTAGCTCCTGGTTCAGAGGAGAACAAGGTAACTATGATTTGTTTATTAACGTACTGTATGTGTTTTTAATTTGGATTTTGTTGTTTGTTTGATATTTCAACTACTTGATTGGATTGACCAAAACGTCACCCGTAGTGTGTGAACAGTGCTCATGCTGTACCTTCTCGCTCTCTGTGTCCAGAGCAGACGTGGCTTCATCCAGCAGCAGAACTTTGGGGTTTCTCAGGATGGCTCTCGCTATGGCAATACGTTGCTTCTGTCCTCCTGAGAGCTGCGTACCCTTATCACCCGCCTGCGTCTGGTACCGCTGAAGACAAACCACACAATATCATTTAATCAAACTCTACGCAGTCATTAAATATCACCTTTTAATTGGTTGGTTACTTTGTAAAATAAGAAGATTTAGATAACTTGTGTTTTTTGAGAAGAACAGAAATTAAACAGCAATTCCAAGCGACTTTGTTCATCTGACAGTGACAGCTACTGAAGGTCAAACTAGAAGTTTATTACTGTTTAAAGTTCAGGGTTTTTGAAAGTAGTTACTTACTAAGACTATATTTTTTAAAATGTAGCAAAACACTGATATAGTGGAAATTATTTGCTATTTTAAGTAACTTTATATATATATATAAATATATAAATATATATTGAATGAATGCAAGGGTGCCACGTGGCGTAGTGAGTAGCACATTCGCCTCACAGCAAGAAGGTCGCTGGTTCGAGCCCCGG
>CAIGQQ010009540.1:4638-21213 GCA_903798035.1 Danio albolineatus
GTGTGTGTGTGTATATATATATATATATATATATATATATATATATATATATATATATATATATATATATATATATATGTGTGTGTGTGTGTGTGTGTGTGTGTGTGTGTGTGTGTTTAGAAAAAAAGTAATTTGTAATTTGTACTCTGAGTAGTTTTTATGAAGAGTAATTTGTACTTTTACTTAAGTACTTTTTAACACCAGTACTTTTACTTGTAATTGAGTAAAATTTCAGCAATGTAACAGTACTTGTAATTGAGTACAAATTTTTTGTACTCTTTCCACCACTGGTCCTAAGTGGGCGTAAAACAAATGCCCAGTGGTATAATTTAAAATCTGGGACACCCATGCCCTCTGAATCTTTGTTACGTTGTAAGGTTGTATATTTTATGCGTGGGGATTTTTCATTCCATATAAACTTAGAAAATTAACTTTTGTAGTTTAGATTAGTAATCAGTGGGAGGAGCTAGAGGTATCATGGAAGAAAAAAAGTTAATACAAGGCAAAACATGCATCTTGACTGTGGAAATTCGAGCTTGAAAAGATAATGGTAATAAAGACCAACGGTTTAAGTCTTTGTCAATGCGATAAATACTTTAGAAATTATTTGAAGCTATTGTGTGCAAGGAGGAAGAAATCTCAATGCCCAAATATCTAAAGCTAGAAACCACTGGTATTATAACTGGGAGTGTAGAAAGAGAGGATAGATTATTTAAATGTAGTAAAGCTGATTTTTTCCAATTTATCTTATATCAAGAGACAATACTGAAAGAGTTAAAGACAGAAAGAACATGGGGAATGGAGAGAAAATGTCATCTGCATATAGGGAGATGGAGTGCGAAGTACTGGAAAAGGTGATTGGTTTGATCATAGTATTCTGACGTATTTTCTGTGCAAGAGGTTCAAGAGAAAGTGCACATAAAAGAGTTGAAAGAGGACATCCCTGACTTGTACAGAGTAAAATGTGGAATTGAGCTGAATAGATGCCACAGTCATAACCATTGCAGAGGGGTTAGCATACAAAACTTTAATCATGTTGATATAATCCTTAACCAATCCAAAACATTCTAATACTGACCACAAATATTTCCACTCTAGCCTGTCAAAGGTTTATTCAGCGTCTAAAGATAAAGAGGCACAGGGAAAATTAAGACCGCTTGTTGCCGATATGATATGAAGCAAGCGACGCACATTGCCACTTGCCAGGCGTGATTTTATAAAACAAGTTTGATCAGCGTGAATCAGTTTGGTCATAAAACTGTCCAATCTGGAGGCTAAAGCTCGTACACACGGGACGCTTTTCGTTTGCGTTTATCGTCGGCGTTTTTTTAGATATTTTTCAACATTCAAGCCCAATCGATTTTCTCTGCCGTCGAGCAGAAGAGCATGCAAAATCACTCCTTGTCGTTAGATGGCGCACACGGTGGCGCCAAGCTTTGACACCCGCTTGTTACATAGAAGAAGAAAAGAGGAAGTTTACACGCTTGTTGTTGCGATCGGCAAAGCATGGATGGTTCAAGTAGCAGCTCTAGCGATGAAGAAATGATTATTGTTCACCGTCAAAACAAAAAAATGAGCATGAGGCGTTTCTTAAAAAATGACGCTTTTACGCCTGGCGTTTTGCGCGTTGGTGTGCACAATCACATTGGCGCTCTTAATTTAGTCACGAAGCGTCAAACGGCGACCGAAAACGCGAGCAAAAAACGTCTCGGTGTGCACGGGCCTTTAGGCTTTGGCATACAGTTTAACGTCACTGTTTAAGAGATAATCAGAATCAGAAAGGGCTTTATTGCCAGGTATGTTCACACATACGAGGAATTTGTTTTCGTGACAGAGCTTCTACAGTGCAACAGAATTACAGAGACAGGACAAAAAACAGATAATAAATATATTCAAAAAAAATAGAAGTAAATGTTAAATGCAAATATACAAATGGACAAGTGTATGAACAGGTGTATTACTATATACAACGTTATATGTGCAGCTGTTATGTGCAAATTGGCATGTAAAGTGTGTTGTTAAATAAGTGTATGTGTGTGTAACAAGTGTATTTGTTATGTGCAAATGGCATGTAAAGTGTGTTGTTAAATAAGTGTATGTGTGTGTAAGAGTGTACAGCAGTAGTGGTGTTGGTTCCACGATTATTATCATCAAGTGTTCATGAGATGGATTGCCTGTGGGAAGAAACTGTTTCTGTGTCGGGCTGTTCTGGTGCGCAGTGCTCTGTAGCGTCGACCAGAAGGTAACAGTTCAAAGAGGCAGTGTGCTGGGTGTGAGGGGTCCAGAGTGATTCTGGCAGCCCTTCTACTCGCTCTGGATAAGTACAGTTCTTGGAGAGTAGGGAGGGTTGTACCAATGATTCGCTCAGCAGTCCAAACTGGGGTCTGTAATTACTGCATAGTGTTAAATCCTTGTCAGGTTTTGGTAATAGAGTAATAATAGCCAAATTAGCACTGTTGTTAAAGGAGCCCTCATAATTAGAATATAAAATCATATCTAGTAATGGTTGCCCTAGCTCATCCCAGAAGGCAAGATATAGCTCTGGAGGTAGTCCATCCCAGCCTGGTGCTTTCCCTTTCTTCATGACTGCAAGAGCATTTTTTAGTTCCTCTAATGTAATCAGGGCACTTAGAGAAGTTATTTCATTCTCAGAAAGAGAAGTCAGGGATATATCTTGGAAAAAAATCATCATTGGCAATGTCGCAAAACACGAGTTCAGAATTATATAAATTTTTATAAAGAATATCTTTCATTGTTTTTTAACCTGAGAGAGAGGAGATGACTTGGCATGGCACCATTAAAATAGTAAGTCTGACTTTGTGCATCAGAAATTCTGCTCTATGCCTAAGCAAAGATTTAAGTTCTGAATTTATCCTGATTATTTCTTGTTGACCTTTTTCTGAAAATGAGTGTTGTTGGTCTCCTTGTAAATTAGTTAATTATGCTTCTAAGCTATTAATTTTGTTCAATCTAGTTTTTTTCAGATGTGATGAAAAAGTGATAGAATAGTCTCTTATACATCCTTTAATTGCATCCCATAGATAACGAGGGTCTTCTACTAAACCAGAGTTTATATCAATGAACCAATGTAATTGCTCCTTGAGCTTTGCACAAAAATCATTGGTCTGGAGTAGAGTAGTCTTGAAATGCCAACGTGATGGTTTAATTAAAGCTGGCATAATTTAAATTTTAGCTGACACAACACTGTGGTCTGATAAGGGGCATGGAGTTATCGCAACCTCTTGTGTTTCGAAACACGAAGAACTTTGTTGAGGGGTGAAGTAGGAGATATAGATCTAATACATTTAAATCAGATAAAAATTTACACAAATCTGCAGCTGATGGTGACTGATTCTTAGTCTTCTGTGTACCTTATCGATCAAAAGATGCATCATTGACTACATTCATGTCTGCGCCAACAATAAGTAAACAGTCTTGAAGCTGCAATAGAGTTTTGTTTAGAGAGGGGAAACATTTTGCATCAAATTGAGAAGTAGCATAAATCCAAATAAAGGCAAAGTTTTGGCCAACTATATTTACTTTAATGTAGGATATTCTCCCTTCATCACAACTAAACCTTTGTAGAAGATTAAATGACAGTCCACAGTTCCACATGATTTACTACTTAGGCCCAATCCCAATTCTATTTTTGTACCCCTTGGCCCTTACAACCGAGGGTTAAGGGGAAGGGCTTTAAAACTTACCCCTAAGAATTGGGACAGCACTTCAACACCTGCACACGTCATCATATGTCATCACGATCTCTTGCTTCATATAAGATCAGACAATCACGACTGCTGTAGTTATGACCAGTTGTGTAATTTTTTGGTGTTTATCTTCAGGAAATCACTGCAGGCATATATTATGTTATCATAACGATCTAATGTGGCAATAAGATCAGAACTATACTGTTCATTTACTCCATGACCATACTCATCTATGTAACACACGAAAACAACATTAACATTATAGCAGACACTGTAAAAAGCTAATTTCCAGCCACTAGACATTACTGACAGGGTATTCGAGTGTCATCGTGTGTCAGAATGTTGTGGGACTGCTGTACATGAGTTATGATTATGGATTATAGATCGCAAAATTTTGCGGGGGTTTTTTTGCGTTTTTTTTTAAAGCATGACGGTAAAGCACGAACGCAGTTATGAATATATTAAAACGTATGTTTGTTTGCCGTAAATATTCGTAATAATGACAAACAATACTAATTTGTGGATCTCCTTACTTCCAGGTTCAGTTGTGGCAGTTGTATTCTGGGACATTTTCTTACCCCTCTGTTTTAAGTGTGGTCCTGAAAAATCTTCGTTCGAAGGGGTGTATACCCCTTGCCCTTAGCCCTACGCCTTCAAGCTAAAGAGAATTGGGACACCACTACCCCTTGACGTGAACGCTCAAAACGAGGGGTAGGGTAAGGGGAAGGGCTAAGGGGTAGAATTGGGATTGAGCTTTACGCCTGTTTCACACCGCAAGCGCAAGCAGGGTGTGAGGAACGCGTGAGCAGCGCGTTGGTAGAGCAGAAGCAGCACGCAGGCATTTGCCTTTCACACAGACTGTGTCTGCAGCGCGCAGTTCATCGGCAGCAGCAACACAGATCATCTGTATATTCTATCTAGTTACCTATCTCTCTCTATATATGAATACGCTTTTTAAACTTTTCATCTGCACCAAGGCCCACGGCAACTTCATCCAATGCTTTTACTTATCTTGCAAGTCTTTATTTTATAAATGATATAGATCTGTGGTTCTCAAACTGTGGTACGCGTACCACTAGGGACTTCTTCCAGTGGTACGCGGAAGAATCTCTGAATAATAAAAGAATAAAATGAACACACTTTTTAAACCCTTTGACGCGTCCGATAACACCGTGATCCGACAGCATTGGCTGTTCCCTGAAGCGTACGAGTACACCGGAGTGCTTAGAATGTTTACTTTAGTGCATCGCGTCATCAAACGTTAAAAAAAATCAGCCTGCTTGGCGCGGAGGAAGAAAAAGAGGCACGCGCGCTGACGGAGAGTTGTGCGGAGGGAGAGACGCGCTAGAGAAGCCCTTCAGCAGACCAGTCCTGTAGTGTTGAGATTTCAGTTACTAACTCGGGAATACTGCACGTATCAATTGGTCAAGCACTGTACATGTGTATGTAAGGGATAATCAACGGCTTGCCGTGCTTTAATGCACGACGCGCAGGCAGACAGAGAGATAGAGAGCATGTGTCAGTGCTGTTTATACATGCTAATATTATTATACGATTTCATCAGTCCGATCATGGGTGGACAATTAAGACATTCTCAGTCAGATGAGTATTTTTCTAATTTTGTGGATCTCCCGTCCGCCAGTAACAGTTCTCATCGGTTTCACATGCAAGTTGCTATAGTAACTATAAACGTTTGGGAGAAGCGCATTCATTTCGAACTGTGATCAAAACTGACTAGAACTACCTGTGCGTTGCACACCCTCCAGCCAATCAGAATCAAGAATATCAACAGACTATGGAATTTATGCATTAATCACTCGCTTTTCTGACACACACAGGCCTGCTGTAAATGACGAGCAGTAAGCAGATCTAATTTCTAATTTAAATATGTAATTCCGAATCGTATCAAAATACAAGTTAACGTTTAGATATCAAAGTTATGTTATATATACATGCAAAATATATCTCAAAAGGTATAAAAAATGTATGTATATAGGCTACGTATATGACATATAACCTATATTTATCAGGTCCAAGTAACATTTGCAGGTTTTGATGAATAGGCTACTATACATTAATACTTTATAAGTAGCCTACAGCAGTTTTCTTTTTATTATTTAAGAACAGTGCCATTTTTAAATCACTTTTAAAGGCACATTTTAATTGAAATGGTAAAGTTATTTTTTTACTCTGCAAGCACAGTTAATGTTCAAACTATTTATAATGTGTAAAGTGGCTGACAATAATACATATTCTTAATAAAAGGAATTGATTTGTCTTTTTTTTAACTGTGCAGTGCTGTCGCTGCTTAATTAGGCCTACTGCGCTACTGTATTTCAATACCGGTCATTATGGTGGTACTTGGAGAGACAATTTTTTTCTGAGGTGGTACTTGGTGAAAAAAGTTTGAGAACCACTGATATAGATCATACAGTACTGTATGATTCTCAGGCTAAGAGGAACAAACAAACGCACAAAACACAATTCACACATACACACAGGGGCAGTTCAGAGGATGTAAAATGAGTTGACAACAGTCCCAATTAATTCTAGTACTTCTGACTAGATCTTAGAATCACACCTGAGAAACCACAAAAGCAGAGATTGAGCTTTTCCTTAACTGCTTAAGATCAATCAGCACCAGATCAGTTAGAAACAACGTTAGTTCGTGTTACTTGTGATTTTGCTGAAGTCTTGAATCTTGAGTTACCCTCGCCGGCCGGCTTGGCCTTAAGAAGCACGTTGGTCCTGATTGGGTGGTGACTCGCTGCGGTGACGTCATTCGCTCACTCTGAGTGGCTGTTGTCTTGGGTTGCCGAGGTGACGGACTCTGATGAGGGTTTGTTTTGCGGAAGTTTGCGCGGTTTCAGCTGTCCTAAAACCTAAGAGGTTGCATGGAAAGGTCATGGTAACCCAATTGCGTGGCGGCGCGGTGTCTGTGCAGGGCGAGAGGGGGCAAATGGCACAGCTATCGTGAGCAGCTAATGCAACAAGCAAAGATTTTATGGTTGCAAGGCGTTTTTAAGCGACCTGGTCTGGTCCACCCCTGTGGCTCCGTCTTCCAATGAGCAGCGACCATAAAGGGTGGGTCCACGCCCCGTATCATGTAGTAAAGGTCAATGATTAACAGAGAATGCATGTTGGGTTTACGTGGTAAAATCCCTTGTAAGTTTGTAACTCTTATATCAAATGTTACAAAATGAATACTAGTTTTTCATTTACATCACTGTATTTCAAATGTCACTAGCTTTCGTTTAGTACCAAACATGAAACATTTCAGACACATACAGAAGTTT
Source organism: Danio albolineatus (assembly GCA_903798035.1). Lineage (NCBI taxonomy): Eukaryota > Metazoa > Chordata > Actinopteri > Cypriniformes > Danionidae > Danio > Danio albolineatus. Next base: position 11,642 of record CAIGQQ010009540.1, read on the forward strand.
TATCTGTTATAAGGGTTAAAACAACACATTGATTAACTTGGTTGGAATAAACACAACATATGAGGAAAACAATGGCATAATCAAAGATGCATCTGCTTCGTTTCGACATTTCAAGAGACTGTCTTTCATTTGTATGCATTAATGTTCGGAGACTCTTGGTCACTAGAAATTGTACATCTGGCAGGATGTCCCCTTTTGACTAGCGCATGACCAGGGAGTCATTCAAAAGTCTCGTGATGCAAAACTCGCTGAAAATTCCTGTGAAACGCCTATGTTTAGATTTAATCATTAACGAAGTTAGCCGAAGGGTAATCTGTGCAAAAGCACTGCACAAAACAAGGCCCTCTGTATTGTTATGGTATGGTATGGCCCTCGAGCCAGGTCTAAATGACAGACAATGTGGCACCCAATTTCCAGGCCTGATTGAACTGGTTTTAAAAGTTCTGCACATCTTTTGCAGTGAGTTCTTACAGACTGAAACCATTTGGAAGTGAATCCGTAATAAACGTCATGAGGTTCGCATTCTCTGCATTTTCAGGTAGGTTTGTAATACAAATGTTTTGGGTCATTGCGTATCCTTTCCTTATTCGTCAAGCGTACGTGGCTATAACGTCACCGGCAGACGGCAGACCAGCCTTCACTGTAAACACTGTATTTTAGATAGCCATGGATGTTTTATATTCATTTGTTACTTTAAGTAACAACTCAACCTCGTTGTCTGTCCTCAAAAAGACCTCTCTTGCTTTCTTTACCATCGCGTTTATCGTTCAACCAGCGTTTGTTGGCTAACAATAACCAAATGGCGAGCGAGACATGTGCTTCCTGTTTATACTTGAACGCGCACGCTCAAGAGTGCACGAATGGTCACGTGATATACGTTTCTGGTGGCGTAGTGAAGACGGAGATCTGTTAAGACGCTGGGTGAAACATTAGTGTGGACGCGGATCGTTTTCATGCTAAAACGCCGTTTTAAAACTAAAACGCACTAGTGTAAACGGGGCCTTAATACACATTTTTTTTCTCCCCCAAATAGAAACAAAGAACATTTGTTGCACCAGTTTTTTTAGCAAAAGGTCAACACATGAACTCCTCCCATCTGCTTATCACAAGACTGTGCTGATAAAATGTAACACCCAAGAAAGAATGGCGCTTTTATGTTATTGCTGGGTGTTTTGCCTCCACTTCTTTTCCTGTCCATGAATAATGAAAGCGTGTTTTATATTCACACAAAAGCATCCATGGAAACTTGTTTAAAATTGTTTACTTGCTTGAGCGTATTCTTGCTAACATTTGTGTATGCTTAAGGTATGTACTGTATGTAGGCAGGGATGGGCAAAAAGTGAAATGTGAAATGTAATTTAAAATATAATACCAAATACCTCAATTTTACATGTATAAAGTAAACTACAAAATACAGCAGCCACAACAAGTATCAAAATAAAATACTGTATTTTGTATTTTGAAAATACTTCAAAATACTTTTACAAGGGAGCCTGAAATGTCTTCTCAAACCTTTAATCAAAAAGCCTAACGCCCCATTCACACAGGGCTTCAGCATCAACGCTTGACAGAGGGCATGTCTGAAGTTTGGCGCTGACGCAATCATCATAGTAGCATCAGCCAATGAAATTAAATCGGAATCAGCAACAAAGGGGTTATTTTAATTTTTGTAATATTAAACATTATTAAAATTGGGTTTTTTTTCCCCTCTCAAACTTGTCATTTACTATAGCATCATTCTGTGATGTTACTTACAAATTAAAGGGCAATGAAACCCCCTCTTTCAGGTCAATCTACCTTAGAAAATTTTCAAAAAAGGCTCCGAGATGGCCGTAGAGCTCTGCGGGCAGAGGGGGGACTGGACGTGGACGGCAATGCAGGGGAAAAAGAGTGGAGCGAACAGTTGGCACACAAAATCAGACACAAACCATGAGGAGACCCGTTATTTTATAGTTTACAAGTTAAAATGCAAAGAAATAAACAGTAAGTAATTTAATGTCCCGCTACATTTGTTATTCGTAACTTTTTTATCATCTGAAGGAATTCTTGATGATTTTAACTTCATCCTATGCATTAATAAACTAATCCTTGCATTAATAGTTTCATTCTGTTTTTAACGTGTTTATCCTCTTATAACCTTATGTGCTTAACCTCATATAACTTTGCTCCAAAACAGCTGTGCCTTTGTGTGACTGATAACTGAGAAGTTAACTCCTCGGTACATGTTATCAATGGAATGTTACATCTTTTCTTCCAGAGTGTGCTCATTTACAGGAACAATCATGGACGGGAGGCACTCTTGTAGGTTCTGTTATGTGTGTGCGTAACTTCTGTGCAGATTTGCTGTTCTACCTAACAGCCAATGATTGAACAGATCTGGATGGAGGGTTAGAGAGGGTTGTGGAATGCCCACATGTAAACCTCATACTGTAAAGGGTTTATTCTGCAGCCCAGAGCTCTCTGTATCCTTATCCATTTGTTTCATTAAATTAATATCAACTTATTTGAAGCCTCTGACCTCACATACAAGAATGACAAACCATGGTTCACTGTAAAACTCAGACAGCTACGTCAGGCCAAAGAGGCTGCTTACAGGAATGGGGAGAGGACCTTGTATAAACAGACCAAATATACCCAGGAAAAAGAGATCAGAGTCGCCAAAAAGAACTACTCTGAAAACTAAGGAGTCAGTTCTCTTTCAGCGACTCAGCATCCGTGTGGAAAAGCTTGAAAAACATCACAAGTCACCATCCCCCAGCACTGTAGACAATGAACAACTTGCTAACGACCTGAATGAGTTTTACTGCCGATTTGAGAAAACCCCCCACATCCACTCTGCACAGCTGTTCACGCCACCATTAACACCTCCACCACCCACCGCCTCCCCCATACCTGAACTTTAGTTGAGTGAAGATGATGTGTGCCAGGTCTTCCAGAAACAAAAGAGGAACAAAGCACCAGGCCCAGATTTTATAACACCAGCCTGTTTAAAATCCTGTGCTGACCAACTGGCCCCCTTCTTCACCCTGATCTTCAACGGATCACTGGAGCTGTGTGAAGTGCCCTCCTGCCTCAAACACTCCATCATCATGCCCATCCCAAAGAAACCCAAAATTACAGGACTAAATGACTGCAGACCGGTGGCGCTAAAATCTGTGGTCATGAAGTCGTTTGAAAAACTGGTGCTGGCCCACCTGAAGGACATCACTAAACCCTCACTGGACTCTCTTCAGTTTGCCTACAGAGCAAACAGGTCTGTGGATGATGCAGTCAATATGGGACTGCATTATGTTTTGCAACACCTAGATAGACCAGGGACCTATGCGAGGATCTTGTTTGTTGACTTCAGCTCAGCTTTTAACACCATCATCCCAAAACTTCTCCTGCCCAAATTAACTCAGCTCTCCGTGCCCACCTCTGTCTGTCAGTGGATCAACAGTTTCCTAACGGACAGGCAGCAGCTGGTCAAGCTGGGTAAATCCTCATCCAGGACCCGCACAATCAGCACTGGCGCCCCCCCAGGGCTGTGTCCTCTCCCCTCTGCTCTTCTCTCTGTACACGAATGACTGCACCTCAAAGGACTCCTCTGTCAAGCTCCTAAAGTTTGCAGACGACACCACCCTTAACCGCCTCATTCAGGACGGTGACGAGTCTGCTTACAGACAGGAGGTTAAGGAGCTGGCTCTCTGGTGCAGTCACAACAACTTGGAGCTGAACACGCTCAAAACAGTGGAGATGATAGTGGACTTCAGGAGAAACCCCCCTGCTCTCCCCCCACTGAGCATCATGGACAGCACTGTGGCTGTAGTGGAGTCATTCAGATTGCTGGGCACCACCATCTCTCAGGACCTGAAGTGGGACACTCACATTGAGTCCATTGTCAAAAAAGTTCAACAAAGGCTGTACTTTCTTCGTCAGCTGAGGAAATTCAACCTCCCAAAGGAGCTTCTGAAACAGTTCTACACCTCCATCATTCAATCAGTCATCTGCACTTCAATAACTGTCTGGTTTAGCTCAGCTACCAAATCGGATCTTCGAAGACTACATCGAATAGTTAGGACTGCTGAGCGAATCATTGGTACAACCCTCTTTACTCTCCAAGAACTGTACTTATCCAATACGAGCAGAAGGGCTGCCAGAATCACTCTGGACCCCTCACACCCAGAACACTGCCTCTTTGAACTGTTACCTTCTGGTCGACGCTACAGAGCACTGCGCACCATAACAGCCCGACACAGAAACAGTTTCTTCCCTCAGGCAATCCATCTCATGAACACTTGATTATAATATTCGTGGAACCAACATCACTACCTGCTATACACTTATGCACACACATACAATTATTTAACAACACACTGTACATGCCAATTTACACATAACAAATACACTTGTTACACACACATACACTTATTTAACAACACACTTTACATGCCAATTTGCACGTAACAGCTTGTTGGGAAAAAAATAATATATTCTTTATTATTTTTGTATATTTTTTTGTTCATTGCACGGTTGTATTGGTATTGCTTGAAGTGGAATATTGGCTGAATGTCTTCTGTTGAGTCTGATAAGTTTGCATATTGATGAGGCATTTTTGCAGAGGTGGAGATTTCCTGTCATTCACTGGAAAGATCACACATAGCTTTATGTTCTGAGAGGTGTGAAAACAGAATGTTGCAGACCATTTCTTATCTGATCAAAGGTTGCAGATAGAGGAAGTATGATTGTTTGTGGCCAATGGAGGACTGGAGAATGATTGACAAGTGACAAATTTCACTAAACTCCACCTGTTAATATCATCTGCCTATAAAAGTTGGAGTCAGAAAATGAACTTGGTTGCGCACCTCCTGAATGTAACTTTGCATTGCATTGAGGACAACAGAATTCTGTGAATCGAATTATTCATTTGTATCCAATAAATTTTTATGATGTTTGGCATTGAAGAAAAACCTCTCCTGACCTTTTTTATTGAACACGCATGGAATAGGTTAAATATTCCAACAAGCTGCACATATAACGTTGTATATAGTAATACACCTGTACATACACTTGTCAATTTGTATATTTGCATTTAACACTTACTTCTATTTTTTGAATATATTATCTGTTTTTCGTCCTGTCTCTGTAATTCTGTTGCACTGTAGAAGCTCTGTCACGAAAATGAATTCCTCGTATGTGTGAACATACCTGGCAATAAAGCTCTTTCTGATTCTGATCTGATTCTGATCTTTGAACCTTGGGGACTAGGGCAAAGTCCAACACATCAAAAAGATAATCGTGCTTATATAACACTATATGTATATATAAGTCTGCCATTCTCCAATTCTCGTACAGCTCTCCCGACAAAAATGCTTGGCTGCAAACCAACAGCTTTGCTGTATCGGCCCTGACAGAATCGTGGGGAAAAACATGCAACAAACCCTGTGGAAAGCACATGCTGTCATAAATAATTAAGAAGCAGGGTCTTCTCACAGGATAATAAAACTCCACTATGAATAATACGGAGAAACTGACGCGTCATCACTCCACTAGCAGATTCGCGCCACACCAACGATTTTGATCCCGTCCCAAAAATTATTTGAAACCTGGAAGACAAAATTAGCTGAGAAAAGCTCAAAATTATCCAGTTTTTCCCACAATTAGAGCTGACACGTGCTAATGCTGTCTTAACTTATGCTCAACACACACAAATCTGTTAAATTCTCAAAAATTACCCTAGGGTTTCTTGAACCTTTAAAAAGGGATTTACAGGTGCATATGACATGTTAGAAACAAATAAAAAGTGGTTTGAAAATCATCAAACAACAATGAAAAATGTAGTCCTCTTACTTCTATGGCAGAAGCTGCAATAATAATACTAATACAGCTTTTAGAGATTTCTTGCTACTGGAGACCCCTATCAGCCCTGAAAATCAGCTAATATACTGTATTCTAGGATGTTTTTAAAGGGGTTTCCTTGGGACTAATGTTTTACATTACCTTTTTCACCATGAATGTACACTTCAGTTTCGGTTGTAGCCCTGCATCCTAGCCAGAGTTTGGAGATGCTCTTCCTCATTACGACCAGTTACCAGAATATCATCAAGGAAGACCTTGTAGTACCCCCTCAATAGTCCATTGGAAGATAGCAGGACTAGAAGAGAGTAAGTAAATAATCCAATGTGTGTATTTACAGTTACATATTTCCGTGACTCTTCGTCTAATGCCAATTAATGGTAAGCATGGCTCATATCCAATTTTGTAAACTTCTGTCCACCCGACAAGTTTGCAAACAAATTGTCTATCCGAGGAATGGGTTATTGTTCCAACTTTGAGACTCTGTTCACGGTTAGCTTGTAGTACTCACATAAACATACTATATTATCAGATTTTAAAATCTGTACTACAGGTGCAGCCCATTCAGAATGTTTAACAGGTTCAGTAATTTCCTTTAACAAGCGTTCTATTTCTGCTTCAACCTTTGTTTTCATTGCATAAGGGACTAGTCTTGCTTTAAAAAAAACGAGAAACTGCTTCCTTGTCTACATAAATCTTTGCCGGTGGTCCCTTTAATTCCCCCAACTCCTCTTTAAGTAGTTCTTTATATTGACTGAGAACTTGAGGTAAAGTTACTTTTTCACTTTTCCAATCCTATGCAGGGCCTCCCAATCCATACCCAGCTCCTTGGTCCATCCTCTGCCCAATAAATTGGGCCCTCCTCCCGGAACCACCACTAATGGTAAATCTTTCACAGTGCCCTCATATCTGGCTTCCACTTGTGCAGAGTCCAACACAGTCAATTCCTGGCCAGTGTAAGTTTTTAACTTTAAAGAATAGGTGATGGGAACTTCCTCCCACAATTTAGAAATAATTGACCTGTTCATTAGTCACCCTGCAGCCTGTATCATTTCAAACTTCCTCCCTGCTTACATAATGTCTCTTTTCTCCATCTATGTGTCTTCCTTTTCTTTGGTCATCTGCGTCATTTAGAAACTCCAAACACCGACCACACGTAAAGCAAAACTGCGTCAAGCTGCTCTTGTGTTTTCCACAAAACATCCCTCGGCCACAGTCCATGTTCGGTCACCATAAACTTTATTTACACCATTTACTCCACAACACGACTTTATCGCGCTCACCACCAGCGACGACAACAACAACGCCCTTCGCTGCGTCACTTCCGGTGTTTGGTACATTCCCTTTCCGAATCGGTCTTTGTAAATTTGTTTCGGGACTTGTAAAACTGTTTTGTTAATTTGTTTTCTAAAATGTACATTTGTTTTGTCCTTTGTAAAATCGATTTTCATATGTAATTGTGTCTTATGATGGGTAAAAATGTTTTCCAAAATGTAAATTTGTTTTGCACTTCCTGGCCACCGTAGATAGCCAATAAGCATCTGAAAAGTTTCATATGCAACTTCATTAGGAAAAAAAACAAAAAAAACAAAACAACCTATTAAGCATAGAATTCTGCTCGTAAAGTGTCATAGTGACTCATGCGTAAAGAGCGTTGCGAGAGAGCTCACGATCATTGCAAGTTGTTTGAAGGTGAAAATGTCAAAAAAAACAAAAAACGAGCAAAACAAACTTCTCACTTGAAGTAGTTGTGGAAAAATTTACTCAGCGTAACAGTGATAAATGGAGTGACATTTCATCTATTGACTCGGTTGCAGAGGAGATGTTTTTGGATGGAGGAGATGTCCCTCTTGACAATTAAGTGAATAAAACAAGTAATGTATATTATAATTGTATATATTTATATTTATTTATCTAAATTTATTTATATAATTATATAATTTTGTTTATATATTATATTCATTTATGTGTATTAGAGGTCTGCATTCCCGCGGTACAGCAGGAATGCAGCCGACCAGATTTCTTGTGGCGCGGGAACAAATTTCTAAATAAAACGCAGTAGCTGTTAAGAGGTGGTGTGTGAATGAGAGAAAAAAACATGCGTATCCTCCTCTGTGGTGCTGTGTGCTGCTTGGCTGTCTGGACCATTGACTGCAAAAGTAGGACTATCCAAACTATAGCATCCATCTGGGTGTTTTTTGGGAGACATATTTAATTAGCCTTCAATCCAAATCAAATCAAATCACTTTTATTGTCACATCATCAGCAGCACGTGTGTTATGATGAGTGAAAAGCTTATGTGCTGGCTCCAGCCAGTGCAAAATATACAGTGCAAATACACACAGTGCAAAAATACAACATGCAACAACATACTCCCAAAGGGAAACAAAACAATGTACAATTGCAATGTTGACAGCAATACATATAAGACGATGAATATGTGAATAGGTGTACCCATAGTTGTAGGAAGTATTGTTTTAAGTATGGATTGATTAAAGTGCAGTGCATGCTACATGTTGATGGTGTGCAGTGAGTGGTATGAAAAGAGTTTGTGTGAGGTGTGTCAAGTGTTCATCAGTCTGTGGGAAGAAGCTTTCCTTCAGTCGGCTGGTGCGTGATCAGATGCTGCGGAACCGTCTGACTGAGGGTAGCAGAGAAAAAAGTCTATGGCTTGGGTGGCTGGAGTCGCTGATGATTCTCTTGGCTTTCCTCATGCACCGCCTGGTGTAGATGTCCTGGAGGGAGGGAAGCTCACCTCCTACTACGCGGCCAGCAGTTTGCACAATCCTTTGTAGACCTTTGCAATTGCTGCTGGTGCTGTTTCCGTACCAGGTGGTGATGCAGCCAGTCAGGATGCTCTCCACAGTGCAGGTGTAGAACGAGCGGAGGATGTGGGGGTTCATTCCAAACCTCCTGAGATGCCTGAGGAAGAAGAGGCAATGTTGTGCCTTCCTCAGCACTGCGTCTGTGTGAGCAGTCCATATCAGATCCTCAGCGATGTGAACCCAGAGAAACTTGAAAGTGTTGACCCTCTCAACTGGTGTCCCGTTGATGATGATGGGAGTGTGTTCTTTCTTCTCTCTCCTGAAATCCACCACCAGCTCTTTGGATTTGCTGATGTTGAGGGAGAGGTGGTTTTCCTGACACCATAGTGCCAGAGAGTTCACCTCCTCTCTGTAGGCCGTCTCATCATTATCTGTGATTAGGCCCACCACCGTTGTGTCATCAGCAAATTTAACGATGACATTGGAGCTGTGTTTGGATGTACAGTCATGTGTGTACAGGGAGTACAGGAGTGGGCTGAGAACACAACCCTGTGGAGCACCAGTGTTGAGGATCAGTGTGGATGAGGTGATGTTGTTGATTCTGGCGTCTGCTTGACAGAAAGTCCAGGATCCAGTTGCACAGAGAGCTGTGCAGACATAGAGCCTGGAGCTTCTCCACCAGCTTGGCAGGCAATCCTTGCACAACCTACAGTTTTAACTTGTATCACAAATTTTAACGTGAGATTTTGGAAACCAGATCTAAACTTAGCGGGTACGACCCGACCGTTTCCGCTAAATTTAGATTTTTGAAAACGGGGTGGGTCAGGCAGTGGGTAAACCAAGGCTGAATATACAGCAGGAGCGGTTAGATGCGGAGTAAAACCTGGCGGGGGGTGTGTGTATATATATTATACACACACACACACACACCCACACACACCCATACACACACACACATATATATATATATAT
>CAIGQQ010009559.1:0-10842 GCA_903798035.1 Danio albolineatus
GTGTGTGTGTGTGTGTGTGTGTGTGTGTGTGTGTGTGTGTGTGTGAATTTATTTTTCATTTTTATTATCATTAAATATGTGTGTTTTTATTTATGCTTTGGCAATACATTTGTAATATTTGTCATGCCAATAAAGCAATTATTGAATTGAGAGAGAGAGAGAGACAGAGCATCTGCAACGGTGCTGTTTGTGTGTGTGAATGAGAAACAGCTGGGTGTTTTTTGAGAGGCATATTTAATCGTTATACATTTTACATTCCTCCTTGGCCCAATATGTACCTGCCATGTGTATAGAAACAATGCTGACATGATATATGAAACACAATCAGTAGTTGGCAAATATACCGGGTGGATTTGTTTGTTTATATACTTTTGACATTGAAAGTGTCAGTGCCTCACCAGCCACAAACCTCACCGCACATCACTGCTTCAACAGTTTCTTTATATGAGAGTAATTAACTAACAGAAATCAGGAAAGTCCGAGCAAGAAACAACTGCCACAAATGACCAGATTAAACTAGTACTGCATATATATAGTGATGTTTACTCAGAATGGAATGACATTGTGCTGTTTAAACCTTCATTAAATCACTTAATCAATCGGAACTTTAATCAATCGGTTTATATCTGAGTAAACGCTTTTAAACAAACCTTTTTCCAGTTGAATCACAGCAAAGTTGATCACAGAGCAGGAGCGGCGCAGCCTTATGACGTTTTTCTTCTTCTTCTGGAGTTTTATCTGGCGGTTTAAGTTTAACTTTAAGGTGCATTTTCCGCCACCTACTGAATTGGAGTATGGAGCGCAACATGGTTGGAGATCTTGTTATTAGCAAAGAAATACTACATAGATGTAATATTCGGGCTATATATATATAATTCAATATCTTAATAAATCTTAATTATTAAAAAAGGGGAATATCTATAATGTGTGATTCTTTACTTTTTATAAACTGTTTTTGTTAACTGTTATAAAACTAAGAAAAAAAGAGGATTCCAGCATAAAGGAAACATTTATTGATAATACATCTCTCTTTATACCATAATATACATGACACGTTTGAGCTTTCTTACTTCTAGGTAACTGGAGTGTTTTACACCATGAAATTATAATCAGTTATTAAATATAAGCGTTATTATATTTTATATTGGAGAAAACAGCAGCTCCTCCATTCAGTTGCGTCTGTTTACAGCACACATACAAACATACAGAAGTTAGTCAAACTGAGAATCAAAGTTGCTCTTCTTTATATACTCAAAGGATACCGTTACAGGGAGCAAAATCCTTAACAGAATTATTATTATTATTATTATTATTATTATTATTATTATTATTATTATTATTATTATCTTCTACAGCGCTTCACGGAAATCGCGCACTGCAGCTGAATATGGCGGCGCGGTGGCGTTGCTGTCAGTGGCGTTCTAAAAAAGAATGTGTTCGAGAATCGATGACGTTGATTAACTAGTGTGAGCTGCATTAGTGTCTGACCATCGCTGACATTAGCGGTGTGTAAAGATCTTTCTAAAAGTATCATTTTAGGTTATTGCAGACTTTGATCCAGACAGTTTTACTCCCCTGTTGTTCCTGATGCGTCCAGTAGAGGGGATAAAAGATACATGGCCAAATAATAGATGAGAAGTCAACTCTTACAGATTAGTAAATGTCCTGTTCATAAATATACTTTTATTTTTATTTTTTAGGTAAATATAAAAGCTAAGTTAATGTATCAGAAAGTGAGTTTAATTATTCAAACATCTGATTCACTCACCATACTATTTCAGATATACAAAAGCCCAATTGCAAATTAATTTAGATTCATTTAATTAGAAAAAATAAAAACACGTATTTGGATAGTGTAATGATTAACTGCAGCCTAGTTATAAGTTTTCATATAGAGATGTGCTTTTTGTTGTATTGATTATATTTAAAGTTACACTCTGAAAATAATAACAAAATTATAACCGAAAAATGCTTCTTTCTAAAGTTCCAAGCAACATTTAGCCAAACCTGACAAACAAAAACCCAGACAACATTAGATTTTTTTGAACATTTAATTGAAAAAAATAAGCTTTTTTTGTTTTGTTTTTGTGTTCTTCCTATTCCAGATATTTAATCCTTGAACAGTCAGGAGTGAAAAATGACAAGCAAAAAATTATTTCATGTGATTATAAATATATTATCTGGACCTAAGTAAAACATATAACAGTTTTTTTTAAATATTTGATTTATGATTTAATGATTTTATGAGTTGTATCTTCCAGGAAACATTGACAGTTTAGGGTATAACAAAAGGACTATGTCATTATTATTTATGTTTTGTTATTTGCAGCTACAACTTGTGATTCTGACTTGCCCCTGTTATTCTAAAACATGCCAAACATATTTAATTACTTTCTTCGTAACAAATACTGTAACAATAAAGAATCTGAAACAACAAGCTCTAAACAATATTCATATATTTTTAAGCTATTTTTTCAGACATTTTTTTATTTTATTTGCAGAACATTTCCAGTCAAATGCATAACAAATCTTACAGTAAGATATTCACATTTTAGCTTAACATCTTTAAACAGAATAACAAAAGGAAAAAAGGAAAGAAAGAAGAAAAACAAGTAAAAAACTAGAGCGGGTATACACAACATTTACCATAGAGAAGAGGAGTTTAGCTTTTGAAGTATATTCACAGTTCTGGTCGCTTTACAGCTTGAAAGTCCTTTAAGAGTTTCAACATAGATTTTTAAATCAGCCTTGAAATGGAAGATGTTCGGCTTCTGCTTCCACTATTTACACGTGTGTATATGAAACTTGCCTAATAATATCAAAAGATTTAACATAAACAGGAGATTCTTATCTATATCTTTTTTATCTCTGTAAAATAAGACATCTCTTTACTTAATAATAATAATAATTGTATGACCACTCAGTATATTAAATAGACATTCAACATCAAACCAGAAATATTTAACATACACTCTTAAAAAAAAGGTTCCTTGAGGTTCTATATAGAACCCTAGGGTTCTATACTTGGCCAGTAGAACCTTTTACCCAAAAAATGGTTCTATTTAGAACCCTTTGAGTGCAAAGAACCTTTTTGATTAAAATGGTTCTATAATGTGAGATTTATGACATAATTATATAGTAAAGATTATAAATAATAATAAGCTATAACACAGAGAGACAAAGCTTTTTGAGTCAAAACCTAATAAAATGACTGCTATGGTCAAAAACCTAATCAATGTATGATGGGATTTTTGTTTCATGCAGGTTTGTACATTACCATATAACTAATATTTATATATGCTTAATATTTAATTTTTTGACAAATTATTTTGTGAAATTAATTAAATAACCAGTTTATTCAGACTGTACAGTGTGTTGTTATGGTTTAATAAATTATTTTAAACTAATAATCATGAAAAAGCCCTCTGGTGACGTCATTCATTTGTGGACTGGTGGTGACGAGCCTGGAGAGTGACGGTTAATTTTTGAAAAGGAGAACTCCGCTTTTGCAGCTCCATCATTCAGGTACGTTATTACTCTTTTAAAACTATAATAATGAAATATTTTGTATTACGGGGTAATGTTTCTCTTCCCTTGTCTTATATGGTGACAAACTGAATAAGGGGTAACGTTACTATGGATTAATACTGTGCTTGTAACTTTCTGATGGATTTCTGTCGTCAGCCTTCGCTTCAGGAATCTGTGTCAAGCTGACTTTGCTCTGCTTTTTGTTCGAAATAAGTTACAGTTTCGCTTTATTTGTTTGTCAGTATTAATTAAAACATCAATAACAATAAAACAGGTGCGTTATTTGAAGGCGAGCTCCGAGAGGCAGCGTGAAGCGCGTGCACGCTCTTTTAATGGTAACTTCATATGAGCGGATTTCCGCATTCGTGCAGTTTTTATCTCCAACCTTGAACAAACGAGTACTTCCAGCTTGCTCGTGTGTGAGTTTAGCCCAGTTTAACTCGGGCTAAACTCTGTAAAGTAGTGTACACGCCGGCTAGTCTGCATTAAAACCTCAAGGGAACATGCCGCGCTCGCGCCCGCCCGAGTCTATGCACGCGCCCGCCCGAGTCTATGCACTCGCTATAGTAATAATTGCTAAGGGTATTATTAAAACCTTTCAAAGCCAAAACATATTTTAATAATCCATAGATTAAAGATCAGGTGTTATTTATGAAGGACATACAAACATGCAGGCTAAATGTATTGTGAAAAGTTGAACCTTGTTAAATATAGGCTACATATATGTATATATTGTGCTAAATAAGTTTAAAATTCATATTTTAATGTATATCTTTCTTTTCTTCAAACAGCCTGGACACTGAACTGCATCGTAAATCTTGTGCTCGGTATGTATTATTGCTTTTAATTCTAAACAAACTGTATTAAGTATTATGAAATGAATATTATAAAAGACTTTAACATTGTATTATAACCTGGGCTGCAGGACACAAGTAGCTTTGAAGAGGAAGGATCCCAGCTTAAAGAAGGACATGCGTTGCATCCATAATTGTGACACAATTATCATCAACAAGGACACCTGGTAAATATTGTATTTTATAACATGCATATGTCAGACTTGGTTGTTGTTTACTGAAATATATTTATCACAAAAATGTTCTATTACTTATTGCTGCTGTTTGTACAGTGAGAATATTAAGGTCATTGCTTATTAAAAAGTCCTGCAAAGAAAATATGTTTTAAAAGAAAGTGTAAATTTGCCTACAGGATTTGTTGCAATGTCTGCAAAACAAATTTAAAAATGAAAGGATTTCAGTGGTGAGCTCATCAATCATCTTGCAAAATGAAACAAATTAATGGGATGAAAAGGAAGTGAACTGTACTCTGAGGAACTTAACACAAGGCAAGTTCAGTTCAATACATTTGATGCCAAAGGTAGATTTAATTCTGTGGTTTAAATTCATATTTACACACTCTAAAATGCTGTCTTTCTACCTCAGATTGTGATGGACCTGGAATGCGACACCAGATACTCATAAGTCAAGAACCGAATGAAACACCCTTTTCCAGAGCACAGATTATGGAGGGGTTTGCAGAACTAATGGAGCAGTTTTTTCTTCTTGGAGTGCCACAGCTTGTGAGTAAACACTGTTACATTGTGTGCCAAATAGTTTTGCGTCCATGATGACTTTAAGAAACTTGTATTGCTGAAAATATGTCATTTGGAAACTTACACATGAAGTAACCAAAATGTTTTTTGCATTTAGGATGCTGCTTAGAAAACTTGGTGAAGAACACAGAAACATCTTTAAAAGAAATGGCCCAGTCTCATTGAACCAGTAGAGGAAACCGCAGAAGGTAACTACACCCTGTACTACATACTATTTGCCCCAAACACACACACACACTTTAATTGTATTAATTCTAACTGTAATTCTATTTGATGACTTATGTTAATTGGTTAAAAGTACCCAACATTAAAATAATGTTTTACAGAAATCCAAAGGTCCTACACCAACCAGGATTCAACAGCTCTCCTGATTCCACCAAGGCTTGAAGTGTCAGCATTACAATGGACAACACTCACTCGCTATCCTTCGACTTCCTCATTTATCAGAGGCACCACAGTGGAAACACCCATATACTCTCTCTTACATCTACACACATTTTCCCACTATGGCCAATTCACCTATACCGTACACATGCTTTTGGACTGTGGGGTCAACCGAAGCACCCAGAGGAAACCAACAAGAAAACTCCACACAGAAAATGCCAACAGGCCCAGTCGGGACTCGAACCAGTGACCTGCTTGCTGTGAGGTTAAAAATTATGTATAAAAATGGATGTTGTGATGACCAATACATGCAGGTACCATCCACTTTTTGAAATTGTAGTGTTATTTAATAAATGTTTTGATTGTTTGTGTATTGTTTCTATCTGCATTGGGATATATTTCTCTTCATTTTAGAAATGTGTGAAAGTTAAGTACTGTATTTGTTCAAACAGTAAAAAAGCTTATAAAAGTGAAGTCATTACAATTACAGTGTTGAATGCCATTAAACTGTTAAGGTAGATCTGCTGTCCAATGCAAAGTATGCAGAGGTGCAATTTTAAATATTATTTTAAAAATATTTTGTATAATGGATTGAATAAATTTAAACAATTTGATTGGTCTGGATTGGTTTTATTTTTTATTCATTAATAAGTGACAATAATTCAATGATAAATAAAAAGAACCCTTAAATGGTTCTAAATAGAACCATCTAACTTGAATTCAAAGAACCATTTGGGGTTCTATTTAATGAACCCTTGAAATGGTTCTATATAGAACCTTTTTGGGGTTCCATATATGAAGCGCTTGATAGAACCATTTTTTGGTTCTATATAGAACCGTTTATTTTAAGAGTGTACACTCAGGAAAAGGAACTTGTGGGTAAAGTAAAAGGCAAGGGGCTGTCAAGAACCATCTGAGACCATATGATGACAGAGATAATATGAAAGAGACAGAAATTAGCGTCATGAAAATAATAACTAAGAAAAAGGCTTAGAGGAAAATACACAATGAATCTTTAAATGTATAATGTTGAGATGATATTTAACTATTTAACTATTGTTGTTTATTTTCATAGGTTTAGTGATACAGGGCATGAAGAGGAAATAAGATGAATTACAATGTATGGTGGTGACTAATGAAGGAGAGACAGCTCTTGGTAACTGAAGAAATAATTTGAATTAGAAATTGATGGAGTTTAGTATTTAAGGAAAGATTTGCTAAAAGCATAATCTTATCATGAATCATTTAAATTAAGATTGGATATCAAAAACTGGAAAAGATTTGTAACAGAAAAGTAATTTATTTTTAAAAGAAGAGATTGAAACAAAAAATGTACATGAACTCACATCATCAGGTAAAGATTAGTAATTCTTAGTACTACTAAAAGTATACTGCAAGAAGAATTGAAACAAGAGAATAAGCGAGTTGAAGTAAACAGATTTTCTGTCACATATAACCACATGAAGAAAACATTAAAAAGAAAATATTAAGGATTAATGATGAAGAAGTCAAAAATACAGCTGAAAGGAACTAACAAGTACATCATATGATTTGTAATCAGCTTATAAAAGTATATCAAAACTGTATGCGCAATTAGTTGAATAGAATTGATGTAGAAAATAATTAGTAGCCAAAAGGTGACAGGATGTATGAACTGAGCTGTGTATACGTGGACTAGGTGCTGAACGTGTACATATGTATTTGGCCTTAAATGGTCAAACTGTTAAGAGAAAAGTGTATTGAAATCGCAAATGAGGAACAACCAGAGGGAGTGAACGACTATACTATAAAAGGCGTGTCTCTGGAAGAGAAGACAGAGTGAATCTCTCCTGCACGCAGCACATGTTACTCTTGGTTTCTCTCTGTTTTGTACTGAATAAAACTTTGAAACTTTGACAAATCTGACTCCATCCAATTCTGAACACGTAAATTGGACAATTTGAAAGTCCTACAATTCTTATTGATTATCATAATAACAATCCTTGTCGAGTGGTTATGCCGATTTTACGTTCGTTTCATATCGGTATATTCTTAATTATCATAACAAGCGCACGTGCGTTTTAGACCAGCGCATACACATAGTGTAACTTGACACCTGCACTAATAAGCATTGAGAGCAGCTGTGCTGCGCTGTCCAATGAAGCTGCATTTGTTATACGTATGTAGAAATAAGTTTTGTTCAGTCTAGTTACTATAGTGTCAGCATAGTTTCATACAAGATATCATTTGAAAATTTACAACTTTGTACATCTGTCATTTCATACCTTTCATATGTGCTCTTCTTATTCTTGTTTTCTGACAGAAACCACACACACCCACACCTTCTGTGTACATCTACACAAATAAATAAATAGAGAATGGTCATGTTCACTCTGGAGTAGCTGCAGTTCTTCCTGACAGAAGAAATAGGCCAGCTGAGTTCCAACCACCTAACTGCGCACAGAATATCCCACAATAGTAATTAAAGAAAAACAAGAAAGGTATAGGCTTCATTAACATTTGCAACAGAAAAGAGGAGTTTAGTTGTTTGAATATACAGTATTCTTGTTGCTTTTCAACTTTAACATCCTTTAAGGGGTTCTATCTGTCCATTTATATTTATGTATGTCATTACCTAATTAAATAAAAGGTGTAAAATAAAAACATTTCTAATATATTTTATATAGTCTATTTATATAGACTGATATTTTATATTATTTTATATAACCTATTTCATTATTTAACTGATTTAACACCTCTATAAATCACATTCTTTCTATTTCATAAGGTTTGCAATAACCTGATTTGTGATAAATATGTTTGTGAATTTAATTTTGTTTGTTTGCACGAGTGTTATTTGGGTGTTTATACATGCATTGAGTTTTATACACGCATTGTGGTGTGTTTGCCTGCAGCGAGTTTATGTGTATGTGCGCGTGTTGTTCTGGGTGTATATGCAAGGATCGAGTTTTTATGTATAAGCGAGTGTGTACAGGTATGTTTGCATGCAGTGAGTTTATATGTATGTGCGTGTGTTAATGTATTTATGCAAGGATCGAGTTGATGTATGTGATTGTATGCATGTGTCAAGTTTATATGTATATGCGCACGTTTCACATGTTGTTTTGAACATCCAATAGTATAGGTGTATATGCAAATAACTTATAGGTGTATATGCATGTGTTCATTTATGTGTTGATAAGCAAAGTTTGATTTAAATCCTACCTGACATCTCATATGTTTCCTTTGACCTGCTTTGCTGTGTTTTTGACCCTTGCCTTGTTTTCTTGTTTTACTTCTGTCTTCCTGCCTTGTGGCCATCTGCCTGTTATTTCGACTACGATTCTGGATTGCCCGTATACATCTGTTTGTTCCTGTGTTGATCATTGCTTGCCTGAGCATTCTAATAGAACCCTGCGTTTAGATCCTCACCTCCATTTTTAGTGTCATATCCCTCCAGTAATATCATATGTAGACAACAAAATTGTAATATGCTACAGCCTATCTATTGCTCACTGGTGACTTAAACTAAACAATAAATTATTTTTTAGATTACATACAAGTTAAATTAATTTAAGGTTCACTCATTTGATAAATCAGTGCAAACCTTTAAAACAAATGGAATGTGATATTAAAAGATGGATCAGTGCAGCGGCAGCAGTAATGCAGTTGATGTGATTGTCTGTTGGGTGAAGGAGCTGAGACGAAAGTCAATGTTCTCAATTTACCGCTCAATCCAAGTTCCTACTCTCACCTATGGTCATAACTGAAAGGACAAGATCTCGGATACAACCGGACACATTTTACAAAGTGTTATGACCCGCTTGTTTGAGTCAACATAAAAGAGAGATGAACCAACAAAATAGCCTGAATGCAAATGATTTATTATAAAATGTAACTCATAGAACAATCAATCAAAGCAACCAACAAATGTCTAGGGATAATAATGAAGATAAAGAACTTAGGATATAATCACAACTACACTTAAACTACATGATACAAGTACTGAAAACAAAACCATAAGGTTAAAGAGTCAGTGAGATGACAGGTCTTGACATGAGGACTCCAGAGTAGCCAAAGCATCCTGGGGTAGCTAGCACAACAACTTTTATAAACCCATTGAGGAGTAATGCAGGTATCCAATCAGGATTTACCACATACTCCAATCTGGAGTCTTGGGATCATCACAGTGTATTAATATTGTAAAACTTAATACCTGTCGCTCTGCCTAAATCATAAAGTATTCATCAAGTTTGTATTCTACTCAAAACGTAAATGTAGTAAACTAGAAAGAATCTTGAACCTAAAAGTAAAGAAACTTTACAAATAAAAGCTGAAACACGGGACAATTGAATGGGCTTTCTAAACTTGAGGCTCTGGTATACTGCAGACTAACCTGCTGGAGCTCCACCTTCTTTGATGTGTGGTGTCTTCCCAGTGATTTGTTTCTCATTCAAGGAGTCAGACAGAGAACATCATCCAAAACAACACTAGCTACATGAATACACTGGAGAGTGGAGTGCAGATGTATCCGCACCTGTACAATCACTTGCAGAGAGATTTTAAGCCACAGAGGTGCTGTTTGCCAGATGTTTATGAAACTGTTCTTCTCTCCGCCGCCATCATTGTGTTTACGGTAAACACGAGGAGCGCAACACATTTACAACCCCACCTACTGCAGTGTAGGAGTGTTGGAAATCAGTATACCGTCACTCAGCCTTTTCACTTGTCATGTGTGCAACTTTTTGTCCATGTGTTTCTTAAGCTGCGCCGAATGAGCGAAACTCTGTAGACACTGATCAGATCTTTACGGTTTCTCTCCAGTGTGAATCCTCTTGTCTGTTTTCAGATGTGTTAATTGATTAAACCTGTTGACACAATGTGAACACTTTTACGGTCTCTCCAGTGTGAATCGTCTGGTGCCGCTTCAATTTTTGAGCTGTAATAAAAGTCTTCTCACACACAAAGCACATATACTTTTTCACACCAGTGTGGCTCATCATGTGTTGATTAAGGGATGATGATTGGTTGAAACTCTTCCCACACTGAGTGCATGTGAATGGTTTCTCTCCAGTGTGGATCTTCATGTGGAGATTAAGGTGTGGTGATTGGTTGAAACTCTTCCCACAGTGAGTGCATGTGAATGGTTTCTCTCCAGTGTGGATCCTCATGTGTTGATTAAGGTTTGATGAGCAGTTGAAACTCTTCCCACACTGAGTGCATGTATATGGTTTCTCTCCAGTGTGGATCCTCATGTGTAGATTAAGGTTTGATGAGTTGCTGAAACTCTTCCCACACTGAGTGCATGTGAATGGTTTCTCTCCAGTGTGGATCCTCATGTG
>CAIGQQ010009566.1:0-19192 GCA_903798035.1 Danio albolineatus
CCGGATTAATAAAGGGACTAAGCCGAAAAGAAAATGAATGAATGAATGAATAATTAATATAATATAATTAGTATAATATAATATAATATAATATAATATCATTTGTTCAAGGTAATGTCGATTATAATATGTAAAGTTTATTTGAAACCTTTTCTCAACAATTTTCACATGATTTGGGGGTGTTGGCGTTGGAAAGACCACCATCTTGTGGCAAAACATGGCATAGATCGGCACAAGATGCCCAAACTAGGTAGGGCCCGTGGGGCAAAGTTGGTCCATGATAACCTTTGCACTATTAGCGCATACAACTGCACTCAATCTGCTCCAGCCATTATACTGTTATTTGCACATAAGCCAACAGCACTAGGCACTTTTTGCATAATAAGCACAATTTTAAACAACTACTATACATTGTTTACATTATTACTCCACAATCAGTATTATATTTTGTTTACATTCATGGATATTTATATTTATACGTTTCATAGTTCTACTTCTGTCACTTTTGTGTATGTGTATGACGTGTGTGTGATATGTTTATTATGTGAATGACTTCACTGTGGACGGCAAAGTAATAAATTCATTGTACAGGGAAACTTGATTCCTTACTGTGCGCATGACAATAAACAAACTGAATTGAATTGAATTGATTGGCCCACCATTCCATCTGAGAGGAGAGGGAGAATGATGGACATCGTTTAGAGCAGAGATGCTCAAACTAGGGCCCGCGTGTCAAAGTTGGTCCATGGTAACTTTTGATTTGGCCAGCCATCCCATCTGAGAAGAGAGGGAGAATGATGGGCATGGTTTCGAGTTTGTCAATTCAAATTTAATGTAAACTTTTGTTTGTTTGTTTGTTTTGTTGTTAAACGCTAGCTGAAAATAAATATATTTCAATTAAATATTGTAAATGAATCACATTTTGTTTACATGTACACACTGTTACTGTCACCCGACAATGCAGAGAGCAAATCAAATCCATCGCAGATCCTGCTTGACTAGTGTATTGTGGTGTAAAGTAACTAATTACAAATACTCAAACTACTGTAATTGAGTAGTTTTTCTCAGGAATTGTAATTTACCGATTAGTTTTATAAATGTGGACTTTTACTTTCCCTTGAGTACATGTTTAGTGCAGTATCGGTACTTTTACTCCACTACTTTCCTTCAACCTGCAGTCACTACTTTATTTCTGTCTTGGTCATTGTCTAAAGTAGAAAGATCAGTCCTGTGATTCCTGTCCAATTAAATCACTCATAGAAAGTAAATCACATCATACTGAACAACCTCAAGGCATGGGCGCTTTATAAATACAGCAAACCTTTGGGAAACATTAAAAATGTCCAAGAAGATGTCTGAGATCTGTACACGCAATGATCCAGAGACTGTTTATAGACTTCAGTCATCATACAGTCGACATCCATAAATTTCAGTGACATGCAGTCACCAAACAGCCTTAAACAATCACTAAATGGAACAAATGAAGAATGGAAGGAAGGGACAAATAAAAGGACTGAACAGGGAACGGAAGGAAGGATCGAAGAACCAAATAAATGAAGGACGGAATCAATGAAGGACTGAACAAACTAAGGAAGGAAAGAAAGAATGCATGAACAAAGGACCTAATGAAAGAAGGGACAAAAATATGGAAGAAAGAATGAGCGAACAAATGAAGGGAGGAAATTAGGAAGGACCAAACAAATAAATTACGAATTCAAGGAAGGACTGAACAAACTAAGAAGGAAGGAAAGAAGGAATGAATTAACAAACAAATGAATGAACAAAAGGACCTAATGTAGGAAGAAACAAAAATATGAACAAACGTACGAGTGAACGAAGGAAGGAGGGAACAAACAAACAGAGACTTTGGTGAGCAAATCAGACAACGGCAGATTCTGCTTGACTAGTGTATTTAGCATTGAACTCCGCTGTTCTCTGTTGTGTTTTTATTGCAATAATTCATAATTTCAAAAAAAAATACTGTATTAGTTAATGCAATTTAAGGTAATGTTTTATTATTTGTTTTTAAATATTAAGAAATACATTAGAAATTTACCAATGGCATATTTCATGTATTATAGTTTGATATATTCGACCCACAGCTCATAATGATACTTCTGGCCCTTCATACGAAAACGTTTGGGAACCCCTGACGTTTGGCTTCCCGTTGTAGGGCCCCCTACCTGGCCGCACCCCATAGTTGAATTAAAAAATAAGATTAATATAATATTTACAAATACAAATATTTAACTCATTTTTAAAGCACACTTGGAAAAAAAATACTAATAACACTTGTGAAATTTAATGGATTTTAATATACTCGTTCAAGTTCATCTTCACACTCTTTAGTGTTGTCTCTGTCAATCAAACAGTCATGGGCAGGAATCATCCATATAGCTTATATCAAGGAGGTGTGCTATTTGCACTTCAAAATCTGCATTTTTTCCCCCTTGCTTTCCACCAAGTGTGCACTGGCCCCTGGGCCTGTGCCCATATTGCCCATTGGTTAATCCAACCCTGCGCCTGGCACAAATGCATTTGCTCAGACGAGAAGACAAGACATAGTTCACTGATTTTAAGACTTTAAATGCACTGCTAATTACAGTTAAAACTTCTAACCTATTCATGAAGTCATAGGTATAATTTTTAGTCTTATTTTCAGATTGATTCCAAAACTCAGTTTAAAATATATTTTAAAAAACAATGTATAAACTAAATATAGCCTAAAAGTAACAAAGTATACATTTAGTAATGACAATGCAGATATTTCTTTTATTTAAAGGCATAGTTCACCCAAAAGTGAAACTTCTGTCATCATTTATTCACCCTTTACTTGAAAACTGAAAATGATTTTCGTTCTTATGTTGAACACAGAAGAAGATATTTTGACAAACATTTGAAATCTGTAACCATTAACTTCACAGTATTTGTGTTTCCTACTATGGACGTTAGTGGTTACAGTTTTTTAGCATTCTTCAAAATATCTTCTTTTGCGTACAACAGAAGAAAGAAACTGAAGGTTTGAAACCACTGGTGAACTATCTAAAAATAAATAATAATATGATAATAAACATTTCCCAGAGATGGGTTGCAGCTGGAAGGGCATCCGCTGCGTAAAACAAATGCTGGATAAGTTGGCGGTTCATTCCGCTGTGGCGACCCCGGATTAATAAAGGGACTAAGCCGAAAAATGAATGAATGAATAATAATAAACAAATAATGATGAATAAAATAAAATTATTTAATTAAATCTAAAACTACTTATTAAAATGTGACAAACTATTTGTTCCAGGTTTGAAGTTTATAACTTAATTTATCTGATTATTTGTTATAAAATATTGTTAAATGTAAAGTAAAATAAAAGAAATAGGCTAAAATATGATACTAAATTTAATACAAGCAATCAAAACAAAGTCCTCATTCTTATTTTTTAAATCTAAAACTTCAATTAACATTGAAATTAATTGAACAATAAAATTAAATTAACAAAAACAACCACCAGTAATGAAGCAAAAGATATAATCTTTTACAGTCTATGTAAAACAATAGCTATAGTAAAGTGCCTAAACATTCCGTATAGCTAATTAATAAGAACAACAATAGAAAGCTTTATAATACGTTTGTGTTGTTGTTTGTGTTGTCTTTTTTTGTCTACTAGTGACTATTACGCAGGTGTGAGTTGGAGGTGATTGGAGCTACACTATGCAGAGCTGCGGCCCTCCATTAAGTTTGAGACAGTCTGTTTAAAACAATAGCAACACGGTTCATTCATTCATTTTCTTTTCAGCTTAGTCCCTTTATTAATCTGGGGTTGCCACAGATTAATGAACCGCCAACTCATCTAGCTGCAACCCATCACTGGGAAACACCCATACATTCTCATTCACACACATACACTGCGGACAATTTAACTTACCCAATTCACCTGTACCGCCACCTGTATGTCTTTGGACACACAGAAATGCTCGAACCAGCGACCTTCTTGCTGTGAGGAGATTGTATTACCCACTGCACCACCACGTCAGCCCTAGCTACATAGTAAATTGCCTAAACAATTCCGTAAAGCTAACTTAATTAATTAAAACAACAATATAAAGCTTTGTAGCACTTGTTTACTTGACAGTAACCGTTAATCAATCGTTGCAGATTCGCAGTTTTGTTCGCGGCGAACAGAAACTACAAACCCCATGATGCTCTGCCTCGCACTCCCGTGATCCCTTGCGCCTGAACGCGTTCGTGCCGTACGGCTTCAACATGGCTAACGAAGGGCCGCAGGACCCAAATCTAGATTTTAATACATGGACCCACGGCGAGCTGCAGGCCAAACTGGCCGAATTTGGTGCTCCCAATATGGGTGAGATAAAACGTCTTTCATTACATCGCTGCGGGAGAGTTTCGCTGTGTTTTTCTATTGTTAGCTAGCATTAGCCTGTTAGCTTGTTATTTCCCTGTCCGGCGCCAGGCCTCTCTGCACCAAACGACGCGCTAAAATATGTTGTTGATTTTAATGTATGTGTGATGGAAAACTGGGTTTGCTCTTATTCTGCCAGTAAAACATTTAGTATTGTAGGTTACATTAGTAAACTTCACGTTAAGTCGTTTTGTTCGTAGTGTTTTTGTCTTAACGAAGAGTGGAATGGTATTTAAATAACTTTACAGGACTTTTCAGACACTAATACTGTACTTCCACGTTTAGCTCGTGCAGAATATCAATGTAAAGTTTCTAATTCGGTTCAGTGTTGTTTAATATGTTCATCAATGTTTTTTCTGTGGTTTAGGTCCAAGAGAGGAGCTCATAGAGAGGCTGAAATCTTGTGCTCAGGTAAATTATTTGCAGTATTTCACTACAGATCTGGTCATGATTTAGATTTCTTTGTCTGAACATAATGTTTATTTCATTTTCAGTCTGGAATGATCTTTAACAAACCAAACATGCCAGGAGAAGACAAGAGCATGACTACGGTACAGTTTTGATTCTCTCATTCTCTTAAAAGGCTAGTTCACACAGAAATAAAATTCTGTCATCATTTGCTCACCCTTGACTTGTTTTGAAACAAAATTGAGTTTTATTTTTGTTCGGTTGAACACTAAAGAAGATATTTTGGAAACCTGTAAGTACAATGGTTACTTGCCCACCAACATTCTTCAGAATATCTTCCTTTGAGTTCGACAGAACATAAACAGACTTGCAATATTTATTTGGGGTGAACTATCCTATTAAAGTCTTTGCAGTCGTATGATCACATTAGTGCCATTTCGTGCTGCACAATATATAGTTTCAGCATCGATGTCGCAATGTGTGAATCTGCAACAGTCACATCGCAGGATCTGCAGTGTCAAGTTGGGATTATAATTAACCCAAAAAAATGTGATTTAAGACTTTGTTGCAAAGTTTAACTCGTATCAAATTATATAATTTGGCTATAGCATGTCTATTTATCTTTTTAAGGCCTGTGACTATAAGATTTCAAGTTAAATTAAACCATTTGGGCACAAGAATTGATCAAATTTGCAGCTTTAACAAGTATGAAGTAGGACTGGGTATATTAAAAAAAGGCAATCTCAATAATTTTCCATTTTGAACGGTAATGACGATATATATATTTCGATACAAGTTGTTAATGCTTCCAGATTTAAAAGAGTATACCAACAATGACTGAAGCCATTAAAATTAGAGGGTCCATTAAATAGCACAACACTTTCGGCCGATAAATTATAAAATGCAGTGCATCTCTAATATCTACACACTTTTGGATTCCCTTTGTTGAACATTTCTGCTTTAGCGCTGTGCAATATGGACAAAATAATCAGATTGTGATGTGTGTGTATATATACATATATTTTTTTTTTCTTTTTGAACGAATATTGTGAATGAAAATAAATTAATAGATATAAATTGCAGCCATGCGTGATTTAGAAATTGCATGTGCTTAAATCGCAATTAATATTATTATTATTTTGCGATTTAATTGCACAGCCCTAATCTGCTGTGTGATTGGCTCATAGATTAATATAGAGTAAAAAAAAAAGTCCAGAGCTTATCATTGTTATTGACACAAATTATTTCGCGATTGGATATAATATCGTTTATCGGCCCAGCCCTAGCATAAATTGTTTAATTATTTAGTACAATAAAGAGTACACAATATTTTTTTACATTTAATTATTGATTTTTCTATACTTCAATACTGTTAATCTCCAACTGAAAAGCATAAAGCGTGGTTTACTTCGTTTTTATCTTTGTTCTCTTGCTTTCATCTGTGCTTTAATTCATTTTGTATATATAGTGCAGATGCACTCCCCAATAAATTATCCTAAATAATATAAAATAAACATTTTATTTTTTATCTGGTCACCTCGTGAAGTCACATTCATATCCCAAAAAAATCGCATAAAAAAATATCGCAATGTCAATTATTATCCAGTATCATGCAGCTCTACTCTCATTTGTTATGCTTAATAATCTGAAAGCATTAAGATTTGTTTTGTGTGTGTGTGTGTCTCAGATGCCCGGTCTGCCACCCATGCCCCCTATGCCCTCGATGCCCATGCCGCCCAGCATGAACATGATGCAGGCCATGAACATGATGGGAGGCCCTCCACCGATTCACATGGCCATGGAGCCGCCGGGTATGATGCAGCATGACGACAGGGGCCCACAGGTGAGAGACAGAGAGCTGTGTGTGTGTGTGTGTGTGAGAGTGAGTGAGTGAGTTAGAGTTCTTCCAATAAAGCAGAAGGCATGATTTGTCAAAAGCGAAAAGCAAACACTTGGCCATATAAAGTGTAATTAAACAATAATTAAATGAAAATGAAGGGACACCTATTATGCAAAACACTCATTTATAAGGGGATTAAACACAGTTGTGTGGCCGCAGTGTGTGAATATCTCCAGACTCTATTAGCAGCAATGCATCAAATATATTTGTTTATAATCACGCTTGATAAAAGCAGTCTGCAGAAGCACTTTGATTGACATTCCCCCTTTGTACGTCTCATTAGAGGGGGAAACTCTGTCCATTAAGCCCATTCTCATTAAAGGATTCAGCTTTGAATATACCCGCAACGTCTCTTCTTCAGTTTCACAACAGTATTGGTGCCGTGACCCAGACTGAGACTGACATCACAAATTTACAACAGTAGTGATCCTCATCATTAAATGTGTGCTTTTCTTTCAGGCTAGTATTATACTGGAGCACGAGCGGCAGCAAGAACTTGCTAAAATCCAGCAGGGGCCGCCAGGAGCCAGAGGACCAGAACTGGGACCCCGACCCAACCTCCTGCCCCCCATCCCACCATTAAGAGGTGAGCGTTCATGCTTGGGAATTGTGGGAAAACGCTCGTATCTGATACGACTTCACACATTCTTATATGATATTAATTTTTGCAGACTAGTAGTCCTTAGATGTTTCTTCAATAAGAATTTATGGCAACACTTCACAATACGGTTGTGTTAATGCATTTACTAACATGAACAAACAATGAACAATACATTTATTACAGAGTTTAAGTTAGTTATTTAAAATACAGTTATCCATTGTTGGTTTGTTACCTCATAGTGTGTTAACTAATGTTATCAATAGGGATGTAACTGTTCACCTGACTCACGATTCGATATGATGCTCAATACTAATCGCACAATTCGCGATTTAGTCACATTTTTTTTTACAGAATTATTAGAAACAAATTTGAGGTGAAGAGCTCTTTCATTTTTTTTTTCTGAAACGCTGCACATTATCTGTAAAATAATATATTTTTGCCATAACTAAATTGCTTTAAAAAAAAAAAAAAAAAAAAAGAATACAAACTGAAGAAGACGCATTAATATAAACAAACTAAGGATGCTTTCACACCTAGACTTTTGTTTCGGAACCTGGCACGTTTCATTTGGCATATGTGAATCCAGCAATCGTGCTCTGATCCGCACTGAAGGATGACATTTTTTCGGGAATCCCACGGGAATCCTGTGGGATGGGAGTCATTAAATAGTTAACGGGACCGTCATTTTGTAGTTTCTTTTTTAATACGATTACAATGTAACACAATTAAAAAAGAACTACTCAACCCAGAAGCCATCAGTGCTGGAAATAGCTAACGCCTGGGAAGTAATTGATGTGGTGAAAAAATTATCTGCAGCGCAAAATCACAGGTAATGACATGTCAATTAGAGCTGTGCAATTAATCGCAATCGCAAAAAAAAAACGTGATTCAAGCACATGTAGTTTCTAAATCACAAAGGCTGCAATTTTATCTATAAGTTTATTTAGATTTTGGTTCACATTCTTGTGCGCATGATTTTAATATGTATCTTAAAGCTGAGCGGGAGAAAGATGTTAACCAATAAGAGCTCACTCCTTGAGTGGGAGAACCGAATAGGTGGTTTTGATTTATGTTTGTTTTTATTTATTGTTCTGACTGGAATTGATGTTAGTTCATCTTTATTTTATCATGTTGTCGGTTTTTAAGACAATTTATTACAGTTTTGTTTATCAAGCAGTCAGGACTGCTGTGTACAGTATGTGTTTAACTAGAGGTGAGGTTAGTTCATCTTCATTTATTTATGTTGTCTGTAAAAGACAATTTTACTACAGAATTATTAAACTTAAAGAGCCCCTATTATACATTAAAAAGGGTCATATTTTGGTTTTGGGGGTCTCCAACAACAGGCTGATCTGCATGCATGGTCAAAAAACACTTTCATTGTCTTATAATATGCATTTATTTTTACCTCATTATCCCAGCGACTCCTCTATGAATCGATCAGCGATTCATTTGTTCCAAAACCCCTCCTTAGCGCGATGCTAAACTGCGCTGATTGGACCGATGACCCAGTCTGTTGCGATTGGTCGACAGCGCTCAGCGCGAGAGAATGCCCACCACGGCTTATCAACATTGAAGTAGTCAAAGTGTGTGCGTAAGCTAATCTGCTAACACTCGTTTTTATCGTTATTTCAGACACCTCACCCCTGAAACTAACCCCCGGTCTCCCAGCATATTCCCAGCTCTATTCCTAACCAGAAGTAAAAACAGCGACACACATTCAGTATTAGTGCAAACAGCAGCAACAGCTGAACCATTATGAAACAGGACCACCACGAAACAGGACCACCACACGTGTGTAGGAGAGCTGATGGTGGCCATAGCAACAACAAAAAGCAGAGGAATGCAAGCTCACAAACGCATTTTAATCTGTAAACAAAGCAGCACGCGTCGCGTTTACAACGTGCTTTTAGACGCGATATGAGAATACAAGTTAACCAGATACACTACAAGCGGTTACAAGTTACAAAACACAGTTAAATGCATCATTTACAAGCTAGAGAAAACAATGAGGCAACCGTTTTAATCGCACTTACACTTGTTGGATAGCAGGCCAGGAAATGTCCCGGTGCTCCGAATCCTCCATTCTAAGCACTCCTCAGAGGGAACACAGCACATGGCTGGGTTTTAATGCTGAGGTATTTCTGCAGAAATAAACCTCAACCACTGACTCTTCACAGTCTCATCTCTGGTTCATCTGCACACTTCCAATATCCAGCTGAGCACAGTGCTCTTCTCTGTTGCCAGATATAGCTGACTGATTTCAGCCCAAACCCTCTTCAAAAGGTTTTTATCTGCACAATCAAATTCAAAACTGCCCAATCTGGCAACCTTTGCTCGTGGCTGTTGTTTGTGGACGGGGTTGGGGGTTTCGAATCTCCCGGGGCTGGCGTGCACAAATGGGCGGGGCTTATGTTTTGCATTCACGTCATGCCGAAACGGCTAAAGACTCGTAAGCACGGCGACTCGTTTGAGGAACTATGAGTCGACTCTTTTATAGATGAATCAATAGTTTTAAACACTGTGCACTTTCAGATTTAAGCCTGAGCTGGACATTTCACTTCACTTAGAGCTGTTACACACTGCATCCAAGCTCATTTTCAAAAACCCATAATAGGGGCTCTTTAATACTATATTATTTCATTGTGAAATGTTTTGTTTTGCACTTCTGGTGCACTGAATACATTTAGAATGTGTGTATTGTATGTGTGTACGCGTTTGATAAAGCCAAAATAGTTGCTAAAATCGCAAATAAAATCGCAATATTCGTTCCAAAAATCGCAATATGATTATTTTCTCCATATTGCACAGCCCTAATGTCCATTAATGAAAAGAACTAGAAGTGGGAAATATTAATGAAGTTCATGAGGGTAAACTGTGACTGTGATAGCACGCCGTATGCTGCTTGCAAAACATGCTTAATCTTAGCTAAGGTCACCAGTGATTCAGGGACGAGCGTTCTGAAAAGGCACACTCGCAAGGCAAGTTCAGGGAAAGAATCAGCCAACACCTTTTTGTCCATCAAGCGAAAATTGTCATCGGGTGTTAAGTCTCGTCTGACCGACAAAATGCTCACAACCGTCATCACAGGTTCAGTGTTTTCATTCAAAGTTAATTATTGAATTGAAACTAGAAGAAATATTGTATGCATGTATGGTGGTGAGTGACGATGACTTGAATATCTGCTGTTAACTTTAACATGTGCCTAACATTCTCTATAAAACCAGAAACATACTGAATGTTTTCATGTATATAGGATGCATATATTGTATACAGCCACACGTTTGAAACTAAATCAAATAAGCAGAACCAAAAGTTGTATGTATGTGTGTGTGTGTGTGTATATTTCATATTCATTCATCTTTGTTTGTGATCACTACTGCTACTCCTATTGGCTTTTGCTCAAGAAAGGCGCTCTTCATGTGCATAAAGTTAAAGGATACTCAACTTTGTAGCGTCGCCAACTGTCGCTCACGAAGATGGAGGTCGCCGGAAGTAGCTCGCTCTCTGTTGAAATGAACGGTTGCTTTGCCGTTTTTGCTTGTGTGAATGAGGCTTAAGATTAAAAGGTGTTGAGTTGCTAAAATAAGCAGAACGTCCCATTATTGCTCTAAACCTGATTGTTTTCCTCTTTTAGTTGGGATGCAGAGTGGTCTGCCTCCTCCAGGCCTTTCATTGGTTGGCCAAAATCAACGGCAGAAAGTCCCGCCCCCTCCAGGAGAGGACGGCAGAGAGGTACGAGAAACTGCAAGCCTGAAAGTTCAACTCAATCTCTACACATCTTCATAATATGTGTGTGTGTGTTCATCTGTGGTGTGTTCGTGCATGTGTTTAGTCATGGCAGGGGGAAGATGTCGGCATTGGACCCAAGATTCCTCAGGCTCTGGAGAAAATCCTGCAGCTGAAGGAAATGAGGCAGGAGCAGCTCAGCGTCGCCCCTACAGGTCACTATGGCTTATTTAACTTAAAGGGGAGCTATTATGCAAAAATCACTTTTATAAGGGTTGTGTGGCAGCAGTGTGTGAATATATCCAGCTTCTAATGGTTAAAATGTATCTCTTCTATTTGTTTATAGTCACACTTGATGGGTTGTTTTCAATCATGTGGTTCTGTTGACGTGTAAAATTCAGATGGAGGGCAGGAAGTAAAAACTAAATGGGCCACATTGAGGAAAGTCTGTATTTTTGTGATTTATTCCATGTTTCAAAGGAGATATGAATAAAAATTAGCCACATATGTTGAGCATGATCCTTATATCATGAAGAGGGCCGAGTTTTCTACTGAACACAAATATATTAGCCTGCCATCGAGGCGGTAGATACTGTGTAAGCTGTTACATTACGTGAAAACAATAAATACTATAGTATTTGGAAGCATTTATAGATAATTACTTGAATTAAACTGTCGTAGTAATTATGCTGTTGCTGTGGCATAACACAACTGTAGTAATGAGCAGATTATTCAAGAGGCTTCAGTTCTCTACGCTATAATTATACACCATCACGATGCAGCAGTTTACACTAGCTTTACACTATTACAGATGATCAGTTTACCAGTGTTTTGTAGCATTCATTAACAGTGCAGCACATTTATACATTGTACACATGCGGCTATCTTCCAGACATCAAGATATAACAGATTAATGCAAGCAAAAGTGTGCATGCATTGTCTATATTGTTATTTATTTATTATTGTAAGGGGGAAAGAAGTTCTCCACAATAATAACAGTCTAGTTTTGTCGCAAGGGTCGCATTTCTTTTTCGTTTGGTCGATGAAATACCATCAACAAACATTCACCGCTGCTGCGCATCTCGATGTTCAAGTTACAGTTGATTATTCCACCAAAACGCCAGTAAAGACTTGGATTATTACAAAACAAGACAGAGATTACATGGCAGGCTACGTTATTTATATTCTCCTGGATTTTGTGTGAGTGTGCTGGTGTTTGCATCTGATTTCTATATCACACATTAACATATAATACACATAGCTAGGCCTGTATATAATCTTTACCGGTGCTGTCAAACGAATTATCGTGTTCAAAAAAAGTACAAATGCATGTATTGAATGAATTTTTATTACATGCCACCTTTTCTTCCAATTTCAGCTAGTTTCTTGTGTATGAAGTCTTAAGGCCCGTGCACACCGAGACATTTTTTGCTGGCGTTTTCGGTCGACGTTTGACGCCTCATGAATAAATAAAGTGCGCCAATGTGATTGTGCACACCAACGCGCAAAACCCCAGGCGTAAAAGTGTCATTTTTAAAGAAACGCATCATGCTCGTTTTTTTTTTTTTTTTTGACGCCCCGCCTCAAAACCTTCTCCACCAATCAGATTGCGACTTTTGTTCACGTGTACAGAGCTGCTGAAGTTACGGTAAACACCCCTTGGAGGCACTCAATCGCAAAACTGTCAATGCGAGCGCAGATGCCCAGAGGCGATATGAACGTGGAGCTGCTTATTGCACTGGTGAACAATAATCATTTCTTCATCGCTAGAGCTCCCACTTGAACCATCCATGCTTTGCCGATCGCAACAACAAGCGTGTCAACTTCCTCTTTTCTTCTTCTGTCTAACAAGCGGGTGTCAGAAGCTTGGTGCCACCCTGTGCGCCATCTAACGTCAAGGAGCGATTTTGCACACTCTTCTACTCGACGCCAGAGAAAATCGCTTGGGCTTGAATGCTGAAAAACGAAAAAAACACTGACGATAAACGCAAACGAAAAGCGTCCCGGTGTGTACGAGCCTTTAAGTCTATAAAAGCTGTCCGGCATTTCTTATTTTGGCTGATTTAAACGATTATAAACGACATAAAACAGAAACTATTTGATATTCTGATAAAGATTTCCTATGTAGGAGAATCGCTTCCTCGCGAGTCTCGCACGTCATCAGTGACGTCATGTGAAAACAACTTATTAAAACATTCTGTAGAAACACTACGATTGACATTCTCCCTTTGTACGTGTCATCAGAGGTGGAAAGCTCCGCCCACTAGTGACCATCTCTCCCTCATTAGCATAAGAATGTTTTAAATCTGCCAATATGCTAATACACAGGCATTTGTAGCTCCGCCCTCTTTTGAATCTCATTTGAATTTAAAGCGACAGTCACCAAAACGCCCTGATTTGGATCTAAACATAAAAGGGGGCAGTTTCAAAAGGTTATAAAACATTATATGTTGGGTATAATGAGCTGAATCCCCACGCGCATTAGAGACTTATTTTACATCTTGTAAAATGGAGCATAATAGGTCTGCTTTTTAATGTCGTTAATAATCATGTTTACAAGATTAGAGCGCTTGAGTGCACTTCAAGCTTAATTACCCACAGGAGAAACACTGAATGTACTGTAGAGACTCGCATTCGCTATCAGAGGGTGCGTTAATGAAGTCAGAGTGAATGGAAAGGCTCTTCAGCTTGTAGCATCATCGAATGAACATAAATTCTTGTTGACTTATAAGGAAACGAGTGTAATAATAGTCGCAGGATGTGAATATTTATAGAACGTAGCAGTTTTTTGACTTTATTGAAGACTTTAGTGAACAGCTCGGATTATAATTCATTGCTTCTTTAAGTTTTCTACTAATAAATAAGATCTTTGGTCCGCGAGTCAGCCAAGAACCAACCAAAGAAAGCCATATACAGCAAAATCTAACAGCTGTATATTCAATCATTCAGTAAATCGGGATCATGAACATGCACAATATTGATACTGTGGGCACTTCAAAATACTCTGATGAATGATTTATTTATAGTTTTACAGAGTCTTGTATTCAGGTTGTGTTTCGGTTTTTCATCATGACGCCAAGACTTGATAGATCATTTATTTATTTATTTATTTGTGACGTTTATTTCAAGCTAATAGAGATTAATCTACAACAGGCCGTCAGAGATCTAATCAGAGGCAAGTTTTACAGAGAATGTGTAATGGGTTATAACTAGGCCCACACGGAATCTGCGCGCGCAGATTTCTGCAGATTTTTAGCCCATCATTGATTGTTTATTTACTTGTGTAAATGTGTGGAAATGTATATTTATTCAGTTTTTAAATTAATTTCAGTAATTATATTGACTAATATGAAAATATTCACATGATTTACTTACAATACAGTTTGTAAAGTAACATTTTCTGTCTTTTAGTAGAGATTTTATTCGAGAGACTTGCTTTGTTTACCAAATAAAGTGGATCTAATTGGATTCGCATTGTAAACATTAAATACAAGTTAAAAAGGTATTACTTTTTATTTTATATATAAATTTTTTTGTTATGATGTTCCTAAAATAATTCCGCATAAATCCGCAGATTTTTTAACAAAATACTCAGCAGAAATAGCAAAAAATCAGTCTGGCCCTAGTTATAACCCTAATGTACTAAAGCACATCATAAACAATAATCGCGAATAGGTTAACTAATCATTTAGCAAATAAATAAATACTGCCATTTTTAAAGAGCAAAATAATATTAAAGAAATTATAGTAATCCTTAAAAATAAATAAATAGATGGATGTAAGAAACAATGATGCTCATGCAAATATATTTGAGGTCAGTAGAAAACTCGGCCCTCTTCGTGATGCTCATGCTCAACATATGTGGCTATTTTCTATTTATATCTCCTTTGAAACATGGAATAAATCGTAAAAAAAAACGGACTTTATGTGGCTCATTCAGTTTTTACTTCCTGCCCTCCATCTGAATTTCACGAGTCACCAAAACCACATGATTGAAAACATCCCATCAAGTGTGACTATGATCATCTTGAAGTACCATTATTGGTGAATATTCTGGAAAGACCTCTGGAAAGACACGTAAAACAAAAAACTTTATATATTTTTCAAGCCACAGCACAATCCTGTAGTATAGACATGAGACCGTTTGCTTTCAAACATTAGCATTTTTACAAACAAATAGAGGACAACATTTAAAATTCTGTGATTATTTATAGGAGATTTGTTCGTTAACTCTGTACAGTAGAGTTGCGTTTGTTGACATCTGTTAAAGTCAGTTTAATGACAAATAAAGTGTTTATTGATCTTAGCTGATGTTAGTTTCTTGTTTAAAGCCTAATCATGCATTTAAGAAGTTTTAATTTGAGAGATTTTTTTTATTATTTATTTATTTTTTATTGGATTTATTGTTTATCACACGGCATTAATAAATGTTTTGGTTGCATTTGTTATCAATTTTAACATTTGTTAACTATAATCTGTCAGTTTCTCACTGCTCAATTTAGTGCATGAGCTCATACACATTTACTAATGAGACTTTATTGTAAAGTTGACGTTTATAATCCTTTTGTATTTTAATTAGTTTGATTGTGAAGCGCTTTGAGGTCCTTATATGTAGGAAAAGTGATGTACAAATAAACATTTATCATTTAGTTATTCATTCATTCATTCATTCATTTTCTTTTCGGCTTAGTCCCTTTATTAATCCGGGGTCGCCACAGCGGAATGAACCGCCAACTTATCCGGCATTTGTTTTACGCAGCGGATGCCCTTCCAGCCACAACCCATCTCTGGGAAACACATTCATACATTCTCATTCACACACATACACTATGGACAATTTAGCTTACCCAATTCACCTGTACCGCATGTCTTTGGACTGTGGGGGAAACCGGAGCACCCGGAGGAAACCCACGCAACCACGGGGAGAACATGCAAACTCCACACAGAAATCATTTAGTTATTATTATTATTATTTACACTGAACAGGTGTATTAGTGTTGTCACAATCCTGGAATTTGGTACCAATCGGTACTGAAATGTTACGAACGTCCATTTTACGCTAACATTTGAGTGCCAAACTCCAAGCAAAGTACCAAACTCACCGTTGTTAACCACAGAGACCGGGACACTGGAGTAGGGCTGTGCGATTTGGGGAAAACGTCTAATTGCGATTGTTTTTGACAGATATTTCAATTTGATTTGCGATTTAATTTTGTAGTCAAGCTTCAGTTCAATAATCTGTATTATAGCTTCTTAATGCTAAATTGCAGTGAGTGTTAGTTTAAAAAAGGAACTAAAAAGATATTAACTTCAACATTTGCTCAAATTAGTTTTAAAATATTCAGAAATGAACCACAAATTGTTCTCTAGAGCAAGCAGTAAGCTCAAATAAAATGACCTTACCTTTCTGTAAACAAGTTCGGCTCAAATTAAGGCGATTAATGTAGCTTATTATAAGAAAAACTGGAGCATTTTAAAGCCATGAAGATCAGCTGGTCTGTTTATAAGCTGACATAAGAGTGATCTACTGATGAACTGACTGATCTTCGGCTTTAAAACGCTCCAGTGTCTCTGTATCTGTGGTTACACTCAGTAAACCGGTGAGTTTGGTGAACTGATGACCTTCACAGCCAATCATAGTCATTTCTGTTGAGCATGTGAACACAATAGCCAATCAGCCATATTTAAGAACGCGCTCAATTGTTAGCGGGAAATGTACATTTGTAAAATTTCTGTACTGATTGGTATCGAACGCCAGTATCGTGATAACACTAATGTATATACAATAAAGCAATACACTTTGGTTCTATCTGTTAATGCAATAAATCACAACGATAATCACAACAACAAACTAAATCTCAACAATAAAATCTGATACTATCTGAAGCCCTCTATGTGTAATGTTGAAGTAATTTTAATGTCTTTATTTGTCCTGTTATCTTCAGAGGAAGACGATGACGACGATCTCGCAGAGCTGGCTAATGCTCAAGGATATTCAGATGAAGATGACGACAGCAGCCTGTCTAAGAAAGACGTGAGTTTCTTTACTCTCGATCGTCCGTCCAGGTTGCTCTCCTGAACACTTGTGCTGAATTTCTTCTTGTGTACTTATAGAAAAACCGCAAGCGCAGGAACAGGAAGAAGAAAAAGAAGAAGCAGCAGCGTGAGCAGGAGAAGGAGCAGCAGGACGAGGAGAAGAAGAAAGATGAGAAGGAGCCGGAGGTGGAGATCGAGTACGTGACGGAGGAGCCGGCCATCTATGACCCCAACTTCATCTTCTTCAAGAGAATCTTCGAGGCGTTTAAGGTCAGAAACTACTCTCAAACAAACTGACTACATATTTACTAACTACTTATTTAAAATGAGCTGAAAGGACACAATTCTTGGAGATTTTGTTTAGGGACAACTTTATTTGTTTATGCTCAATCAACTTAAATTTGGTCTTAACTTTTTACAGTGTAGGGCTGCTCAATTATGGGTAAAAATCATGATCACAATGGTTTTAACTTTGTGTTTGCTCCATTTTAAATGCAGGAGAAATATAATGTGTTGTTTTGATTCCACTACACTGATTGTGATTGTTAAATTAGTTTGATTAGATTACATGAGCTGGATTCACTGGTCAGATGGAAGAAAAATCATATTGACGATTATTTTGGTCATAATTGAAATCTCGATTATTTAAAGTGATCGTTAGTGTTCCGTATAGCAAAGTTTTTGATAATTTTTTTTCCCCTTTGAATAAGGTTAATGGTACACTTATACATTTCAAAGATCATAAAATTTCTCAATTCTTGATACTGAAGCAGAATGAGACCATGGGTAAAAACAAACTAACAAATATTTATTACAATTACAAATAATTTTGAAAAACTAATCTCAATTAATGAACAGAAAACAAATATGTGACCCACTATAATAACTTTTTAGACGTATGGCCCACTATGAACTTTTTGGACATGTTGCCCACTATAATAACTTTTTGCACATGTGGCCTACTAAACTAAGCTTTTGGACATGTGACCCACTAACTTTTTGGACATGTGACCCACTATAATAACATTTTGGACATGTGGCCCACTATAACAACTTTTTGGAGATATGTCCCACTATATTAACTTTTTGGACATGTGGCCCACTATAATAACTTTTTGGAGATATGTCCCACTATAATAACATTTCGGACGAGGCCCACTATAATATCTTTTTGGACATGCGACTCACTATGTTAACTTTTTGCACATATGGCATGCTATAATAACTTTTTGTGCATGTGGCCTACTAATATAACCTTTTGGTAGGGCCAGATGGAATCTGCGGACTTTTTTTGCTATTTCTGCGGAGTATTTTGTTAAAAATCTGCGGATTTATGTGGAATTATTTTGGGAGTATCATAACTAAAACCTTAATATATAAAATAAAAAGTAACACCTTTTTAACTTTGATTTAATGTTTATAATGCAAATCCAATTAGATCCACTTTATTTGGTAAACAAAGCAAGTCTCTCATATAAAATCTTTACTAAAAGACAGAAAATGTTACTTTACAAACTGTATTGTAAATAAATCATATGAATATTTTCATATTAGTCAATATTATTACTGAAATTAATTTGAAAACTTAATAAATATACATTTACACCAGTAAATAAACAGAATCAATGATGGGCTAAAAACCTGCGGAATTCTGCACGCGCAGATTCCGTGTGCCCCTACCTTTTGGACATGTGACACACTATTTTAACTTTTTGCACATGTGGCCCACTATAATAACTTTTTGCACAAGTGGCTCACTAAAATAAACTTTTGGACATGTGACCCACTAAGTTTTTGTATATGTGGCCCACTATATTTAATTTCTTTGACAAACTTGCCTACTATAATAACTTTTTGTACATATTGCCCTCTATAATGACTTTGGATGTGGCCCACTATAATAACTTTTTGGACATGTGACCCACAATAATGACTTTTTGTACATGGCCCACTATATTAACTTTTTGGACATGTGACCCACAATAATGACTTTGTACATGGCCCACTATATTAACTTTTTGGACGTGGTCCACTATAATAACTTTCTGCGCATGTGGCCCACTATAATAACTTTTTGGACATATTGCTCACTATAATAACTTTCTGC
>CAIGQQ010009580.1:3427-24497 GCA_903798035.1 Danio albolineatus
ATTTACATTTTCGTTGTATTTTACTATCTAATTTTATGTCTCAATTAGGCTATTGTCCATAAATAATAAATAAATAATTAAATAAGCCTAAATAATTAATAAATAACCAAATAAACAGCGAAACATGGTGAAAACGTCCGACGCATGGTCTAAAGAGCTCATAAAAACATAAAAAATAAAACATAAAAATAAACTAACCTACCTTAAGCAGATTAAAACAGCAAAAATGTGTTGTATGTCCTTAAACAAGTGTTCATATTTTTATATGAGGTGGAAAATGTAAAAACGAAATTTTATTATAGCTGCTGAGCGCAACGAAATATAGACTAAACTATAGCCTATATTTATTACTGCCTATATATTTTTTTATTACCGAATAATGTGCAACATCCTGAAATTATTCTCTTAAATAAAGGGGCATTACTTAAATATTAAGTGTCATATAGCCTATGGAAATATTAATGTTTTTAGCCTGTCCGGAGCATGTTTGACGCCGTCTATCAAATACACTTCTTTTACTTGTAAAGGCTCAGTAAGTTTTGTATTTTGTTTTCAATCTTAGTTACTTTGCACTTTGCATGTGAAATATAATGCGCGCATAACCGCGTAAAAAAGAAAAGGTTGTCAAAAGTTAGAGCTAATTCATCCAGAAAAAATAGTTGGTCAGGTTTGGGAATCTCTTGAGAACGCTGTCTCTAACGAACTGTCTTAGGTTCACGGGCAAGCAACTTTGCCTCTCGAACCATCCCAGTTCGTTGTGGATGCCCACTCCGCGTAGCGCTGGTCTGTCACAACTGCACGAAACAGCCAAGCAACCATACCGATATGGCCGTCCCCCACTCTGAACCATATGCTAATGGTTCAGAGTCGGGGACGTGCTCTTGGGTGGGAGGGGAGAACAGTAAATCTGGGTTTATTTTGGCTTTAGTCTACCCGCACCAAGCGGGCCTCGAACCGGCGATTTGGAAAGAAAAAACACATGGTAGGCGAACGCTCTAAGAGGGCGCTACTTATATTGTTACTACGCCTTCACATGTAAGGTGTCAAGAGTGGCTATCACTGTGTCCTACAAACAAAAATAATATTTTAAAGAGGGATAGTTCACCCAAAAACGAACATTTAATCACCCTCAAATGGCTCCAGATCTTTGTTTCTTTGTTTTGTAGAACACTGAAGAATTAAAGATTAAAGAAAATATAAAGAAGAAAGCTGTAAACCTGAAATCATTGATTTTCAGAGAAGGAAAAACAACTACCATCAAAGTCAATGGTTACAGGTTTCCTGCTTTCTTCAAAATATTATTCTGTGTGTTCAACAGAAGAATAAAGTCAAACAGGTGTGGAACAAGTACAAGGTGAGTAAATGATGACAGAAGGTTCAGTTTTGAATGAACTGTCCTTTTAAGGGTGAGCATATGGTGAATTTAGGGTGAAATATCCTTTAATACATTTTATTTATTAAAGTACAATTATTATTATTATTTAATAAAAAGTGCCCTTTTTTCCACTTGAGCCCCTGCCCCTTAAAAGGTCTCTGCTCGTCCCTGCACATACACACACACACACACACACACACACACACACACACACACACACACATATATATATATATATATATATATATATATATATATATATATATATATAATACAAATATAATCCTTAAAAAATGTATATATATATTTTTTAAGGATTACATTTTGTTGAAATGTATAGCCTACAATAGTACTCCTACAGTAATTTGGTTGACAATTAACAAACAAACAAATATCTCCAACAGTCTGTTTGTATCTGTCACAACACCAGACAGAGAGGATCCAAATGCAAGTATTTAATGAACAGTTGATAGCAAAGGATATGACTGGAATGACTGA
Organism: Danio albolineatus; assembly: GCA_903798035.1. Lineage (NCBI taxonomy): Eukaryota > Metazoa > Chordata > Actinopteri > Cypriniformes > Danionidae > Danio > Danio albolineatus. The sequence continues at coordinate 5,301 of CAIGQQ010009580.1, forward strand.
GCTTAACCAAACAAGAGAAAGTCACTGGCCCAAAGGAAGAAGCAATCCGATGACCAGCCAACGAAGACACCTGGAGAACAACAGACAGGGAGAAGGACAAACAACGGACTGATAACCAGTAGTAACCACAGGCTGAATATGTACCCAGGCTAACAGGAGTCAGCAGGAGGATAATTAAGTCAGCTGATAGGAAAGCGCGCTGTCACACTAAAGGTAAACAAACGCACACCCTCGCATACGACAACACACAAGGCATAACACACAACATACAGAAAGAACACACAAACCTATAAACCGTGACAGTACCCCCTCTCCTAGGAGCGCCTCTTGGCGCTCCCAGAAGAGCTTACCTGGCGATTGTAATCATCGATGAGAGAATGATCCAATATGTCCCTCGCAGGAACCCAACTCCTCTCCTCTGGACCGTAACCTTCCCAGTCCACCAAGTACTGGAATCCTCGTCCCCTCCGTCTCGAGTCCAGAATGCGCTTAACCGAATAAACCGTCTCCCCATCTACGAGACACGGCGGGGGGGAACCGGAGTAGGCGGATTAATGGCCGTATGAAAAACGGGCTTTAATTTAGAGACATGGAACACGGGATGAATTCTCCTGTACGCTGGAGGAAGTTTGAGGCGCACTGCCACCGGACTAAAGATTTTGATGACAGAAAACGGGCCAATAAATTTGGGTGCAAGTTTGTTACATACGGTGCGGAGAGGAATATTTCTAGATGAAAGCCACACTTTTTGACAGACCACGTAAACGGGAGGCTTAGACCGGTGGCGATCGGCTTTAGCCTTGGTGCGCGAACCCACTTGAAGAAGGGTCTGTCTGGCCCTGTTCCAAGTGCGTTGACACCTCTGGACAAAGGCGTGGGCGGAGGGAACCGCGACTTCAGATTCCAGACTGGGAAAAGCAGGTGGCTGGTACCCTAGACTACACTCAAACGGAGAGAGGCCCGTGGCAGACACTGGTAATGAGTTATGTGCGTACTCAACCCATGAGAGCTGCTGGCTCCAGGAGGATGGATTCTGAGACACTAAACATCGTAACATACGCTCAAGATCTTGGTTGGCTCTCTCTGTTTGACCGTTACTCTGAGGGTGGAAACCAAAAGAAAGACTAACAGTTGCCCCCAGTAAATGACAAAACTCTCTCCAAAATTTAGAGATAAACTGAGGCCCCCTGTCAGAAACCACGTCTGTAGGGAGGCCATGAATACGAAAGACATGATCAATGACAGCAGCCGCTGTCTCTCTGGCTGATGGTAATTTGGGCAGAGCGATAAAGTAAGTGGCTTTCGAAAACCGGTCCACTACGGTCAAAATCACTGTATTCCCGTTGGAAGGTGGGAGACCTGTTACGAAATCTAGCGCAATGTGGGACCAGGGTCTCGACGGCACTGACAGCGGCTGAAGAAGTCCAGCAGGAGGACGATTGGAAGTCTTAGAAACAGCGCAAACTGAGCAAGCCAACACAAAATCCCTTATGTCACGAGCCATAACTGGCCACCAGAATCGTTGTTTAATTAGAGACAAGGTACGACTCACCCCCGGATGACAGGCCAACTTGGAAGAGTGTCCCCAACGGATGACGTTCGACCGTAATTCCTCTGGCACAAAAAAACGACTCGGTGGGCATCCAGGCGGAGGCGTTACCCCTTCTAAGGCCATGCGGACCCTCGACTCGATCTCCCAGGTGACAGCAGAGATAAAAAGGCTGCGTGGCACGATGGATTCAGGAGATGATGCCTGCTCGGAGTGATCAAAAATTCGAGACAGTGCGTCAGGCTTAACATTCTTAGAACCTGGTCGGTACGAGATGGAAAAATCGAAACGTCCGAAAAATAAAGCCCACCGAGCCTGCCTAGAGTTCAATCTTTTGGCGGATTGGATGTACTCCAGATTTTTATGATCGGTCCAAACGATAAAGGGAACCCCCGAACCCTCTAGCCAATGACGCCACTCTTCCAACGCAAGCTTGACAGCCAGAAGCTCTCTATTACCAATATCATAATTACATTCTGCATTGTTTAGACGATGAGAAAAATACGCGCAGGGATGCATCTTGCCGTCCGAGGAGGAACGCTGGGACAGGATAGCACCGACCCCCACCTCTGATGCGTCAACCTCCACCACGAACTGCCGTGATGGATCAGGGGCTGTAACAAAGCAGCTTCTCAGTCGGTCAAACGCAACTTGCGCTGCAATGGACCACCTGAACGGAGTCTCGGTGGAGGTTAAGGCAGTCAGAGGTGCGGCGAGCTGGCTGAAGTTGCGAATGAAACGCCGGTAAAAATTGGCAAAACCAAGAAACCTCTGCAGGGCCTTGCGGGAGTCTGGGGTTGGCCAATCTACCACAGCCTGAACTTTCTCTGGATCCATGCGCATCCCCTCGACCGACACGATATGTCCCAAAAAAGGAACAGACTGTGCATGAAATACACATTTCTCCGCCTTGACATAAAGCCCATTCTCTAGCAACCTCTGAAGCACTCGCCTGACGTGTTGAATATGTTCCTGGAGAGAATGAGAAAATATCAGTATGTCATCCAGGTAAACATAAATGAACTGATCTATCATATCTCTCAACACATCATTTACGAGTGCTTGGAAGACTGCAGGGATGTTAGACAGACCGAAAGGAAGGACGCAGTACTCAAAGTGTCCTCTGGGGGTATAAGAGCCACAAGTTCATTGTTCTTATTTATGTTAAATTAATTATAATCTAAAAGGCAAATTTATTGTACTAAGTAATTTAATTTATAATATAGAGTATATGCTGATGTCACTTCCGGGAAAAGAAGAAGTTGTGTCAAGAAGAAGGAAGCAAGACAGTTTTTTGACCGTGTATTATAGTTCATTTGAGTTGTTATTAAACAATTTTAGAAACGACATCATTGAACTATCTCATGTTACTCGCGTTCAAGCCTGCTTATCAAAGAAAGAAACAAGACAAGATTGATGGCACAACAAAATTAGTCAAAAAACTCGCTCTATGGAAATGAAAATGAAAGAACACACGTGGCACGTTATGACCGACGGAGATTCATCCTTAAAGGTTCGTCTTTGAGTGATCTGAAATGAATCGCGATCGTGGATTATAAATAGTGAGCAATATTTCTCCGGTGGATTTAAAGCTGTTTTACAGGAAAGAACCTGACGACTGGCACGTATGAAACTGCACAACAGTGAGGTAACGGACTCTGATTCGGCTATATAATGATTCGATGCACAGCTGAAATGCATACGGTTGATGTAGAAAAGTATTACGTGTACTTTTAATCGTTGCAAACAGTTTGTGCATTGACTGAATGGAGATGGCTGAAGGAAGCGAAAGTGACGCTGCAGTTTTTGAACACAAGAGGGTGCCAAAACCCACACAAAAGGCTTTAGAGGAGAAATTGCACAGAATTACGGGATTGAGAAGAGCTAAATTATCAGCCCTTACCAGTAATATCAAAACCCTAGAAGGGTTGATGAATGATGATGAAAATCTGCAGAATGTGCATGACTTAATGCAGCTTGACTTTACACAATTGTTAGCGGAGTTTACTGATTTAAATGTTCAAGTTCAAGATCTTTTGTCTGAAGAGGAAAGGATTGCAGACCAACACAACTGGTTTCAGCCTAAAATGGAGTCCTTGAATATTTTCAGGAATAAAATGGAAAACTGGATAGCTGCTGTAGCTGAGAAAAATGAGAAAAATGACAACGTGGAAAAGGAGGATGACGTTATGCCTCATGACAGTGTATCGCAGGTATCTTTGAACAAAAGTGAGCTTAAACAGCGGTGCGATTCAGTTACAAGTGGATCTGGTTGCTCCTCCGTATCATCTGCATATGCACGAGAAGAATCAAAACGTGCAGCTCTGTTAGCAAGGGCAGCATCATTAAAGAAAAAACAACAACTTGAAATTGAAAAGATGCAGCTCAAGGCAAAAATGGAGGAACTTGAAATAGAAACAGCGCTTGCAGAAAGTAATGCCAAATTAAAGGTCCTAAAAGAATATGACCATTCAGAGGATGGAAAAAGTAGTGTGCGGTCAAAGAAAAGAAAAGGAATCCACCATAAACAACTTGAACTGAGAACAGAGCAGAAAGAAAGCTCACCTTCTCATTCTACTGTGACGAAGGATAAAGCAAAGTCCGTCTCAAATCCAAAGATACATCCAGAAACAGGACTGAACGTACAAGTACCTGAGCACAGTGACTCTCCACAGGCTGACAACTGCATTATTCAAGTTATGCAGAAACAAAACGACTTGACTGAGTTGCTGGTGAGACAACAAAGACAAATTCAGCTGCCTAGTAAAGATATACAAGTGTTCACAGGTGATCCATTGACCTACAGATCCTTCATCAGGTCTTTCGAGCATACCATCGAAAATAAAACAGACAATGAAAAAGACAAATTGTATTATCTTAAACAATACACTGCAGGAGAGCCGCAAGAGATTGTCAGAAGCTGTGAATATATGCCGTTAAGCAGAGGTTTCAAAGAAGCAAAGCGACTGCTCCAAAGGCATTATGGAGACGAGCTTATTATAGCAAGAGCTTATATAGATAAAGTTCAAAGGTGGCCTCAAATCAAGTCTGAAGATGGCAAAGCCCTGAGTGCTTATGCTCTATTCCTAGTTGGATGTCGTAATACACTGGAAGATGGGGAGTCCATAGAAGAGATGAACAGTCCTACCAATATGAGAGATGTAATTTCAAAATTACCATATAAAATGAAAGAAAGGTGGCGATCAGAAGCATATGACATCAAAGAAAGACAGGGAGTAAGAGCTAGATTTGCTCACTTGGTGGACTTCATTGATCGTCAAGCAAAAGTGGCCACGGACCCTTTCTTTGGAGACATACTGGACACCCGCAATGCTGTAACTGCAAAGGTGAATCAGAAGGAGAAATTTCCTGCTACTAAGGGAATTAGAAAGAGCAGATTTGCAACCAACATATGCATGGAGGAAAGAAAGCCTCAAGATACAGCAAGTAAGCTAGCCAGTCCAGCCAAGATGGTTAGCGCCTTTGAAAAACCATGTATGTTTTGCTCGAAAGGTCACACTCTCGAGGCATGCACTGAAATCAAAGAGCAGCCACATAGCCTACGTATGGACTTTTTGAAGTCAAAGGGCTTATGTTTTGGATGCTTAACTCGAGGTCATCTTAGTAAGATGTGCAGAAAGAGAATTGAATGTAAAGTATGCTCTCAAAGGCATCCAGACATTTTACATATGAAGGAGGATCGCACAGTGGCAAAGCAAGTTGAGACACCAGACAAAGGGATCTCATGTGCCTAGATTTCCCTTAGTCACCAGTCATGCAACTACACAGAGGCTGGAGAAGATAACTGTGTGCTGTCAATAGTGCCAGTTAAAGTCAAGTCAAACAAAAGTGATAGATATGTGGAAACATACGCTTTCCTCGACGCTGGAAGTACAGCAACATTTTGCACAGAAGAGATACGAAATAAGTTGAAATTAAAAGGAAAGCCAACTCAGATTCTATTGAGCACTATGTGTCAAGACAAGCCAGGTGAACAGAAGTTAGTTAGCAGTTTTATCCTCACTGACCTGGAAGTGTGTGGGCTAGAAGACACCAATTATATTGAACTACCTAAGGTCTACACACACTGCAATATTCCCGTTCAAAATGAGAACATTCCTAAACAAGAAGACATTCGAAAATGGCCATACTTAAGTGAAGTTAACATACCCTGTATTTCTGCAAATGTGGGACTTCTGATTGGTGCAAACAATCCAAAGGCAATGGAACCATGGCACATCATAAACAGCCAACAAGATGGACCATATGCTGTTAAAACTGCACTAGGTTGGGTAGTAAATGGAACCATTAAGAAAACAAACAATACAGAAAGGTCCAAACTGCCACATCATACAGTTAATCGTCTCTCTGTAGTGGAAATCGAAAAATTGTTGATCCAACAATATAACTCAGACTTTCCAGAACGCCTGTATGAAGAGAAAGAGGAAAAGTCACTGGAGGACAAAAGATTCATGCAGTTAATGCAGGAAAAGACTAAATTTGAGAATGGACATTACTGTGTGAAACTACCACTGAGAGATGAAACAGTCAGCATGCCAAACAATCGATGTGTTGCTGAAATGCGTGCAGCTAACCTAAAAAGAAAGCTTCAAAGGAACTTACAATTGCTTGATGACTACACTACCTTCATGAAGGGCATAATAGAAAAAGGATATGCTGTCAGAGTTCCCACAGAACATCTTAATCGCAGTGACAACAAGGTGTGGTACATACCACACCATGGGGTGTATCACCCGAAGAAAAACAAAATTCGAGTGGTTTTTGATTGTACTGCTTCCTTTCAAGGTATGTCTCTAAACAGCCAATTGCTTCAAGGTCCAAACCTCACAAACACACTTATTGGTATGCTCACCAGGTTTAGAGAAGAATCGATCGCTGTGATGGCAGATGTGAAGTCAATGTTCTATCAGGTGAAAGTTCCTGAGGAAGACGCAGATCTACTTCGCTTTCTTTGGTGGCCAGATGGCAATTTGAATGCACCTATAGAGGAATTCAGAATGATGGTGCACTTATTTGGTGCCACCTCATCTCCTAGCTGTGCCTCCTATGCACTGAGAAAGACAGCGGAGGACAGAAAGGATATGGCATCGCAAAAGGCTGTAGACACAGTCCTGAACAATTTTTACGTGGATGACTGTTTAAAATCAGTGTCCAATGAACAAGAAGCAATCGACCTTGTCAAAGAAATTCAAGATTTGTGTCTCCAAGGAGGTTTTCGATTGACAAAGTGGGTGAGCAATAATAGGAAGGTATTGTTGTCTATCCCAGAAGATCAAAGGGCAAGTGGAGTAAAAGACCTTGACTTGGATCAGGACTCTTTGCCCATAGAGAGAGCACTAGGAATGCAGTGGTGTACAGAAGATGACACCTTCACATACAATACCAAAGTCCAAGAGAAGCCATTAAGTAGAAGAGGTATCCTCTCAGTGGTCAATTCAATCTATGACCCTTTGGGCTTTCTGGCTCCACTCATACTACCAGTTAAGTTACTTTTAAGAGACATGTGCAAACAAGGATATGGCTGGGATGATGAGATTGATGACAAGTGTGCTGATCAGTGGGTTAAATGGCTAGAAGACTTAAGTCAGATCTCAAATGTCAAGTTCAAGAGGTGTCTAAAGCCAGAGACATTTGGCATCACAGCGAAAGCTCAGCTGCATCATTTCTCTGATGCCAGTGAGAGTGCGTATGGCACAGCAACTTATCTGGTTCTTACAAATGAACAAAATCAGAAATATTGCTCCTTGTTGATGGGGAAGTCAAGAGTAAGCCCACTTAAACAAATCACAATTCCTAGACTGGAACTGACCGCCGCAACCACAGCAGTCAAAATGGACAAGATACTAAGACAAGAACTACAAATGCCCCTACAGCCATCTATTTTTTGGACAGACAGCACAACGGTGCTGAGCTACATTGAAAATGAGAGTGCTCGCTTCAAAACCTTTGTAGCCAACAGGATTTCACTAATACGGGATGCCACCACTCCATTACAGTGGAAGTTTGTCAGGTCAGCTCAGAATCCAGCAGATCAAGCTACTAGAGGTTTTAAAGCGTATGACTTTGTACAAGCAGAAGCATGGACAAAGGGCCCAAACTTTTTGTTGAAACCTGAAGAAGAATGGCCACAAAGACCTGCTCAAATAAATCTAATTCAACAAAAAGACCCAGAAATCAAAATTGAAACTAAAGTCAACATTCTTAATGTTAACGAAAACAACAATGTCTTGTGCAAGTTAACGGACTACTACTCGAGCTGGTTTCGTCTGAAAAGGGCAGTGGCATGGATGTTAAGACTGAAAGAAACACTCCTACAGTTATGTAAGACAAGGAAACAGTTTCAGTTGTCTATTGAAACATCTGGGAATGACCCAGAAAAACAAGCATCCCTTCTACAAGCTGATATGCAAAAGTTCAAATCAAAAATGAAGAAAAGGTCACTGAGCCTTGACGATTTAAACCAAGCTGAAATTCATCTTATTCAGTACAGTCAAAAACAACAATTCCGGGAAGAAATTGAAGCTATCAAACAGAATGTGAATATTAAGAAAAGAAGTCAGCTGTACAGGCTTGACCCTGTGGTCCAGGATGGGATCCTAAGAGTGGGTGGCAGGCTTAACAAAGCAGCCATGCCAAATGAATCCAAGCATCCTGCAATTCTGTCAAAATACTCCAGAATTTCAACTCTCATTTTAAGTGACATTCATCAAAGATACGGGCACTGTGGTCGAAACTACACATTGTCCATTCTCAGACAAAAATTCTGGATTCCCCAAGCAAATTCAGCCATTCGAAAATTAATGCGGAAATGCTCAGTTTGTCGCCGGCTTAATGGAAGAGTTGGAGAGCAAAAAATGGCAAATTTGCCAGAGGACCGTCTGCTACCTGATAAGCCACCCTTTTACAAACGTGGGTGTTGATTACTTCGGACCCTTTGAAGTGAAACGGGGCCGGAGTACAGTAAAAAGGTACGGAGTGTTGTTCACTTGCTTAACAATTAGAGCAGTTCACATTGAGGTGGCTGATAGTTTGGACACTGACTCATGCATTAACGCCTTGAGGCGTTTTATAAGTAGAAGAGGACAAGTCTCAGTCATGCGCTCAGACAATGGCACAAATTTTGTTGGTGCAGAAAGAGAGTTGCGAGAAGCACTGAAAAATCTGAACCACAACATAATAGAACATGCCATGTTGCAGAAAGACATTAAATGGATCTTCAACAGCCCAGCTGCTTCCCATCAGGGAGGAGTTTGGGAGCGTCAGATCCGTACAGTTAGAAGGATACTGAATGCTCTCATAAAGGAACAGGTGATCAGCGACGACAGTCTCCATACCATTCTGTGTGAGGTGGAAAGCATTATAAACAACAGGCCAATAACTACCACATCAGAGGATCCAAATGACCTTGAGCCTCTGACACCTAACCATTTACTACTGTTAAAAACTCAACCCAGCATGCCACCAGGCATCTTCAAAAAGGAAGACCAATACATGAAAAGACGTTGGAGACAAGTCCAGTACCTTACCGACTTGTTTTGGAACAGATGGACTCATGAGTATCTGCCTATTCTTCAAGAACGCAGTAAATGGACAAAACTTAAAAGGAACTTTGAGCCAGGCGATGTAGTGCTAGTTGTGGACAGTTCTTCACCTCGCAATTCATGGATAATGGGAAGAGTAGTTCAAACCTTGCCTGACTCCAGTGGAACTGTACGCCGTGTGAAGCTACAAACCAAAACAAGCATTCTAGAGAGACCTGTAAACAAATTGTGTTTAATTCAAGAAGCAATTTAAGAGGAAAAGTGAAAGGACTATATTTGCAGAATGACAAATTGCTATGCTTCTTATTGATGTTTAGATTGAATGGCTCTTAGAAGTTGATTATAGAATATTTGTTTGGTCTCTTGCCCATACAATTAGGGGCCGGATATATAAGAGCCACAAGTTCATTGTTCTTATTTATGTTAAATTAATTATAATCTAAAAGGCAAATTTATTGTACTAAGTAATTTAATTTATAATATAGAGTATATGCTGATGTCACTTCCGGGAAAAGAAGAAGTTGTGTCAAGAAGATGGAAGCAAGACAGTTTTTTGACCGTGTATTATAGTTCATTTGAGTTGTTATTAAACAATTTTAGAAACGACATCATTGAACTATCTCATGTTACTCGCGTTCAAGCCTGCTTATCAAAGAAAGAAACAAGACAAGATTGATGGCACAACAGGGGGTATTAAAAGCAGTCTTCCATTCATCGCCTTCTCGAATGCGGATCAAATGGTAAGCATTACGGAGATCTAATTTCGTGAAAAAGGACGCCCCCTGTAGACGTTCGAAGGCAGAAGACATCAACGGCAAAGGATAAGTATTCTTAACCGTGATGGCATTCAGCCCTCGATAGTCTATACAAGGACGGAGGGAGCCATCTTTCTTTTTCACGAAAAAAAACCCCGCCCCTGCTGGTGATGAAGAAGGACGGATGATTTTAGCTGCTAGAGAATCAGAAATATATTTCTCTATGGCCTCCCTCTCTGGAACCGAGAGCGAATAAAGTTTGCCTTTAGGCGGAGACGTACCTGGCAATAACTCTATAGCACAGTCATAGGGACGATGCGGAGGCAGAGAAGCAGCTCGAGACTTACTGAACACTCTCTTCAGGTCAAGGTACTCGCTGGGCACGTTTGACAGGTCCATGTGTTCTTCCTGAAAAACAGAACTAGACACAGAAGAACAGGCAGACAACAAACACGTAGCATGACAGCTCTCACTCCAAGAAATGATTGATTCCTGCCTCCAATTAATATGTGGATTGTGCATTACCAGCCAAGGATTTCAGAGTGGTTACCAGAGGTGATCAGTCTTATAGGACCAGTGGAATGAGTGATGGAAGGGAGAGAAAAACCATTGAGAGCATGAACAGATATGGGTTGGGAGAGAGAAATGACAGGAAGTTTAAGTCTTTGAACTAAAGCAGAGTCAATAAAGTTCCCTTCCGCCCCAGAATCAACCAATGCTTGAGTCATAAAATTCCCAGATGACCACTCCAATTTAATCTTCAAAAGAGTGGCCGCAAGAGAGGATTTGTCCAAAGATACCCCACCCGTCAGTAACCTCTTATCTACTGACAGACTCGGGCTTTTACTGGACACTGAGCCGACATGACTCGCACCAGCGCAGCACATGCACATGGAGAAAAACGTCCCACTGCGCCTGCGCGTTCCACTCGCTCTCCGCCGCCAGGGTACGGAATTCAATGGAGTAGTCGGCTACACTCCGGTGCTCCTGCTGCAACTCCGTAAGCATCCGGGCCGCCTCTCTTCCCGCTGTGGCTCGATCAAACACCTTCTTGAGCTCCTCCGAAAATGTGTCGAATGAAGAGCAACATGGGAGTTTCTTCTCCCATACAGCGGTTCCCCATAGCGCTGCTCTCCCTGTGATGACGAACGCCACTTTAGATTTCTCCGTGGAGAATGAGGAAGGCTGCAAGGAGAAGTACAGCGAGCATTTAGCCAAAAAGGCGCGACACGACTCAGGCTCTCCGGAGTAAAAGGCAGGAGGTGGGAGGCGAGGCTCAGAGGATATAGCAGTCTGATCGGGCACCGACACGAGAGGTGGATTAATGCTAGCTGCAACAGGCTGCTGGGCACCGGGAGTATGAAGCTGTTGCAGCTGAGTGGTGAGCTCAGACACCTGCGTAACCAACGCTTGGATAGCGCGACTGGTGGTATTCATCTGCTCATCCTGTCTGGTCATGCGTGTGGTGGCATTAGAAACGAACTCAGCCAGGCCGGGAATACTCGCTGGATCCATGTTTGATCAGTCCGTTCTGTCACAACACCAGACAGAGAGGATCCAAATGCAAGTATTTAATGAACAGTTGATAGCAAAGGATATGACTGGAATGACTGAGCTTAACCAAACAAGAGAAAGTCACTGGCCCAAAGGAAGAAGCAATCCGATGACCAGACAACGAAGACACCTGGAGAACAACAGACAGGGACAAGGACAAACAACGGACTGATAACCAGTAGTAACCACAGGCTGAATATATACCCAGGCTAACAGGAGTCAGCTGGAGGATAATTAAGTCAGCTGATAGGAAAGCGCGCTGTCACACTAAAGGTAAACAAACGCACACCCTCGCATACGACAACACACAAGGCATAACACACAACATACAGAAAGAACACACAAACCCATAAACCGTGACAGTATCTCCATGTTTGTGAAAAATACTGGAGACATCCCCCTTCCCCCAACTCAAACCAAATGTTCGGCCATTATGACGCAGCCTGTCTGCGATGTTAATGAGGCACTGCTGTTTGACCAAAAAAAAAAAAACAACAACCCGAAAACCCCTGTTTACACTAATACGTTTTAGTTTTAAACGAAACAAACAAACGACACGCTACTGTACAGCATTACATTATATGTCACATAGGCCTTTGTATTTTCATCCATTTTATTTGTTTACTCGCAGACGGTCTGTTGGCATCGAGCATAGAAACGTGGACACGTCATTTGTTTTTCTGTTGTATTCATATTCTTGCGGCATCAGCTGTGAAGCGAGCGCTTTGCCCGGTCTCTCCCACACACAGCCATCTAAACACAAACTTATCACCAGTGGCGGATTTAGGCATGGGCAACATGGGCCATTGCTGAGGGCGGCATTTTGAGGGGGGCTTAGGGTTTGAGGGGGGCTTAGGGTTTAAAGAGGAGCGAAAGTGCAGCACACTTTGATATTCGGGTGTGTGTTTAAACAGACAAATACTCTTAATAATATATAAACATGTCCATCCTGCGTGTTTTATTTTAAACACAACTAATTTTCTCTTAAATGAGCACAAACAGTTGCTAAAGTAATCGATGCTTTCATTATAGATCTGCGCATTCTTACAGTGACACCACTGTTATCAAACCAAAAAAAAAAAGAGAGATTCATCTGCTGCTCTTCACTTGTTTGATAACAGAGGTGTCACTTTAAATGGTGTGTACAGAGGCTGATCGGGGATCAGTTTATCATACGGAGCGCGTATACATCTGATTCAGAGGTTGCATATGAAGGGCGATGACCGACGCACAGCTTTGATGGAAAGAAAGTGAATGCAGACATTTGATATTAATTTCAGCATGCTTTCAAGATTAAAAAATACATGAGAAATGTGGGAAAATACTTAATGATAGCGGGATAGAATGGTAAAATACGGGAGAATCCCGGCAAAAACGGGGTTGACATGTATGAAGTGAACAGGAAGTGTTTGTGGAAAAAAAGCTTTGCGAGGGAACGCAAAACATCTTTGCGAGGGAACGCAAAACTTTGCGAGGGAACGCAAAACTTAAAAAAATATATTTTCCTCCCACCCATTTTTTTTTTCTCCCACTCATTATTTTTGTTTCTCCCACCCAATTTTTTTCCCACCACCACGTCCCTTCCGGGTCTCCGTAGCTTTGAGATATATGCAAGTGTATTGATCCCAAGACTGGTAATTCCAGAATGAAGACGTTAGTGGCCATTCACATTTGGCGTCTTTTGCAAGCACAAGTTCGTTATTCTTTATGTGAAACTGAAACAGCGCTGGTGAAAGCAAATTGACGCATGTGCACAGAGAACAATTCCAGCGCGCCTCTTGAATCCCGGTTGTTTACATGCACGCCGATAAAATACGCGCTGCCCATGCGCTGGTTTTGCTAGTTGAAACCGAAACCCACTCCAACACAGGAAGAACATGCAAACTCCACGCTGAAGCGCCCACTGAACCAGCCGAGGCTCGAACCAGCAACATTTTTGCTGTAAGGCGACAGCGCTATTCATTGTGCCAAGGCGTCGCCTGTATTATTATTCATTTTTTTATAATAACTATAAATATTTTTAATAATTCCAATTCTGGTTTTGTCCATATTTTACCCAAATTTAGGGTAAAACAAAATGTAGAATTTTTAGAATGTACATGTTAAATGGTCCTTTTCTATATTAACTAGATGCAACCTTCTAGAACTTCTATAAACTAACTATTTATAAGATTGAGGGAGGAGGGGGCGTATATGGGGTGGTTCACCGTGTCACGGTTGCAGTTTTGTGCTCTCTCCGGATTGTCTGTTTTCACGTGGGGTTGTCTTGTTTTGATCGTTCACGTGTTATTGTTTTGGTGTTCTGGGCTGGTCACGTGTTATGATGTCACTCAGCTATTCTGATTACTCACCAGCTGAGGGTCATTATTATGTCTTTATATGGACACCGGTTCTATGTTTCTTTGTCAGTTCGTTACGTGTTTTCACTTACCAGTCTATGTCCAGGTCTGCTGCAGTTTCCGCTGGGTTTCGTCCGTGTCTGTCCGACCATTCTGTCTAGTGCCTTGTTCCAGTTGGAGCTGTCCTGTATATCACATATTGACTTTGTCATTAAATCACCTTTCACTCGCATTTTGGATCCATACCCGTTTAGTCACACGTGACACACCCAGGGTGCCATTCAAGCTAGCACCGCCACTGGGTATCGCGCCCAAACACACATTTTAAACTTGACAAAAACTCTCGGCAACCTTTACTCGCTGCTGTGTCTTTAATATGGTGGTTTATGCAACAGCCTTACATTTAAAAGGGAGACAAAAGAGCGATCATAAGCGTAAAGACCCCTAGCCTATAAATGTGTGTTTTATGGAATAGCCTGTCTTAAACCGGGCAGGACTAGATGACAGAAGGTAGTTTCAGGTAGTTCCACTCACCCATAAAATGCCCTGTTTGCACGATTTGATTTATATAATCGTATACAAATACTTTATAAATAATGTTTCTAAACTCCTCCATTGTTTGTTGTTTTTAGAAAATATCTCAAATATTTTTTTCAGACAGGTTTCTGTAAAATTAAAGTTGAAAATGGCTTGAAACAGTTTAATTAATTTGTATATACCAAAATTGTTATAGCTATATTTCGTTGCGCTCAGCAGCTATAATAAAATTTCAGTTTTACATTTTTCACATCATATAAAAACATAAACACTTGTTAAGGACATACAACACATTTTTTACCAAATCTGTTTATAAAGCATGCGCAGGACTGAATGACAGGTATAGTTTCTGCTTTCACTCATACAAAAAATGCCCTGTTTGCACGATTTGATTAATATCATCGTATCCAAATACTTTATAAAAATGTTTCAAAACTCCGTTGTTTATTGTTTAGAATTTTTTGTTTTTTTCAGATATAGGCTTTTGTAAAATGAAAGTTTAAAATGGCTGCAGCGGTTTAATTTATTTGCATTTTCTACACTGTATATGTGTGACATTTACCAGTTTTAATAATAGTAATAATAATAATAATAATAATAAGCAATTATAAGTAGACTATTCATAAAGTTATTCCCTTCGGCAGTGACAACGTCCTGCAAGCATAAAGAGATTATCTAAGGAGAATTGCGTTTTAACAAATATATAAATATACAGTATTCATTCATTCATTCATTCATTTTCTTTTCGGCTTAGTCCCTTTTTTAATTTGGGGTCGCCACAGAACAGCCAACTTATCCAGCATATGTTTTACACAGCGGATGCCCTTCCAGCTGTAACCCATCTTTGGGAAATATAAAAATATATATATAAGCTAATTTATAATGAGCTTAAATTGTATATATTTTTTCATTAGCGGTGTTATTCTGTGTGCGGTATTTATGACCCAGATGTGTAGCCAATAAACATCAAAATGTGCTTGTAGAAACTTAAAATACTAATATTTTATGTTGGCTATGTTTAGGATATGGGATAGAATAGCATACAGTGTAAAAAAACAAACATTTTGTCCTGTAGACCGAAGCCGAAATAAAATTTATTTATTTTTTTTCAGAGTGATATGCAGACCAGGATGTCTTGCATTGCGAATTATATTTTTCCACACTATAGGCTAGCCTATGCCGTGCACCAAATAATAATTTTGCTTTAGAACTAGATATCCAGTCAAAGCACAACGCATCCCAGCATTATGGATATATTATTAGCTTAATATTATAATTATAGACATTCGTGGATATACTGTAATGCGCTTTTTTAAACAAGCAGATTTTTTTCTTTATGCAGGCTGTTCGCGCTGCATGCGTGTGAAAGAGAAACGAGGAGAGAATGAACATGCGGCTAACTTTGCGTGCATTCCCATTTATTTAACTTCATAACCGCCACTAATAGCAAAAGGGAACCTATTTTGAGTGCACATAAATCTCTTTATGCTTGCAGGACGTTGTCACTGCCGGAGGGAATAACTTTATGAATAGTCTATAATTGCTTATTATTATTATTTTTATTATTATTATTATTAGTAGTAGTAGTAGTAGTAGTAGTAGTAGTATTACTATTATTAAAACTGGTAACTGTTGCACATATACAGTGTAGAAAATGCTAATAAATTAAACCGCTGCAGCCATTTTAAACTTTCATTTTACAAAAGCCTATATCTGAAAAAATATATATATTTTCTAAACAATAAACAACGGAGTTTTGAAAAATATTTTTATAAAGTATTTGGATACGATGATATTAATCAAATCGTGCAAACAGGGCAATTTTTGGATGAGTGAAAGCAGAAACGATACCTGTCATCCAGTCCTGCGCATGCTTTATAAACGGATTTGGAAAAATAGCAAACATGTTTTGTATGTCCTCAAACAAGTTTATGTTTTATATGATGTGAAAAATGTAAAACTGAAATTTTATTATAGCTGCTGAGCGTAACGAAATACAGCTATAACAATTTTGGTATATACAAATTAATTAACCCGTTTCAAGCCATTTTCAACTTTCATTTTACAAAAACCTCTCTGTTGTTTCAATAATGCATAATAATCTTACCACCATATTAAAGACACAGCAGCCAGTAAAGGTTGCCGAGAGTTTTTGTCAAAAATATTTATAGTTATTATTTAAAAAAATGAATAATAACAATACGGGCGACGCCTTGGCACAGTGGGTAGCGCTGTCGCCTTAAGGCTGATTTATACTCGACGCGTCCGCTAGTTCGCTTGAGTGCGCACGGCAAATATGACGTCATCGCGGAGTTTGCGGATGTTCGCTTTGGGTATGCGCTGGCTGTTTCTCAATTCCAAGAATGCAGGGTACGGACTCGTGTTCTTGTGGAGACCGGTCTTGCCAGGTCACATCGGAAGAACGAACTCGGGAGAGCGCGAGGACAGAGAACGCGTCCTGTGAGAAATGAGATGCTGCGTTCTTCCCATAGGTTCTTCCTGATGGTCACATGACCCTCACGCATCTATAACCAAAATTTATTTAAACATTACAGCATTCATACAACGATTTATTGCTTTCCCCCGTTTCACAATATATACTCTGCATAAAGACTTTACAAATATACGCTGCACATCACAAATAAAACAGATTTTAATACGAATTTCAGCAAATAAACACCCTTAATGTGTTTATGCCTTTATTAAGATTTTCACATTATTGTTTACTTTCACCGTCTCATTTAGGGAAACTCCTGAGGTAAATAAGTTACATCTCTGAACTTATTGAATAAAATGCTGCGCTTCCCACCTCCAGTCGCAATGAATTCTGGGACTTTCCGAGCGAGTTCGGTGCTCAAGTCTGCATCGGTGCATCCTCTATATCAAGAACACATCCGGGAGCTTTCATGCGTCCTCCGTTCTTGCGGTCTTGAGTATTGGAACTAAACTTTGGCAGCTGATGATGACGTTACACGAGAACACGAGGACGCAAGACCGCTGAAGAACGCATATTGAGAAACAGGTTTCGGCTGGTGGAGCACACGGATTTTTTTAAGACTCTGCGAACAGCGCGCGCGGTGCCGCGTCTGAGTTGAGTTGTATATGAATCCCTTTGAAGAGATTTTGTCTGAAACAGGTACGACTGTACAGACATAGGCTATTCATGATCAGTGATCATAGAGATAACCAGGTGATCAATAATTATTGGCTAGAAATTGCAACAGCAGTGAGAAACGAGGAAAGTTTAAGTTAAAAGGTTTAGAAAACCTGAGGTATGAGTTTATTAAAGCCAAAAGAGGCCAATGGAGACACAGCTAGGCTACACAATTACAGAATATGTTTTTCCACCAGTCATAGGTTTAACACTGATGTATATATTACAATTGAATTTAAAACAATTTAATAGTTACAAAACTATAATGAAGTAACAAATGATGTCTTCGATAACTGGAAAGGAATATTTGAACCAATCTGTTTACAACATGATGCCAGTTTTCTAGACTTTATGGTGATAATGGTCAGGAATGTTGGATTATTATTGCCTTTTTAGCATGAGAAGAGGACAGAAACTAGCCAGACAGTAATGTGTGAATTGTGGAGAGGCTAAATAAATTTAAACATCTGTATTATTTAGTAAGTGTACTTTTTGCTTTCCTTTTTGCCATAATAAATATATATTTGTAGAGAAACCCATGTTCTGTTGTCAATAATATTTTAATACACTTTAATAGGTAAAACTGTCCGAGATATGAACCAAAGCAAGTGATGCATCAAAGTTTAATTAAAAAAAATCTTGAATGGTTACAAAAATCTTTATAATCATTAAAATAATTGATAAAAATAATAAAAATAACTAGTTTAATAAACATCAATAATATTAATACGACGTAGTTCCTGAAACTTTCTTCTTTTTACAGCTAAATGTTGCTGATTCGAGCCTTTGGTTCAGTGGCGCTTCAGCGTGGAGTTTGTATGTTCTTCCTATGTTGGAGTGGGTTACAACTAGCAAAACCAGCGCATGGGCGGCGCGTATTTTATCGGCGTGCATGTAAACAGTCCATCTGCGGGTAAACAAATAAAATGGATGAAATACAAAGGCCTATGTGACATGTAATGTAATGCTGTACAGTAGCGTGTCATGTGTTTGTTTCATTTAAAGCTAAAACGTATTAGTGTAAACTGGCTCAGTGTTTTCGGGCTGTTTTTTTGTTGTTGTTAAACCGCAATGCCTCATTAACATCGCTGACAGGCTGCGTCATTAATGGCCCAACATTTGGTTTGAGTTGGGGGAAGGGGGATGTCTCCGGTATTTTTCACAGACATGGAGACACAAACAGACTGTTAGAGATATTTGTTATAAGACATAAACTAAGACATACTGTACACACACACCCACACCCACACACACACACATATTATATATATATATATATATATATATATATATATATACACAGATATGGCCACAAAAATCGCGTGAGTGATCTAAAGTGGTCTCACATCTTACTGCAGTATCCCGTGGGAAAGCAGAATATGGACCTTCACAAAACGCACATGGCCAGCAGGGGGCAGTTATGTAACATAGTGAGCATATACGGCAAGCAACCAGTCACGTGAGCAAAAGCAGAGAGGTGTGACTTTAGCCGGTCATGCAGACCGGCTAAAGTAAGCGCTCCATTCCAATATTATGAAGCTGCAGACTCGGAGCCTGCTGCAACGACAGTCCCCGCACCCAGAGTCCCGCATTCTCAGACCCCTCGATTTTCGAGACAGCGCCACCTTTCAGATTGGATCGGATCGCATTGGATCCTGCTGTTTGGAAGATCGTATAACACTCTTATCCAAATGCCATTAAAAACATTAGAATGCAATATTACGGTCTCTTTTTGTTTAAACTTATC
>CAIGQQ010009582.1:1763-23817 GCA_903798035.1 Danio albolineatus
ATTCGCAAATAAAGCACCCTTCCGTCCAGTGAGGTAATAATACCGAGCCGTTTAAGACAGACTTTGGCTAAGATGGATTTTGGTCATTTTACAATTACCAAAACAACATTTCAGATGTTGTGCAATATGGTCTGTCTGCTGGTTTGTCCATTAATGGCGTCTAATAATGCACGTCATCATATTGCCAAGTAGATGCAATCCTGGATTAACATCTATGTTGATTCCTGATGCCAATGGCTGTGTTTCCAACCAAAGTTGTGAATTAAACTAATGCCAAAAACTGCAATATCGCATAAAAAATTCGCAAATAAAGCACCCTTCCGTCCAGTGAGGTAATAATACCGAGCCATTTTAAAGACGGACTTTGACTAAGATGGATTTTGGTCATTTTAGAATTACCAAAACAACATTTCAGATGTTGTGCAATATGGTCTGTCTGCTGGTTTGTCCATTAATGGCGTCTAATAATGCACGTCATCATATTGCCGAGTACGATGCAATACTGGATTAACATCTATGTTGATCCCTGATGCTAATGGCTGTGTTTCCAACTAAACATGTGAATAAAACTAATGCCAAAAACTGCAATATCGCATAAAATATTCGCAAATAAAGCACCTTTCCGTCCAGTGAGGTAATAATACCGAGCCGTTTTAAAGACGAATTACCAAAACAACATTTCAGATGTTGTGCGATGTGGTCTGTCTGTTGGTTTGTCCATTAATGGTGTCTAATAATGCACGTCATCATATTGCCGAGTACGATGCAATACTGGATTAACACCTATGTTGATCCCTGATGCTAATGGCTGTGTTTCCAACTAAACATGTGAATAAAACTAATGCCAAAAACTGCAATATCGCATAAAATATTCGCAAATAAAGCACCTTTCCGTCCAGTGAGGTAATAAAACCGAGCCGTTTTAAAGACAAATTACTAAAACAACATTTCAGATGTTGTGCGATGTGGTCTGTCTGTTGGTTTGTCCATTAATGGTGTCTCATAATGCACGTCATCATATTGCCGAGTACGATGCAATCCTGGATTGACATCTATGTTGATCCTTGAACATCATTTTTGTTCGAAAATGTAATCCATACCTATTCCCTACCCCTAAACCCATTCATTCATTCATTCATTCATTCATTAAATTTCATTCGCTTTGCTGGGACCGGGTTGTGTGGGGCAGCAGTCTCAGGAGAGAACCCCAGACCTCCCTCTCCCCCAGACACTTCCTCCAGCTCCTCCAGTGGTATCCTGAGGCGTTCCCAGGCTGACCAAGGCCCCGTTTACACTAGTGCGTTTTCGTTTTAAAACGCATACGTTTTGCTACGGTTACGCCATCCGTCCACACCACGCCGGAGTTTTCGAGCCCTGAAAACGGAGCGTTTTGGAAATGCTGGAGAGGCCGTTTTCATTCTAAAACGCTGCTGCTCCGTCTCAGTGTGGATGGGGGAAAACGGAGACATCTGAAAACTGAGGCGTGGCTGCAGAGATTCACTACTTGATTGGGGCTTTTGGGTCATTGCGTAACCTTCCCTTATTCGTCAAGCCCCTATCACATGACTATAACGCCACCGGAAGACGGCAGACCAGCCTTCACTGTAAACAACAACATGGACACAAATGGGAGCGTTGTAGGCGCCATTGTGCAGTTAAACTCTGCCTTTTTTACTACAACAGCTGCATATATTCGCAAGAGACAGCTATTGTTCGAGCACTCGCTAATCGCTCGCATTTCAAGCGGCGTCAGCTCTATTTAGAATGCCGAGCGAGACACATGCTTCCTGTTTATACTTGAACGCGCATGCCCAGAGTGCGCGAATGGTCACATGATATACATTTTCGCTAGAGTAGTGTGGACGGAGATATGTTCAGAAACGCTGGGTGAAACGCTAGTGTGGACGTGGATCATTTTAATGCTTAAACGCCGTTTTAAAACTAAAACACACTAGTGTAAATGGGGCCTGAGAGACATAGTCCCTGAGCGTGTCCTGGGTTTTTCCCCAAGACCTCCTACTGGTGGGACATGCCTGGAACACCTCCCTAGGTAGGAGTCCAGGAGGTGTCCGAAACGGATGCCCAAGCCACCTCAGCTGACTTCTCTCGGGTGACAGAGCTACTCCCCCTATTAGAGATGCGCGGTTTGCGGTTACAGCTGCGGACTCCGCGGATAAACCGCGGATCGGGCGGATGACGTGACGAAAAATAATAT
This sequence comes from Danio albolineatus, assembly GCA_903798035.1. Taxonomy (NCBI): domain Eukaryota; kingdom Metazoa; phylum Chordata; class Actinopteri; order Cypriniformes; family Danionidae; genus Danio; species Danio albolineatus. The sequence goes on from CAIGQQ010009582.1 coordinate 3,979, forward strand.
TTTAATTAAATTTGGGCAGGTGGCGGACGGTTGTACCAAAAAATTGTACAGTACAGTGCATTTAATTTAGGCTATTTATTTATTTTTGTCTCTGAGACGGAGTTCACTGCTGATATTCTAAGAGCTTTAAAGGGTGCTTTTTGTTTGTGCATCCTCGTTTCCTTTCCTTGCTTTCTTTCCTCGTGTCTTAGCTCCACCCGTCCGGGATGCGAGGGAAGGACGCAAGGAAAAGACTCGAGGACCGAGGAATCGAATCAAGTGAAAAGACACGTCCTCGTATCGTTTAGCGTTACTTCAAAGCGTCGTCAATTAATGCTGGATTTGACTTGCACGTGTGGATTAACTACATGTCTACATTAAAGTCATTCTCTATTCTCTAATAATCAATAAAGAAACATTTATTAAATAATAAAAAGGAATAAGCCGTTCAAATAAAGAGCCCAATCAGCAGATGGCGGGCGGGTGCGGTTTTAAAAATTGGTCAAAAATGTTGGTGCGGATGGATGGCAGACGGATGATGAGTTTTGTGATGCGGTTGCGGATAAAATAAAAGCCCATCCGCGCATCTCTACCCCCTATCTACAAGGGTGTGCCCTGCCACCCTGTGAAGGAAACTCATTTTGGCCACTTGTATTTGAGATCTTGTCCTTTTGGTCAAAACCCAACCATAGCTGTAAATTATTTCCAAAATCAGACGGGAAAAATAGTTGGATAACACTGATGTAGAAGAGCATAAACCTAACCATAAGCCTAAACTGTACGCATATCCCTTAATTCTGATTACCTGATTGCAATGTTGTTCCAGGATCAACACAGATGTTAATCCAGGAACATGTCCTACTTGGTGAAATCAGGTTGGCTGTTCAATCATGCCCATTTTTATTATCACACGATCTGTTAAAACCAAATCACATGACTTATTTTGGCGCACATGCTGATATTAATTCAGCATTTCCAAAATGTATGCGCATCTTGACATTTTCATTAAGCCTTTTTTAAATGTGATATTCCAAAATGCCCATAAAAATAGGTGGATGGCAACATAGCTAATGTGACAGCTATAAACCGTAATTTAAAGAGCATCGTAAATGTGATGATTCCTTTTTAATTCCATGATGACTTCCTCAGCTGTTCTGCTTTGCTGGTAGAGTGAAGCCATCATCTTCCCAGCCAGAAGGGTTGATTATTCAATTCCACATGCTAATGTTCCCAGTCGAGGATAGCACATTAGCATGTGTGGTCACAGGGAAGACACTAGAGACCACTAAATGAAAACCATGGCAGAATATATTTCATTGAAATTCACAAAGCAGAACATTCGTGCTCCTGTTTCACCCACAGATTTAAAAAATGTGCAATATTCTAGCAACATCCCATTTTACACAATGAAAGGTTGTTTGTTTTAGTAGTGTCACATTATACCTTTACTAACAATAACTCAAATGACCCAAACTTAATTGCTGAATCTGTTAAAATTGCTCGGTTCCACACAATTTCTTCATCTTGTCCCAAAACAAGTCAATTAAGTTTCCTTAATTGTTTTTTTTGTTTAAGTGGATTGAACACAAACACATTAAGCTGTCCCCCCCATAAAAACAAAATCAAGAATTGTGTTGATTCAGCTCATAAAGATCGAACAAGCGGTGTGTGCGTTACTGTTTTTATAGTCCTGTTCCCGCGAGGTTTTATTCCGCACCCGACCACGCACGCTTTATATTCATATAGTCTTTATTTTATAGTCTTTGTTCACCCGCTGCGCGCCTAGATAATTTTCTACCCGACACGAATGCTCCTGCTAAATTTAGATCTGGTTTCCAAAATATCATGTTTAATATGAGTACTACCAAAAGAGAGAGATAACAGATAAAACCGTAGGTTGTGGAAGGATTGTAGGCTAATGGCCCGTTTCCACTGAGTGGTACAGTACGGGTCGGTACGGGTCACCTTTATCAGGTTTGCGTTTCCACTGCAAAAGGGTACTCTTTTGGTCGGCGTGGTGTACGACAGAATGTTTGTCAACGTCATTTTCGCTCGAGGAAATGTGTACAGTAAAGCTTAATGGGTCGTTCACAAATCATACGAGAGGCACTTCTCACAAAACAGATGCTTAATTATACACATAAACACTGGTGTAAAAATGCCATTACTGACTGAACGCGATCTGATTATAACTGCAGATCAATGATGCGAAATAGCCTACTGTCCACGATTATATAAAATAAATAAATAAATGCAGCATATATGAACACATACAGCCCCTTACAGTCTCCGATATGTTACCAAATCATAGAAAAACTACACACAGCAGACGTTTATGCCTTATTTAGGTTCAAAAACAATACGAAATAGAGCCCCGTCTGTGCAAACCTCTCATCTGTATCTTTTATCTTCACCAGTACATGTAGCCTCTCCGTCATTATTATCTCGTTAGAGAGTAACTCCGTCATTCCCAGTTTATAATAGACCAGGTTAAGAACTTTGTTATTTCAAATATTGACGCGCACGTGCGCGCAAGAGACAAAGCGAAACCACTCGCCCTCGCGCTTATGGGCTCGTAACCCATAAGAATCTGCTCTTCCCTCAGCTTTGTGGCTGTTCAAGATGACTACAAGGTTTGTTTAAGCTCGGGTCGACCATGGCTCGTTATTATATGCTGATATTATTTCGGAGCATTGTCTCTCGGCCGTGTATTAAACATGGCGGGTCCTGCGCGTCTAGCTCCGCCTTACTGCACCCTTTGGTATGCTTGGGACCCTTTGCAAAGGGTGACTAAAAAGGGGTACGGTTCGGTTCAGTTTGGTACGCTTTTAGACAGTGGAAACGGCCTTAAAAGCCGAACTGTACCGTACCGTACCACTCAGTGGAAACGGGCCATTAATGTCAGTTTTGTTTACCTCTTTGTGATGAGACACGAGCATGACTTGAGTAACCGACAGGTCCAGATATTTAGCATGTCAAATATCTCACTGGTGTCAGTGATTCATCTGTGATTCTTTCAGACTGCGTCTTTGATAGTTCACACTGTGTGATTGTTACTTAGATGAGTACTGATTTGCCTGTGATTTCAGGCATTTGTTGGCGATTTCTCAAAACCTGCCGGCGAAAATCAGGGCTAAAGTCATGCAGCCTGATCCCGGCATTAGTGATATATGGGTTGACCACTGGAAAAAAAAGAGGATCTTGGATAATCTGGTGAGACATCAGGTGGGCAGCACAGCTGACACAGATCTGGCAGTGTAAATTGATCAAATATGTGTGCGAGACACATGTGCTTCTCCCATTTGCGTGGCCAATGCACAAAAAAACGTTCCATTCTGTTTCCGTTTATAGCTTACAGGAACAATAAACCTGCATTAGTGACACAGACGGTGGCAGATGTTGCCTGTAATAGAGACAAATAGTGCCAGTGTTCAGGGTGCCGCTGAATGCTGATGTTAAACCGTTCATAAACTACTCCAGGAGTGATAACAACCAGACCCCATTAATGTGGCGCAGATGTCACATTCACAGACACACACTCTCTCTCTCTCTCTGACTCTCAGCTGTTTGGTCACACTGAGAACTGCAGATGTTGATGTGGGTCAGTCACTGAGTACATTTACATGGACACCAATGCTCTAATTTTAATATGATTAGGAGACGATACTCTGATTATGAGTCTATCATGTAAACAGTGATTTTTGATTACCTTAATACAATAAAATCATAATCGAACTAAACAGAAATGGAATTAAGACATGTGGAGTATGCCTATTTAAGTGCAGTACAGACATGTAAACACTGCAATCAAACTATTACCGTCTTGTAGTACTTTTCACACACGTGGCAGTTGTCAGGCATTTGATGGCTAACGTATGAGAATGGCTTCCAGCAAGAGAGCACATTTTTGGTGCGACTATGCTAAGAATTCTGAAAGAAACATTTTGAAGTGCCTTGAATTTGAAGTTTGTCGTGGGGACATGAATGAAAAGTTAGTGAATGAAATTGCAGAGGTGGCCTGTTGCTTGAGAATTTGTGTCCGCCATCGTCTGTTTGAATGCATGATGTCAGGAATTAACTGCAGTTGAACTTAATTAAAAACGAGACACCCAAAATCACATATGCTCCTATTGAAACCCTGCCGGTCCTACACCAACCTGCTCTAGGCTGGGATCGAACCGGTAACTCTCCGCATTGGAGTCTGTTGCTCTAACAATGCGGCTAAAGACCATGGCTTCTAGAGGAGTGAGGTTTACCTGCACAGCACTTCACAAGCTGGCTTCTGTTACACTCACCCCCCTAAACCTCACTCCCACCTGGGTCACGGCACCAATATAATCCTGCCAGTCCTACACCATCCAACCCCCTCCAAGCTGGGATTGAACCTGCAATTCTCTGCATGGAAGTTGGTTGGTCATTTATATAGCACTTTTCTAGACACTCAAAGCGCTTTACACAATGGGGGGATCTCCTCATCCACCACCAGTGTGCAGCATCTACCTGGACGATGCGACGGCAGCCATATTGCACCAGACTCTTCACCAGACACTTCACACACCAGATGATTGGTGGAGAGGAATTTATGAAGCCAATTATGGTATGGGGATGTTAGGAGGCCATGATGGACAGAGGCCAGGGTTAAACCCCTAAGCTTTTTCGAAGAACATCCTGGGATTTTTATTGACCACAGAGAGTCAGGACCTCGGTTTAACGTCTCATCTGAAAGACGGCGCTCACTGAGCAGTATAGAGAATATGACCTTCACTATACTGGGGCGTTAGGACCGCAGGTTGAAAGCCCCACTGTTGGCCTCACTAACACCACTTCCGGCAGCAACCGAGCTTTCCCATGTGGTCTCCCATCCAGGTGACCAGGCACAGCACTGCTTAGCTTCAGTGGGCGACCATGTGAGAACTGCAGAGAGCTAGCTGCCGGCACAGGTTTACCTGCACAGCTTTTCACTAGCTGGCTTCTGTTACACTCGCCCTCCTAAACCTCACTCCCATTCGGGTCACGGCACCAATGTAACCACGTCGGTCCTACACCACCCAACCCGCTCCGAGCTGGGATTGAACCGGCAGCTCTCGGCATGGGAGTTGGTTGGTATAACAAGGAGGCTAAGGACCATTGCCTCTAGCATCTGTCGCTAGAGTACCTTTTCGGGTTTAGAGGAGTAAGGTTTACCTGCACAGCACTTCATTAGCTGTCTTCTATGACACTTACACCCCTAAACCTTACTTCATCCGGGTCATGGCACCAATGTAATCCCGCCGGTTCTACACCACCCAACTCGGTTTGAGCTGGGATTGGACCGGCAACTCTACACATGGGAGTTTGTTACTATAACAAGGAGGCTAAGGACCATGGCCTCTAGCGTCTGTCGCAAGAGCACCTTTTCGGGTTGAGAGGAGTGAGGTTTACCTGCACAGTACTAGCTGGCTTCTATTACACTCACCCTCCTAAACCTCACTCCCATCCGGGTCATGGCACCAATGTAACCTCGTCGGTCTTACACCACCCAACCCGCTCCAAGCTGAGATTGAACCGGCAGCTCTCGGCATGGGAGTTGCTTGCTCTAACAAGAAGGCTAAAGATCATGGCCTCTAATGTCTATCCCTAGAGAACATGTTCGAGTTCAGAGAAGTGAGGTATACCTGCACAGCACGATGGAAACCAGTTTGCGAGGGATTGCGCCATCTGACGTGAGGCACAGCTCTGTGCTGCCTCTCCTTGCTGACTATGCTGTAATTGAACAGCAAATCAGTGTTGCCAGGTGCAGCTGACTTTTTCCAGCCTAAAACTTTGTCCAAAACCCGCCCAAACACACAACAAAACTTCCAAAATAATATGTTAATATTTTATTTCATTTTAATTTATTTAAATCTAAATCAACCTAGTTATTTTAACTGTCATAATTTTTAACCATACAGCAAACAACACCAGCAGTCTCAGAACCACAATATAACCAGATCACATCGGAACACTGCCCCATCTCACCCACACACTGCACTTATTGTTGTGTAGATTACACTACCTATCAGTGTATGTTTTACTTTCAAAATGGGGTATAAAATCGTCCTTTTTGGCGTTTTAAATTCGTTGAACATGATTGGATGCTGCTTGTCAGTCATAGACAACGCTTCTATGTTTGTTCTTGCTGTCAATTGGGGGAAAATGATCGATAGATGTGTCATAATAAACCACTGTGACTTTAACTGCCTGCGTGATGGGAGTCTGATTTGTCCGGGGAATCAGAGTTTAATACTACTCTCCTTCACCTGTTCTTGCGGGGACAGGCCTACGCGGTTTGCAATATGCACTAGTCACTACCAGCTGAATGGAGTAGGAGCATACAGTTATATTTAGTTAAATAAGTTACGTATAAAAATTACATTTCAAAACCGTCCAAAATACATAAAATACAGCAGTTTTGATTATTGAAAGGATTGAAATAATTTGAATCATACAGAAATTGCATTTACAGCTAGGGCTGGGCGATACTGCAAAATTTGGTATCGATCCGATACTACAGTAAGTAAATACAGTATCGCTGTTATTGATATCAATACTGATACTTTTACTTCTCGGAAGCATATCTTTCTCGGAAGTTTATCATTCTTTTTTTGGTGAAAAAGGAATAGGTTACTAGGTCGTGCGACATACATTTCACCCGTAGAGTTGAATTGCTCAGAAAACACTAGGTAAGTGGGTGAGCCGAGCTTCTTGTATTTTTGGTTTATTATTTCAGGGAGTGTATTTTATTGGCGTCACATACGCTGAAGATTTCGGTTTCACATTTTTATTTTTATTAGTAAGTTTAGAGGGGATCTTGTGTTCTACTTTAGCTGGTTTTGGATTTTGTTTAGTTCTTTGCTTTGGCGCCACTCTAGTTCCTTTTCCCCTGTAATTTGATTTGATCTGTTTGTTTATTTCTAAAATCCATTGCACAAAGCGCCTCTTTGTTGGCTTTATCACTATTTTTCCTCATAGTTCAGGGATCACCAAACTTGTTCCTGGAGGTCCGGTGTCCTGCAGATTTTAGCTCCAACCCTAATCAAACACACCTGAACAAGCTGATCAAGCTCTCACTGGGTATACTTGAAACATCCAGGCAGGTGTTTTGAGACAAGTTGGAGCTAAACCCTGCAGGACAACGGACCTCCAGGACCGAGATTGGTGATCCCTGTCAGAGAGGAATAAACGAATTAATTGTTAAAATTGTGTCCTTGTTTTCCTCCATCCATTTCCTTCAGTGATAATAAAATATTCTAAATGTTACGTTTAATCTCCCTAGACAACTTATTAAATTGTATCAGCTACTATCGATCCAATATTAATACCAACTTTGGTATCAATACGATCAATATTAGGATCGATCCGCCTGTCCTTGTGTACAGCACAGATCAGTGGACAAATATTTATTTTATCATTAGTGTACTAATAACTGGCCAAGCCGGGACTCGAACCAGCAACCTTCTTGCTGTGAGGCAGCACTGCTAACCACTGAGCCACCCTGTCACTCGTTTAATTTAAGCAAATTGGCATATTTTTATTTCACAACAAAAAGATCATCATAACATTTATAAATACAAACATGAATAAAGAGAACATGCACCAAATGCTAAAAGCACTGTTTTATTTATTGTTAGGTCCTATAAGATCCTGCGCTCGGCTCTTTTCAGTTGTCTGTTGGTTTACTGCTGCTGCAATGCCATAACTCAAGACTGATTTATTTCCGCCAAGCTCTTTGATTCCCGCGTGGGTTATTTATGTATCCATATGGAGCAGGCCTTTCTCTGCCACTGCAGTGGAGAGGTAGTGCTGCTTCAGTACCTGAACTCAGCAAAACGTCCGCTTTATATTTACTGCAATCCCCCCCAGTCAGCATCAAGCCACCCAATACCCGCCAGACAAAAGCTTCTGACTTCTGGCCTCTAACAGCTAACAATGGGGAGCCAATACTGTGGGCAATTACAGCCCATGGGTGGAAGCTTTTATTGCGGTGTGAGGGACTGTAATGTGGTTTGGTTTAATAGTTATAATAGCTCATTTCTATTAACTTCTATCTTTGCCATGATGTAAGTACATAATATTGGACTAGATATTTTTCTAGACACTAGTATGAGGCAAAACATTGTATAATGATGGTTTGTTCTGTAGACAATCAAAGAAAATATTGGAAAAGGGGGCTAATAATAATGAAAAATCAAAAACTGGTTTAATTCTAGCCGAAATAAAGCAAATAAGACTTTCTCCAGAAGACAAAATATTATAGGAAATACTGTGAAAAATTCTGTGCTCTGTCAAAAATCTTTTAAAAAATATTTGAAAAAGAATAAAAAATTCACAGGAGGGCGAATAATTCTGACTTTAACTGTATATATATATGTGTGTTCTCTATAGTATGTAAGCCAATTTATGCACCATTATGGTACAACTGTGACACTAGATCATAGTTGTGATATAAAAAAGTTAATTAGTTCATAAAAAGTTTAAATTCTAATCTTATGAATTGATGTTTTATGATGTTATGCTATACAAAATTATTAAAAGTCATATTTATAGAAATTCTAAATCATGGTAGAACAAACGGAACAAATTATCTCCAGAATTGTGAATTCTTGTCACGAATATTACTTAATATCTTGTCATTTTGACTTTTATCTCATAATTTTATCCCACGATTATTTTGACAGTATGCCATAATTATGATTTCCATCATAAATGAAGTTAATTTTTAATTAATGTTAAAAACTCTCTAAAACAACAAACTGGCATAACAGAACTGGGTTGTTGTATTTCTCAAGAGGAGACAAAAAAAGAAAAATTTATTCATTTACTAGTCAAATTGATTAGCCTACCTGTGAAATTGTAATTTTTTAAATAAAAATAATTCTCAAATATTATTAAAATGGAAAGATTTTTCCCAACATTTTTAATGCAACACGAAACATACTAGTTTTAATAACTAATTTATATAGTTTTTGTCTTCCCATCCTTCCTTAAGCTGATTGGCTGGTATTAGCTGGCCGACCAGCCTGGTTTTAGAGGGGTTTGGCCATTTCCAGGCTGGTTTCCAGCCATTTCCAGCCTGGTCTTAGTTGGTCAGACTGGGAGATGACCTGCTAAAACCAGCTTGACTAGTCTGGTTTAAGCTGGGCATAGCTGGTTATGGCTGAGCTCAAGCCTGGTCAAGCCTGATTTAGCAGGTCATCTCCCTGCCTGACCAGCTAAGATTAGGCTGGAAATGGCCGGAAACCAGCCTGGAATGGCCAAAACCCCTCTAACACCAGGCTGGTCAACCTGCTAAAAGTAGCCATCTAACTTAGGCTGCTTAGCTGTTTTTTCAGCAGGGTTGATAGCCTTTACTAGTTATTTTGAGAGATATTATTATTGAGCTTAATTAGGCAAGTCATTGAATAACAGATAACAATCTGTAGCCAACAGAAAACTAATGTAACATTATAAAGTCTTTATTATAAAGTCTAAATGCTAAAATTATGATCTAATGTTCAGTTATAAAGCTTTTATTTCTTCCATGCTGTTGCGTGTCAAGGCTAAATGCTAACATTATGATCTAATGAAAGTTATAAAGCTGTTATTTCTTCCATGCTGTTGCGTCAAGGCTAAATGCTAGCATTACAATCAAATAAAAGTTATATAGCTGTTATTTCTTCTGTGCTGTTGCGTGTCAAGGCTAAATGCTAACATTATGATCTAATAAAAGTTATAAAGCTGTTGTTTCTTCTGTGATGTTGTGTGTCAAGGCTAAATACTAACATTATGAGCTAATGTAAATTTAGCTTTTATTTCTTCCACACTGTTGTGTGTCAAGGCTAAATGCTAACATTATGATCTAATGTAAAGTTGCGTGTTAAGGCTAAATGCTAACATTATGATCTAATGTAAAGTTGCGTGTTAAGGCTAAATGCTAACATTATGATCTAATGTAAAGTTATAAAGCTTTTATTTGTTCTGTGCTGTTGCATGTCAAGGCTAAATGCTAATATTTTGATCTAATGTAAAGTTATAAAGCTTTTATTCCTTCAATGTTGTTGCGTGTTGAGGCTAACGTTACAATCTAACATAAAGAAAAATAATTATTGACCTTAAAATAGTTTTAAAAACATTAAAAACAGTTTTTGTTCCATCCACACTAAAAGAAATAACACTTTTATCAGAAGCAATAATATTTTGGGGAGGGTGGATTCCTCTTGAGAAACGAGATCTTGAGAACAGCCCAGATCTCAAATTTCTATTTTTAGCATTTCTGTTTCGTTGGCCTGAACGCTAAATGATTGTGCCTTCAGCTCTCTGACCCGTCCAGCAGAGCGGTGCATTGTGTGTAAAAGAGAAAGCAAACTCCAGCAGTCTGCCGCTCTGCACCGTTCACATGTAATCTCTCTGGATCATTAGATGCAGAGCGGCTCCCGTTTGTTATTGACTGGTTCCCGGTAAGCGCCGCTGCCAAGCCAAACACCCCCCGGCTACTCCATTCAATTTATTCATGAAACGAAATATTTTAGCTTCGGCCCCTGGAGGCAAATTCATTATTCCTGAAATAAATCTGCTCGCGGTACAGTGAGGAACAGAGAAGCCGTTGGGTTTATTTAGACGTTTATTTTTTCAGTCTCTACTTCTGTAAGACTCGAATATTAAGCCTGCTTTTGAGTTCTTTTGTTGTATTTCAAACTAAAAGTCTTTGTCATTTCTTTTTAAGTGTTAGATCTCATTCATTTATTCATTTTCTAGTCGGCTTAGTCCCTTTATTAATCCGGGGTCGCCACAGCGGAATTATCTGCCAACTTATCCAGCATTTGTTTTATGCAACGGATGCCCTTCCAGCTGCAACCCATCTCTGGGAAACATCCATACATTCTCATTCACACTCATACACTACGGACAATTTAGCTTACCCAATTCACCTGTACCGCATGTCTTTGGACTGTGGGGGAAACCGGAGCACCCGGAGGAAACCCACGCAACCACGGGGAGAACATGCAAACTCCACACAGAAATGCCAACTGGCCCAGCCGAGGCTCGAACCAGCGACCTTCTTGCTGTGAGGCCAACGTGCTACTTACTACGCCACCGTGGCGCCCTGTTAGATCTCTAAACCAGGAATGTGAAGTATATGGCAACAGTAGTTTTCAAGTGAGCGGATCTCAGTGTTTACTCTCATATTAAAGTACATCATGGTGTAATACAAGATACAGTACAGCCACAACCCAAAAGGACATTAGGTAATTCAGACTAGGGCTCATCTCCTTCGTGGCATAGATTCAAGAAGGTACTGGAAATATTACACCACCACCACGAGCCTAAACCTTTGATACAAGGCAAGATAGATCCATACTTTCATGTTGTTGAGGTCAAATTCTGACCCGACCATCCAAATGTTGCAGCAGAAAATCGAGACTCATCAGATCAGGCAATGTTTTTTCCAATCTTCTATCGTCTAATTTTGGTGAATCTGTGTTAATTGTAAAAAACGAGTGTCTTTAAACTTATCCTCAACTCTGTAGTACCGTACATAGCTTTTAATGACAAAGTCTCAAGAGTAATCCATTGTTTTATCAAATCCTCCATTGTTTTTTATTTTTTTCCATAGTTTGTGCCATGCCCATAATCCAATCCAGAGCTGTTCTTGGAGGCAAACCATTTTAATTTGGGTTTTGGCACAGTCGTGTGAGTGGGGATTTGTGTGTGGATTGGTTTTGTGGGAGAGGTGTGTCTTCTTGAAGGATGTGTTGGTTTCTTCTTTAAGGGTGGTATTTGGCAGCTCTTATACCAGCGAAACAGAGAGGGTGGACTTTTCGCTTTGTTGTGAACAACAACAAGTACCATTGACTCAGGAGGGCGCATACAAGTGTAGTTGTTAGATGAGGTACTGTAGCAAAGATCTGCTTCTGTGGTATCCCGAGCCAGCCTCAAAACGTTACATTTTATCCTGGCCTCATTTAAGAGCTAGTGGATTGAAAGGATAAGCGGACGAGTCTCCCCAAACACTCACACACACTTTTTTTTCTCCATTTGTGTGCCCGCCTCTTTTAAATTGGTTTAAAGGGCTGCTATTTGACCCCTTTTACAAGATGTAAGATAAGACTTTGGTGTCTCCAGAATGTGTCTGTAAAAGAAATCTTGGGCCCCGTTTACACGAGTGCGTTTTAGTTTTAAAATGGCGTTTTAGCATGAAAACGATCCGTGTCGACACTAGCGTTTCACCCAGTGTTTCTGAACACATCTCCGTCCACACTACTCCACCAAAATCGTATATCACGTGACCATTGGTGCACTCTGGGCATGCGCTTTCAAGTATAAACAGGAAGCATGTGTCTCGCTCTGCATTCAAAATAGGGCTTATGCCGCGTGAAATGCGACCGATTAGCTTGAGCAGTAGCTAGCCTCTTGCGAATATATGCGGCTGTTGTAGTAAAAAAGGCAGAGTTTAACTGCACAATGGCGCCTACAACAGACAATAGTAGAAACAACGCTCCCATTTCTGTCCATGTTGTCTACAGTGAAGGCTGGTCTGCCGTCTTCCAGTGGCGTTATAGTCATGTAATAGGGGCTTGACGAATAAGGGAAGGATACGCAATGACCCGAAAGCCGCAATCGAATAGTGAATCTCTGCAGCCACGCCTCAGTTTTCAGATGTCTCCGTTTTCCCCCATCCACACTGAGACGGAGCAGCAGCGTTTTAGAATGAAAACGGCCTCTCCAGCGTTTCCAAAATGCTCTGTTTTCGGGGCTCGAAAACTCCGGCGAAGTGTACTTGAGCACAAACGCGAGCGATTAGCGAGTGCTCGATTTAAAATGCCGAGCAAGACGCATGCTTCCTGTTTATACTTGAACGGGCATGCCCAGAGTGCGCGAATGGTCACATGATATACGTTTTTGGTGGAGTAGTGTGGACGGAGATATGTTCAGAAATGCTGGGTGAAACGCTAGTGTGGACGCGGATCGTTTTCATGCTAATACGCCGTTTTAAAACTAAAACACATTAGTGTAAACGGGGCCTCAGTAACTGCGATGACAAAAATAAACAATCAAATATTTAATTAATTATTGATTCTCTTGAGTCTATTGAGGCTATTGGGCCCAATTATACATTAAAAAAAGTAGTGCATCTTTTCATAGGTTTTTGACAGAATTAATCAATGTAATCACATGGAACTTTATCAGCTTAGTTACATAATGTACATAAATGCAGGAAATGGTTATAAAATCTTACACGTATTGTTACAAACTACAATTACAAACTAATTATAAATGTGTAGAACTCTTTCTTGAGGTGCAGCTGATCACAGTAAGTCAGAACAGATCTTTTTTTTAATCCCAGTTTCTTTGCAAATCCTGTCCTGTGGACATGTGTATATGCATTACTATAGAGACATGTTAATACTACGGGGCTGTCCATCAATTCGGTGGGTGGCGAAATCCGCCCATTCCTCAAACCAATGTTTTATATCCTTGTATAGAGGATCAGAGAAAAAAAGTGAGATGGATCTTTCCCAGGGTTTTGGAGATTCACACTTTTAGATACAGAGATACGTGGCTCTGGTGATTTGTGACATGGCCGCAGGCTAGTGCAAGTCCGTTATTTTTCTCTCCAGAGAGAATTAGGGAGGGCTGTTTGTTTGTCGCAGAATGCAAGATTAGAAGCGTCTGTCTTTAAGCCACTTAGTGCAGCCGATCAATGCAACAGCAAACTAGTGTCTTATTCCTGTTATTCATCCAGGATATCACCTATCCGTAAAGACAGTGACTTTAAACTAGTTAATTAGCGTATAAGTATGTATTTCCAGAGATTTATTTATTAGGCCATTCGCTGCCGTTCACTTGTGTCTTTGAAACGGGGTCAGGGCTCACCCGGTACGATTATCTCAGAGTCAATCCCTCTGACGCACGTAATTCGGATACCCCAGAGCTCTAATCTCTGTCCCATGCAGGCGTTTAGCATTGCATTAAACTCTGCAAGATGTCATCCTTAGGTCTCTCTCCTTTATTTCCGTACAAATAAATCGACTTACGCAACTAGATGCTATCTGAATTAAAGCATTATTAAAGGCACATTATTGAGTTTCTGCTTATTTATGTTATATAACCAGATCATGTCAAAATGCTTGTATGTTCTGAATGTCATGGTATTTTCTAAGGTGAAAACAACAGCACTGATATTAATAATAATGCATTTTGATGTTTCCATTTGCTATTTCTTGATGGGAATAGGTGGTACTACAAAATGTATGTGCACTTTCTTTTCTTATTGATCACCTACTTAGCGCTTAGCTCTGTCATCTGGTAGGAACTCAGTGTAGATCTCCTTCACATCCTGAAAAACCAGTTGATGTGGCTCGGGCATCTGTTTCTGATGCCTCCTAGACGTCTACCTAGGGAGGTGTATTAAGATTGTCCCACTGAGAGGACTACGAGGGGAAGACCCAGGACCCAGGAGGCAATATGTCTCTCGGCTTAATGGGAACATCTTGGGATCCCCAAAGAAATGTTTGGGGTTAGGGATTCCCTGCTAAGATTGGTGCCCGGATGTGACAAGGTGGGGGTGGTTTACAGTTCAAGTAAAATAAATGTACATTTTTAAACTCAAATTCAGGGTAAGTGAAGCTTCAGTCAAGTTTTGGAAAACTCTAGAGACTTATGATATTGCCACCCACTGGAAAGAACTTGTAGGTCTTCTAGTTACTGTTTTATGAATAATACATCATCTGCAATCTCAGAAATAAAGGTTCAGATTCTGTCACTGCTGTGATACCTTTTGTACTGTACAGGTGGACATTAGAACCTTTAGGGTACACTTTTGCACCTTTAAGTTTAACCTATGTACCATTTAAGCTACCGTGAGATACAAATTTGTACTTTTTAGCTAGACCCAGGACCCAGGAGGCACTATGTCTCTTGGCTTAACTGGGAACATCTTAGGATCCCCAAGGAAATGTTTGGGGTTAGGGATTCCCTGCTAAGATTAGTGCTCAGATGTGGTCGTGGTTTACAGTTCAAGTAAAAACTAGTTACTGTTTTTTGAATAATACATCATCTACACTCTCAGAAATAAAGGTTCAGATTCTGTCACTGCGGTGATACCTTTTTAAAAAGTACACTTTTGTACTGTACAGGTGGACATTAGAACCTTTAGGGTACACTTTTGCACCTTTAAGTTTAAACTATATGTACCATTTAAGCTACCATGAGGTACAAATTTGTACTTTCTAGCTAGAGTTAGGGTTAGGGTTGCATTTTGATGTTTTTATTTGCACTTTCTTGAGGGAAATGGGTGGTACTTGAAACTATGTGCGCAATTTCTTTTCTTATTGATCACCTACTTAGCTCTGTTAGCTCTGTCATCTGGTAGGAACTCAGTGTAGATCTACTTCACATCCAGAAAAGCCAGTTGATGTGGCTTGGGCATCTGTTTCGGATGCCTCCTAGACGCCTACCTAGGTAGGTGTTTTAGGAATGTCCCACTGAGAGGACGCCCTGGGGAAGACCCAGGACCCAGGAGGCACTATGTCTCTCAACTTACCTGGGAACATCTTGGCATCCCCAAGGAAACATTTGAGGAGAGGGGTTCCCTGTTAAGATTGGTGCTCAGATGTGGTGGTGGTTTACAGTTCAAGTAAAATAAATGTACATTTTTATACTCAAATTTTGGGTAAGTGAAGCTTTAGCCAAGTTTTGGAAAACTTTAGAGACTTATGATATTGCCACCCACTGGAAAGAACTTGTAGGTCTTCTATTTACTGTTTTATGAATAATACATCATCTACACTCTCAGAAATAATGGTACAAATTCTGTCACTGCGGTGATACCTTTTCAAAAAGTACACTTTTGTACTGTACAGGTGGACATTCGAACCTTTAGGGTACACTTTTGCACCTTTAAGTTTCCCCTGTGTACTGTTTAAGCTACTATGAGGTAGACGTTTGTACTTTTTAGCTAGAGTTAGGGTTCGGGTTGCATTTTTGATGGTTTTATTTGTACTTTCTTGAGGGAAATGGGTGGTACTTCAAAATATGTGTGCAATTTCTTTTCTTGTTCTTTTCTTATCCTATTTAGCTCTGTTAGCGCTGTCGTCTGGTAGGGACTCAGAGTAGATCTGATGCTCCTTCACATCCAGAAAAGCCAGTTGATGTGGCTTGGGCATCTATTTCGGATGCCACCTAGATGTCTGCCTATGGAGATGTTTTGGGATTGTCCCACTGAGAGGACGCCCCGGGAAAGACCCAGGAGGCACTATGTTTCGGATGCCTCCTAGACGCCTACCTAGGGAGGTGTTTTAGGAATGTCCCACTGAGAGGACGTCCAGGGGAAGACCCAGGACCCAGGAGGCACTATGTCTCTCGGCTTACCTGGGAACATCTTGGAATCCCCGAGGAAATGTTTGGGGTTAGGGATTCCCTGCTAAGATTGGTGCTCAGATGTGACGAGGTGGTGGTGGTTTACAGTTCAAGTAAAATAAATGTACATTTTTATGCTCAAATTCAGGGTAAGTGAAGCTTCAGCCAAGCCTTGGAAAACTCTAGAGACTTATGATATTGCCACCCACTGGAAAGAACTTGTAGGTCTTCTAGTTACTGTGTTATGAATAATACATCATCTACAATCTCAGAAATAAAGGTTCAGATTCTGTCTCTGCGGTGATACCTTTTCAAAAGGTACACTTTTGTACCGTAGAGGTGGACATTAGAACCTTTAGGGTACACTTGTATACCTTTAGGTTTCACCTGTGTACTGTTTAAGCTAACATGAGTGGTACAAATTTGTACTTTTTAGCTATTAATATGTACATTTAACACCTGTTAGAAACAAAAAAAAATGCCCCAGTGACAGATTTTTTTTCTGAGAGGGTACTATTTATTAGAGAAATGGAAATATTTAGACGTAGGCAGAGATCATCGTCATCAAAGATAGCAAATTTATATTTGTTCTAAAGCAGGATGGGCTGCTCAACCCTGTTCCTGGAGATCTACCTTTCTGCAAAGTTCAGCTCCAACCCTGACCAAACACACCTGAACCAATTAAACAGGTCCTGAACAGCACTTGATGTGTGTTTTATATGGGTTGCAACTGAAATGTGAAGGAAGGTAGTTCTGAGTTCAGAGCACGCCTGGTCTATATATTTTTTGTATTGCAATCCACAACACTCTCATTGTCCTTTGCTTATTCGAATAGTTCAGCTGTAGTTTTTTCTTTCTTTCTTTTCTGATTGGCCACTGCAATGTTCATCCAAGCCTCTACAAAACCAATTTGTAGAAAGCAGAAACCAATGCAGTTAAATAAAAAGAGACTTTGATCATATTGAGTAAATGTACAGTTTGCTTTTATCAGACCAAATAGCGTACAGTATGTACAGTATTTCTTTATAGCACACTTTCATTCATTCATTCATTTTCCATCGACCACGTCCCTTATTTATCAAAGGTCTCCACGGTGAAATGAACCACTAATTATTCCAGCATACGTTTTACACAGCAGATGTCCGTTCAGCCTCAACGCTGTACAGGAAACACCCATAAGAGGGGCGCACACCGGCACCATGCATTTCAGAATTCTAAACATAGATTTCTATGTCCGCGGCACCAAGGGTACTACTCAGGACGTTTCATATCGTTCATATACAATGTGCATGTCTGGGGTGTGATACTTCCTACTGTCATGTGCACACCATGTCACCGTGCTCAGCGGCACATCCACTTGACCATATTCCGCCCCGCCCACTTTTAATACTTCGCTCTTCCGCATTTTGTCATCCAACTTTCGGTACGCTGACACAGTACATCAGATGACTGTTTTGGAGAGTCATTACATAGCATATAGTTCGCTGTAATTTTAGAAAAATTACATATAATGCTAGTTCAGTAAATGTTTTGAGCTGGGAGTACGGTGAAACCTCCCTGCAACCATCAGATGGTCTCATATTGCCCCATCTATCGTTACCGTTAATGTGGGTAGACGAGCCAGAGGTAACTTATGGGGATATTTTTAATAACTTTGTCCTGTCACAAGGAGTAGATGGAACGTTTATGAAGACTTATAAAATTACCGAGGCCTACCAAAATTGACATAGTGGGAAAGTTGGTCGTGTTCGATAACACAGCGAGGGGGATTTAGTCTTTTTAAAAGCAAATGTGCACCCCAGCCAGTCGAGCAATCCAGGCCACTCAGTGTGGGTGCTACTTAGTAAGCAGGGTTCAGTGGAAACTACAGGATGTTCTTGCATCGCTGGTTTAGGAAGGTCCTGTAGCCATGCAGCCTTTATATTATAAAGTAAATATATGGCAAGTAAATAAGTAAATAAATAGTAATATCTTGTAAGGTCTGTGTTAACATAAGCCATAAATGTAAACAGTATGCTAACGTATTTGTGTAATAATACACAGCTGCTGACTCAGTTACTATCAGCAGACTAAGTATCTGGTCAAATCTCTTCATTTGTGAGATATTGCCTTTATTCTTTAATGCTGAAATTGCTCGTTTTTGCGATTGTTTAAGAACTTCCGATTCAGTCGCCTATGGGAGAAATGACTAGGAATAATAAACGACAGAAAACGGTCAAACTACTCGCTCTACAAACAAGTGTTTGCATGACTACAAAGACAAAACAGAATAATATAATAAGAAAACATCAGTTTGCAACATCAAGCAGCAAAACGAGCTGTTTTTTATGTCTAAAAATGAATGGAAGTGAATGAGACTCAAAAAGACTCAAATGGCTCTGCCCGCTAGGCATGGGACGATAACCGTTTTCAAGGTATACTGCGGTTTGGAAAGTCAAGGTTTTCATACCGCCAAAATTTTCTGCTATTCGTTCCTTAGGTATGAGTGAGATTTTTTTATTTACTTTTTTTGTTTTTTTAGGTGTAAATTATAAAGACGTCTGTGTTTTTGAAACAAATGAAGACCGCAGAAGTCAATGATTCACTTGAATTATTCAGCCTGACATGTTTACTGCCCCAAAATACTTTAAATGTTTCTCAAAATAAAATCTATTGCCTTCAAAGGGGAAAAAGGTTTTGTTTTTTAGCCAGACATGTAAAAAGAATATATTTTACAGCAGTAAACACATACCGTGAAACCGTGATATTTTTATCAAAGGTTATCATACCGTCAGAATCTTACACCGGCCCATGCCTAGCGCCCACTTGTACACGGAGAATAAGGTCAATACACTCTCGCATACACATCCAGTCATACACTACGGCCAATTTTGTTTACCCAATTCACCTATTGACCTTATTCTTCAATGCGGAAGCGCGCTTGTTTTTGCGATTGTTATAGAACTTCCGATTCAGTCATCTATGGGAGAAATGACTAGGAATAATAAACGGCAGAAAATGGTCAAACTACTCGCTCCACAAACAAGTGTTTGCATGATTATACAGACGAAGCAGAATAATATCATAAGAAAACATCAGTTTACAACGTCAAGCAGCAAAACGAGTTTTTAACGTTCTAAAAATGAATGGAAGTGAATGAGAGCGGAAGACTCGAACCAAAAAGGTTAAAATGGCTGTGCCCGCTCATATGTGGAGAATAAGGTGAATATTGAATATCTTCGGACAGTGGGGGAAACCGCAGCACCCAGAGGAAACCCAAACCAGCATGGGGAGAACATAAAAACTCCACACAGAAATGCCAGCTGGTCCAGCCGGGACTCGAACCAACAACCTACATGCTGTCACACTCAAATAACACTTTAAATATCATTTTTCACTTTTATATTACATTCGTTTCTAGCAAGATTGATCAAATCAGAGGCTTTCCCTTCTAATATTCATTCTTCAAGGCATCTAAAGTACTTTTTCTCTTAAATATCCTGTCAGACTATACGCATGCTATCA
>CAIGQQ010009585.1:350-15001 GCA_903798035.1 Danio albolineatus
TATCCCCTTTCGGGGTATGTTTTCACTCAGGCTGCAACCCCCTACAGATGTCTTAAATCCCATATTTCTATGAAATTCACTCTTGGCGCTATGTTGTGTCAAAATTTGGCGTAATGTTAAGTCAATGCGTTTTGGGGGCGGGTTTTTTGGCCCCGCAGGGGCCAAAAAACCTCGGACCCCTTATAAAAGTCATAGCACACCATTCCCGATAAATCCGCACGATTTGACACCACTTTCAAGGGTCTGGGGCGAAAACTGTGGGAGAAGAAGCGTGCCGAAATAGTGTCCAGAAGAAGAAGAAGACAGAAGAAGAAGAAGAAGAAGAAGAATAATAAGTATGGAGAATAACAATAGTGGACTTTGCCATTGGCAAACCCCACTAATAATAATACAATTTATTTAAAGGCGCCTTTCTTGACACTCAAGGTCACCGTACAACACATTAAGTCAAAAGAATACAATACAAATTTTAAAAATGCAGTTTAGCTAAAGAGAGGCGGCTGCTTTAAACAGATGTGTTTTTCAGTTTGGTTTTAAATTGTGAAAGAGAGTCTAAATTACGGAGATCAGGAGGAAGTGAATTCCAAAGCTGAGGAGCAGAATGGCTGAAGGATCTGCTCCCCATGGTGACAAGGCGAACAGAGGGAACAGTGAGGTGAATGGAAGAAGAAGACCGGAGTGTTCGAGAAGGTGTGGTAACATGAACAAGACTAGTGAGGTATGGAGGAGCAAGATAGTGATCCTGAAAAAGATGGGGACCCAGTGAAGCTGTTGCAGAATGGGTGTGATGTGACAGAAAGAGGGGGTTTTGGTGATAATACGGGCTGCAGCATTTTGTACCAGTTGTAATTTGTATCAGTCCATTTTGGTTTATGGTTGAACAAGTCATCCTATTTCCCCTTCCACCACCACAATGTCTATCCATCCATCTATGTATTCATTTTATTTTGTAAATGTGTTAAAAATATACTTACAGAATTTTAGGTGTAGGCTAAGACTGTCTCTGCCATTTGCAGATAACGTTTTTTTGGCTTCATAGGACATGGACCTTCAGCATGCAGTGGGACGGTTTGCAGCTGAGTGTGACATGGCAGGGAAAGCAACAGCATCTCCAAAAACCATGGTGCTTGACTGGAAAAAGGTGTCCATCGTTGTCGTGCGCTTTTTTTTTTTTTTCATGAGGAATGAAATGTGAGATTAAAAGCTGGATGAATGCAGCGGCAGCAGTAATTCAGTTGTTGTGATTGTCTGTTGTGGTGAAGGAGCTGAGACGAAAGGGAATGTTCTCATTTTACAGCTCAATCTAGGTTCCTACTCTCACCTATGGTCATGACTCAAAGGACAAGATCTCGAATACAACCGGACACATTTTACAAAGTGTTATGACCCGCTTGTTTGAGTCACAACATAAAAGAGAGATGAACCAACAAAATAGCCTGAATGCAAATTGTTTATTATAAAATGTAACTCATAAAACAATCAAAGCAACCAACAAATGTCTAGGGATTATAATGAAGATAAAAAACTTAGGATATAATCACAACAACACTTTAACTACATGATACAAGTAATACCAAACCATAAGGTTAAAGCAGAGGTGTTAAACCCTGCTCCTGGAGATCAACCTTCCTGCTAAGTTCAGCTCCTACCCTGATCAAACACACCTAAACCAATTAATTAGGACCTAAACAGCACTAGATATATACAGGCAGGTGTGTTTGATATGGGTTGCAACTGAAATCTGCAGGACGGTCGATCTCCAGGAGCAGGGTTGGTCACGCTGGGTTAAAGTCAATGAGATGGCAGGTATTGACACGAGTAAACAACTGAGTATCCACAGCGTTCTGGGTTAGTTAGCACAACAACTTTTATATACCCATTGATGAGTAATGCAGGCATCCAATCAGGATTTACCACATACTCCAATCTGGAGTCTTGGGATCATCCCAGTGTATTAATATTGTAAAACTTAATACCTGCTGCTCTGCCTAAATCATAAAATATTCATCAAGTTTGTATTCTACTAAAAAAAGTAAGTGTAGTAAACTAGAAAGAATCTTCAACCTAAAAGTAAAGAAACTTTACTAATAAAAGCTGCAACACAGGACAATTGAATGGGCTTTCTAAACTTGAGGCCCTGGTATACTGCAAACTAACCTGCTAGAGCTCCACCTTCTTTGATGTGCGGTGTCTTCCCAGTGATTTGTTTCTCATTCAAGGAGTCAGACAGAGAACATCATCCAAAACAACACTAGCTACATGAATACACTGGAGAGTAGAGTACAGATGTATCCGCACCTGTAGAATCACTTGCAAACAGAGGTGTTGTTTGCCAGATGTTTATGAAACTGTTCTTCTCTCAGCCGCCATCATGTGTTCATTAAGGTTTGCTGATTGGTTGAAACTCTTCCCACACTGAGTGCATGTGAATGGTTTCTCTCCAGTGTGGGTCTTCATGTGTTTATTAAGGTCTGAGGAGTTGCTGAGACTTATCTCACACAGAAGCTGCGGTCACACTAGAGTTTGAGCAGGCGCAATTCTGTTGTACGACGCTGCGAAAAAGGACATGATTAAACAAGATGATTAGACATTAATAAAAGTGAGCGATTGGTCCATATTTTAAATTTCTGTCCAGAGAGGTCATGTTTTGATCTTTGATTGGTCTCACAGTGAAATGATGCAGTTTCGCAGGTCAGAGTTCACCAAGCTTGAACTTTGCAATGCAGTGAACTGCACAACTTAAAGCATGAACTTGCGTTTCTGGTCTGACGCATTTGTGTGCCTATGAATGGAAGTCTACTGGGAAAAAAGTCCAGTGTGACCGCGGCTTAAGTGCAAGTGAATGGTTGCTATGTGTGGATCCTCATGTGTTGATTAAGGTGTGATGATTGGCTGAAACTCTTCCCACACTGAGTGCATGTGAATGGTTTCTCTCCGGTATGGAACCTCATATGTTGATTAAGGTGTGATGACCGGCTGAAACTCTTTCCACACTGAGTGCAAGTGAATGGTTTCTCTCCAGTGTGGATCCTCATGTGTTGATTATGGTGTGATGAGCAGCTGAAACTCTTTCCACACTGAGTGCATGTGAATGGTTTCTCTCCAGTGTGGACCCTCATGTGTTCATTAAGGTGTGATGATTGGTTGAAACTCTTCCCACACTGAGTGCATGTGAATGGTTTCTCTCCACTGTGGATCCTCATATGTAGATTAAGGTTTGATGATTGGCTGAAACTCTTCCCACACTGAGTGCATGTGAATGGTTTCTCTCCAGTGTGGACCATCATGTGAATCTTCAGATAGCCTTTTCTTCCAAAACTCTTCCCACACTGAGTGCATGTGAATGGTTTCTCTCCACTGTGGATCCTCATGTGCTCATTAAAGGATGATGATTTGCTGAAACTCTTCCTACACTGAGTGCATTTGAATGGTTTCTCTCCAGTGTGGATCCTCATGTGAATTTTAAGATCACTTTTTCTTCCAAAACTCTTTCCACACTGAGTGCAGGGGAAACGGTTCTTGTCTCTTCTTTTCAAAATACCATCAGTCTGTAAATGAGTTTTTTCCTCAATTTTGACATGATGTTCCTCCTCTTTACTCCCCTCATTCTCTTCAATTAGGTCTGAAATAAATAAATAAAACATTAGTTTTTGTTAAGTCTTAAAAATTCTAATCAAAAAACCTAAAAGTGAAAAGACACTGGAAACATTGGCTACACACACTGTAATTTTGATGAACATTAAATGTAAAATAAATCAGATCATATTTTGTTTGGTCCATTAACATGTAAACATTTAAGCAGATTTAATTCAGTTCATCTTTATTTATCTAGAGCTTTTACAATGTAGATTGTGTCAAAGCCACTTTACATAGAAGTTAAAGTAAATTGAAACAGTGTCAGTCCAGTTTTCAGAGTTTCTTACATAATTGATCATAAAAGTCATTTTAGTCATATTGATAAGACACCGATTTGATTTGATTTTGATTTTTATTCGTATATGTTCATAATTACAACAAAAAAAAATTCTAAAATTTGTAAAGCTGTTTTCTGTGATGACAGTCAACATTGTTTAATTGGTCTCCACCCATGGGACGGCTAAAAGGAAATGGGTGAGAGTATAAAGAAAGAGGAGGAGAGTTGAAGAGGGCACCATTATGTGGTGTGTGGAAGAAAGAGAAGTTGACTGAACTGTTGCAGTGCGGGGAAACGAGTAGAGAAACCGGGTCGAGACGAGCAGTGTAAACTTAACGACTGGCTGTGAGAAACAAAAAAAGTGAAAGTACGTATCGAAGCAAAGACTGCTGTCTTGTTACTGAAGTGCTCGTGACGTCTGTGAACAAGTGCATCACCAAAGACTTCAGTTCAGTGTGTCCTGAACAAAATCAACTTACTGATTTATCTCGCTGGTATGGAGTCACGGGCCGATACTGACAGAACTGGCAACCCAGAGAGAGTCGCGTCTGCCCACACTGAGCCCAGGCAGAGGTGGAAGATTGAGGAACACTTCCTCACCCGCTGCACAAACTATGAGCACATCCGAGAAACATTCTACCCCAAACTACTGAGCATTTACCCACAATTCACTGAGTCAGACAATAAAACACAACTGCAATATTTACTGGGGGAAAAAACTTGACTGCATCCTTCTAGCGGTACAATACATTAACGCCACTCACAGAGAGAGAGAGAGAGCAAACCAATAAACACATCAGTGATGCGCTTGCGCACACACACACACACCTAGATTATTATAATTGAATCTTTGTAAATATACTGATTATTATTGTTTTTATTTTTATTTTATTACCGTTTTATCCTAAAATGTTGATTGTTACATGTACAGTGTATTCTGATCTATTATTATTTTTATTTATATAAATGAATAATGACATATAAGAATATGATATATTGAATAATATATTTATATTTATACTATATTATTATATTTATACATCTTTAATTTTTTCTTCAACTACTATTTACTACTAATTAGTTTTTTATAATAATAATAATTATGATTATTATTATTATTATTAATAATAATAATAATTGTTATGTTTTTATTTTTATGTAAACTTTATAAACGCTTTGGCAATACAAAATTTGTCATGCCAATAAAGCAATGATAGACAAACCTTTGCACATTTACCCTAAAAACAAACATACAAACAAACAAACAAACAAACAAACAAAATCATCTTAGCTCTCAGAACACCATAAACATAGTAAGTTGATGGCGTGGGTTTTCTGATGATGTCCACTCCAGGATGGAGGAACACATGTAAATTCTCCTGTCTTTATGATTACTAATAAAGTTGAATGTTTAAGGGCCAAGATTATATGATGACCTTAGTGTCCTCCCTCTTCAGAGTAAGAGCGTACTCACACTATGCTATCCGAACCATGCCCAGGCTCGTTTCCCGGATCGTTTGAGAAGTGTGAGTGCTCTTGAAAGAGGTGTGCCTGAGCGCGATTCACTTGGGCTTTGGCGCGGTACGCTTGTAGTGTGAGTGCAAAGCGCGCCTGAGCCCGAAACAGAAGAGGAGACGTGACTTTTGGGGACTCTTTGATATGGATTTATTAATAATGCTCACTGTTTAATGAACGCAAACTGTTGTAGATTATTGAAGACACAAACCCCTCTCTGCAGAAAAACTACACCTTCAGCAAACCTTCTACTTCCTGCAGCACGAGGACTTTATGATTGTTTATGAGCGTCAAAAGTGGCTAATCTGTCTGTGAAATATTTGACTGTGTGTCACTGCATATCAAACCACTAAAACCATATAATCATATAAAGACATCTCCACTGTGCTGAGTGTGTTCTCTTAAAGGACACACGTTTTACCCTTTTTTCTATTTAATATAAGTCTCTGGTGTCAACAGAATTTGTCCGTAAAGTTACGGCTCAAAACACCCATCAGATTATTGATTATAGCTGTGTAGCAAAGTCTGTGTATTATAACTCTAAACAGCTTGTTGCTGTTTTTGGTACTGGGCCTGTAAGGCTATTCCTCCCCGCCCACCGTTCCCATGTGCCTGTCAGCGTGCCTTAATCTCCACGCATGGAAGGGAGCCATAGAACAGATCCCCCCTCTAGCCATCAAGTCAGAGTTTTACTTCATTGTTCCAAAAAAGGATGGAGGGCTGCGTCCGATATTAGATCTAAGACAGCTAAACAGCTAAATAGCTCAGTACAAAGTTCACACACAGCACAGGCACACACGCAGACACACACACCCACACACAGACAGACAGCGCACGTATTGAGAGTTGCACTCATTTTGCAAGCAAATGTGACAGGATACAGGTTAATATCCACTGCTGTATGGATATCTGTTGTGTTAATATACAAAATAAACCTGATTTAATGTCAACAAACCGAGATCAAAGCGTCTTTCTTTTTTTAATTGTCCTGACACGCAGCCGTGCTGATGAAGTAAAGCTGAAGTAAATCGCTCATTACAAACATGCACTATTTTAAAACATTTAAACTTGTGAAACTCACTCTTGATCACATTTGATGATGATTGATGACCTTCGCAAACTGAACAGACCTTTTATTCCCGGTTGCTTTGCGCACGTCCTGTTGATATTGTAAGAACTCACTGCAGAAGATGTGCAGAACTTTTAAAACCGTTCGAATCAGGCCTGGAAATCGGGCCTTCATTGCCTGTCATTTAGACCTAGCCCTAAGGCTCACACCATCACAATAACAAGAGGACCCTGTTCTGTGTAGTGCTTTTGCGCAGATGTTCAAAAGACCCTTCGGCTAACTTCGTTAATTATTAAGTCTAAACAAAGGCGGTTCACAGGAATTTTCAGCGGGCTTTGTATCACGAGACTTTGAATGACTCCCTGGTCATGTGCTCGCCTCGAGGGCATCCTGTTCGCCTGCCAAATGTTCAATTATTAGAGACTGAGAGATCTCTGGATTTTCTTTTTTTTTTTTCACTTTAATTTTTATTGCTTTTTTAGTACATCACATCTAATTACAATCAAGTGCAATTTTCCAAATAAAAGGCAAATTCAAGTCAGATATGACAAGCCATTTCAATAACAAGCAAATAACTAGAACAAACAAAACAAAAACAACAAAACAAAAATAAATAAAGTAAAAATGAAAATAAAATAGAAACCGAGCCTGTGTTGAGAACACTGTAGAAAAATAAATAAATTGAAACATGGTGTATACAAAAAAGGAAGACAATTTGGTACATGAAAAAATGCATGAATATGCCTTAAACTTTGGCTAGTACAGTCTGAGAGACAGTGCACTTACGATTTGTCAAAGTAACGTAACCATTTTTGCCATCTTTTGGCGTACAAGTCCACCTTCAAACGTAGCACACCAGTCATATGTTCCAACGCCCTTATTTCCTGAATTACATCAAACCATTGTTGTTGTTTAGGTGAATCAGGCTTATACCAGCTTCTAGTTATGGTTTTCCTTGCTGCTGTAAGCAGTACTTTTACCAGGTATTGGTCCTCCTGAAGTGTAACCGGTGAAATATGACCTAAGTACAGGACAATGCATGAAAATGGAATCTCATATCCAAGCACCTTTGTTAAGGTTAATTGTACATCTTTCCAAAACGGTTTCAGTTTTTCACATCTCCAAAAAATGTGTGTATGGTGTGCTTCTAAGCAGCCACATTGTCTCCAACATTGTTGGGGTGTAGAAGAAGCTTTACTGCTGATTTTAGGTGTAATAAAGAATCGTACTAAATTTTTCCAATTTAATACCCTCAATTGTTGTGAACTTGTGGAGGAATGTTGAATTTCACAAATATCAAACCATACATCTGGTAGAATTTCTACATTTAACTCTTTTTCCCACCTTGATTTAAGATATAATGTCGAGTTGGCCTTACTTTCCATAATACTTATGTAAAACATGGAGATTATTTTTACACATTTACTATCTGATTTGTAAGCATTCATCATACTTTTCACAACTGGATTAATTTCATGTGAAGTTTCCATTTTTATTTCTTTGTTAAAATAATCTCTGAATTGTATATACCTAAATAAGTCCCTATTAGTAAGAGTAAATTTTTCTTTGATTGTTTGGAAAGTCAGTAATTCCTTGTTTTCCATTACTGTACATATTGCACTAATGCCTTTTGTTGTCCATTGCTTAAATGTGGCATCACTTTCACCTGGTTTAAATTGAGTATCAAAGGCTATCCATCGAAGAACTTTTTGGTCTTTGCTTAATTTAAGTTGTCTAGTAAATTCAAACCAAGACTCCACTGCTCCAGATGTTATTGAATCCAATTGACTTTTGACTACCGAAGGAATTTCTTTTTCTCCAAGAACTGACTGAATCTGATAACCCACTGTATATGTTTCAATTTCTTTCCATCTGGCAAAATAATTGTTGTTACACCAGAGAAAAAGGGGACGAAACTGAGCTGTGTAAAAATAATCTTTGAGGTTCGGTAAGGCCATTCCACCTTTTTGCTTGGCCAACTGGAGTGTTGTGTATCTTATTCTAGGCTTTTTTCCGTCCCAAATAAACCTGGAAATAAGTTTATTCCAGATTGTAAACTGGTGTTTAGGTACCTCAACTGGCAAAGCTTGAAATAGGTATAGTAATCTAGGCAATATGTTTGTTTTGATGACGTTAATCTTACTGGCAAAATCCATTGGATAGGTAGACCACCGTTCCATATCGCTTTTAATACTCTGGTTAATCACATTATAGTTTGCACCGTACAAGCTACTCAGGTTTTTTGTAATAATCACCCCTAAATATTTAATTTCTTTCATGTCCCATCTTAAATTATATCTAAGTCTGATGTCCTCAGAAGGTTTGTAATTAAATGACAAAAGTTGTGTCTTCGTAATATTTAGTTTGTACCCAGCAAAGAAGTTAAATTCATCAAGGAATTCCATTAGTACAGGAAGGGAAGCCTCAGGATCTGTTAAATGGATCAAGACATCATCCGCAAATAAACTAATTAAGTGGTCTTTATGTCCTATTGTAACGCCTTGTATTTGTTCATGTTGACGAATTGCTTGGGCCAGGGGTTCAATATAAATGGCAAATAATGTGGGACTGAGGCAACAGCCCTGTCTAGTTCCTCTTTGTAAACTAAATGATGGAGTTAATGACCCATTAATTTTTATTTTGGCTGTTGGTTGTTGGTAGAGAGATCTAATTATATTTACAAAAAGTTTATTGAAGCCGAATCTAACCAAAGTTTGGTACAGAAATTCCCAATTGACCCGATCGAAGGCCTTTTCGGCATCAAGACTTAGTATTACTGCCGTCTTGTTTTCCCTTTCTATTTTATCTATAAGATGCAGCGTCCTCCTAATATTATCATGTGTTTGACGGCTTTTTATGAAACCTGTCTGATCCTCGTCTATTAATTCAGGTAGGATAGTTTCAAGTCTTTTTGCTAATATTGCTGTGTACATCTTATAATCTATATTAAGAATTGAGATGGGCCTATAATTGCAGCTAAAGTCCCTGTCCTTACCCTCCTTTGGGAGTACTGAGATGATAGCCTCGTTCCATGAAGGTGGAAGTTTACACTCTTTTTTAATCCAATTAAATGTTTTTAACAGTAGTGGGGCAAGCTGTTCTTTAAAAGTTTTATACCACTCGGCTGGAAAGCCGTCGCTACCTGGTGTTTTAGATGTTTTTAATCTACCAATCGCATTATTTATTTCTTCTACACTCTTAAAACAAACGGTTCTATATAGAACCAAAAATAGTTCTATCGAGCGCTTCATATATGGAACCCCAAAAAGGTTCTATATAGAACCATTTTAAGGGTTCATTAAATAGAACCCCAAATGGTTCTTTGAATTCAAGTTAGATGGTTCTATTTAGAACCATTTAAGGGTTCTTTTTATTTATTATTGAATTATTGTTACTTATTAATGAATAAAAAATAAAACCAATCCAGACAATTCAAATTGTTTAAATTTATTCTATTCATTATACAAAATATTTTTTTTAATAATATTTAAAATTGCACCTCTGCATACTTTGCATTGGACAGCAGATCTACCTTAACAGTTTAATGGCATTTAACAATGTAATTGTAATGATTTCACTTTTATAAGCTTTTTTACTGTTTGAGCAAATACAGAGCTTAACTTTCACACATCTCTAAAATGAAGAGAAATATATCACAATGCAGATAGAAACAATACACAAACAATCAAAACATTAATTAAATAACACTACAATTTCAAAAAGTGGATGTATTGGTCATCACAACATCCATTTTTATACATAATTTAATAAGAAACATTACTAAAACATTGCAGAATGATTAGACAAAACACTGCAAACAGCCATTTCACAACCTGTAGCATGTCCATGTCAGTCAGCCTCTCTTATAAGGTAAATAGTTTTGTCCATGGGTGGCACAGTGGCTCACTGGTTAGAACTGTCACCTCACAGCAAGCAGGTCACTGGTTCGAGTCCCGACTGGGCCAGTTGTCATTTCTGTGTGGAGTTTGCAAGTTCTCCCAGTGTTCTTGTGGGTTTCTTCTGGGTGCTTCGGTTTCCCCCACAGTCCAAAAGCATGTGTACAGTATAGGTGAATTGGCCATAGTGAGTGAATGCGTGTAGAACTATGAGAGAGTATATGGGTTTCCAAGTGCTGGGTTGTGGCTGGAAAGGGCAGATTAGTTGGTGATTCACTCCTCTGTGGTGCCTCTGATAAATGAGGAAGTTGAAGGATAGCGAGTGAGTGTTGTCCATTGTAATGCTGAAACTTCAACCCTTGGTGGAATCAGGAGAGCTGCTGAATCCTGGTTGGTGTAGGACCTTTGGATTTCTGTAAAACAATATTTTAATGTTGAGTACTTTTAACCAATTAACATGTCATCAAATAGAATTACAGTTATAATCAATACAATTAAAGTGTGTGTGTGTTTGGGGCAAATAGTATGTAGTATAGGGTGTAGTTACCTTCTGCGGTTTCCTCTGCTGGTCCAATGAGACTGTTATGGATCACTTCCTTCTTTCCGTCCCTTTTTGGGCCATTTCTTTTAAAGATGTTTCTGTGTTCTTCACCAAGTTTTCTATGCAGCATCCTAAATGCAAAAAAACATTTTGTTTACTTCATGTGTAAGTTTCCAAATGACATATTTTCAGCAATACAAGTTTCTTAAAGTCATCATGGACGCAAAACTATTTGGCACACAATGTAACAGTGTTTACTCACAAGCTGTGGCACTCCAAGAAGAAAAAACTGCTTCATTAGTTCTGCAAACCCCCCCATAATCTGTACTCTGGAAAAGGGTGTTCATTCGGTTCTTGACTAATGAGTATCTGGTGTCGCATTCCAGGTCCATCACAATCTGAGGTAGAAAGACAGCATTTTAGAGTGTGTAAATATGAATTTATAATACAGAATTAATCTACCTTTGGCATCAAATGTATTGAACTGAACTTGCCTTGTGTTAAGTTCCTCAGAATACAGTTCACTTCCTTTTCATCCCATTAATTTGTTTCATTTGCGAGATGATAGATGAGCTCACCACTGAAATCCCTTCATTTTTAAATTTGTTTTGCAGACATTGCAACAAGGTATCCTGTAGGCAAATTTACACTTTCTTTTAAAACATATTTTCTTTGCAGGACTTTTTAATAAGCAATGACCTTAATATTCTCACTGTACAAACAGCAGCAATAAGTAATAGAACATTTTTGTGATAAATATATTTCAGTACACAACAACCAAGTCTGACATATGCATGTTATAAAATACAATATTTACCAGGTGTCCTTGTTGATGATAATTGTGTCACAATTATGGATGTAACGCATGTCCTTCTTTAAGCTGGCATCCTTCCTCTTCAAAGCTACTTGTGTCCTGCAGCCCAGGTTACAATACAATGTTAAAGTGTTTTATAATATTCATTTCATTATACTTAATACAGTTTGTTTAGAATTAAAAGCAATAATACATACCGAGCACAAGATTTACGATGCAGTTCAGTTTCCAGGCTGTTTGAAGAAAAGAAAGATATACATTAAAATATGAATTTTAAACTTATTTAGCACAATATATACATATATGTAGCCTATATTTAACAAGGTTCAACATTTCACAATACATTTAGCCTGCATGTTTGTATGTCCTTCATAAATAACCCCTGATCTTTCATCTGTGGATTATTAAAATATGTTTTGGCTTTGAAAGGTTTTAATAATACCCTTAGCAATTATTACTATAGCGCGTGCATACAGTAGACTCGGGCGGGCGCGTGCATAGACTCGGGCGGGCGGGCGCGTGCATAGACTCGGGCGGGCGGGCGCGTGCATAGACTCGGGCGGGCACGAGCGCGACATGCTCCCTTGCGGTTTTAATGCAGACTAGCCGGCGTGTACACTACTTTACAGAGTTTAGCCCGAGTTAAACTCAGCTAAACTCACACACGAACAAGCTGGAAGTACTCGTTTGTTCAAGGTTGGAGATAAAAACTGCACGAAAGCGGAAATCGGCTCATAAGAAGTTACAATTAAAAGAGCGTGCACGCGCTTCACGCTGCC
Source organism: Danio albolineatus (assembly GCA_903798035.1). Lineage (NCBI taxonomy): Eukaryota > Metazoa > Chordata > Actinopteri > Cypriniformes > Danionidae > Danio > Danio albolineatus. The sequence goes on from CAIGQQ010009585.1 coordinate 12,878, forward strand.
TCTCGGAGCTCGCCTTCAAATAACGCACCTGTTTTATTGTTATTGATATTTTAATTAATACTGACAAACAAATAAAGCGAAACTGTAACTTATTTCGAACAAAAAGCAGAGCAAAGTCAGCTTGACACAGATTCCTGAACCGAAGGCTGTCGACAGAGACCATCAGAAACTTACATGCACAGTATTAATCCATATTAACGTTACCCCATATTCAGTCTGTCACCATATAACACAAGGGAAGAGAAACATTACCCCGTAATACAAAATATTTCATTATTATAGTTTTAAAAGAGTAATAACGTACCTGAATGATGGAGCTGCAAAAGCGGAGTTCTCCTTTTCAAAAATTAACCGTCACTCTCCAGGCTCGTCACCACCAGTCCACCAATGAATGACGTCACCAGAGGGCTTTTTCATGATTATTAGATTAAAATAATTTATTAAACCATAACAACACACTGTACAGTCTGAACAAACTGGTTATTTAATTAATTTCACAAAATAATTCGTAATAAATGTTAAATATTAAGCATTTATGAAATATTAGTTATATGGTAATGTACAAACCTGCATGAAAAATCCCATCATTCATTGATTAGGTTTTTGACCATAGCGGTCATTTTATTAGGTTTTGACTCAAAAAGATTTGTCTCTCTGTGTTATATAACTTATTATTATTTATAATCTTTACTATATAATTATGTCATAAATCTCACATTATAGAACCATTTTAATCAAAAAGGTTCTTTGCACTCAAAGGGTTCTAAATAGAACCATTTTTTGGGTAAAAGGTTCTACTGGCCAAGTATAGAACCCTAGGGTTCTATATAGAACCTCAAGGAACCTTTTTTTTTAAGAGTGTAGTGTGAAATCTGCTATGATGAAATCGTTTTGTATTCTGCCTATACTTGGTAAATCTAGTTCATTAAGAAAATTTCTTGTCGCTTCCATTTTAGGGTCAGAGGTGTCCGTATACAGTTGTTTATAGTAATTTAGAAAAATTGTCTCTATTTTCTGTGGATGATAAACTAAGTTATTTGTTTGTGGGTCTCGTATCCTATGAATGGTGCTATCAACTTGCTGTTTACGTAGGCGTCGGGCAAGTAATTTTGCTGCTTTAGGACCGGATTCGTAGTATGTCTGCTTATAGAATCGAGCCTTCTTCTCAACATCTTTTTCTAACAGGTTGTTAATTTGTTTCCTTATTTGCTGCATACGCGATAGTAGATCTGGGTCCCTGTTGATTTTGTGTTGTTGCTCCACATTTAATAAATCTGATGTTAGAGTGTTGTACTCCATAATCATCTTTTTTTTATTCTGTGCTGATAGTGCAATCAAGTTCCCACGCATCACAGCCTTCAATGAATCCCACACTATGGACGGGTCTACCTCTCCATTATCATTTAACATAATATATTCTTTTATATTCAGTTTTATCTGTTCTGTGATTGCTTTGTTATTAAGCAAACCCACATTCAACATCCAACCTGTCGTTTTCTTTCTTCCTTCTATTTGAACTGTCAAGTACAATGCAATGTGGTCAGAGACCTCAGCTACTCCAATGCTACAATCTTTCACCCTGTAACAGTCATTTTTTGGCATAAAAAAATAATCAATCCTAGAGTATGTACGGTGAGGAGCTGAGTAATGAGTGTAGTTTTTGAGAAATGGATTAATATGTCGCCAGACATCGCAGTATCCTATGTCCTCCCAGGCTGTGTTAATTAATTTTGATATTTTGCTCCCGTTTCTTTTGCTGTTAATTGTGTCTAAATGATGGTTTAATACCACATTGAAATCTCCACCACATATACAAATACCTTCCGCCTCCAGTACAATTACATCCATTAATGATTTGAAGAAATGTTTACTAGTATCAGGTGGAGCATACACATTTACTAGTGTTACTATCTCTTCTTCTATTTTACCCTTAACAATAAGATATCTCCCATCCTTGTCTTTTATTTCCTTATATGATTCAAATTTAAATTTATTTGCAACAAGAATAGCAATCCCCCTTCTATGTGAATGCTCATATGAATTGTAAAAAGTGTTTTTAAAGCCAAATCTTTTCAACTTCTCATGCTCTTGTTGAGAGAGATGAGTTTCTTGCATAAAAATAAT
>CAIGQQ010009609.1:0-16836 GCA_903798035.1 Danio albolineatus
TTTTTTTTGGTGGGGCCAGTGAAAATTTTGGCAGGGCAAGTAAAGATCTGAACCACTGGCCCGACCGGGCCAGTAGAAAAAATCCTTAGCGTTGAACCCTGCACAAGCAGTGAATTGTGCAGTTATCTGTTTATTAAGTAGTTTGAGTGTTTTAATTACTTGCATTCTCCTCCCTCGCCATAGCAAGCCACCGCCATATAACGAATATGTGATAAATGATGTCAGTATGAAATAGGCGATTATGATTACTGAACCGATATCGAATTGTTTGCGTCTGCATCACAGAAACATTCAATTTGGACACCCCTAGTTAAGAGAGGGTTAAAATTAACACGGAACAGAGTTTTTCACATTCTAAAAACCATTGAAGTAAAAGTTAAGCGTTTTCAATATATTAGGTCACCATTGGTCCAAATTGGTTTGCAGATCAAGTTGTGAAGTGATGAGAAAGTCTTTACAAACTCAAATTTCCCAAAACCCACATTGACAATCACATCCAAATAGCTTAGGACCATCCTAAAATGTCTATTTTAACCATGACGTCTTCAACTCATAAATCCATTCTTTCCAATATCCAATATGCGCATCATTGGATTTCCTCTTCAATGTTTTGGCTTTCACTGAGCTGAACTAAACTGAATTTCATCTGTAAAAACTGGACTGAAGCAGTTCCAATTTACTAGAACTTCTGTGTTAAGCTGCTTTGAAACAATTTACGTTGTAAAAGCGCTATAGAAATAAACATGAAAGATAACCCCCATGAGCCATAAAATTCACAAGCAGATCATGTATAAAAAACATCACACAAATAAGCCACAATTTCCTCAAAATGTACAACAATAATCATTTTACATGAGAGTGCACTGGGTATCACCATGATACTTTTCAGTTCATAAATTGTCAATGAATTGTTTTGACGATGCTCATAATCCACACACTTAAGGTCCTAGATGGCATTTCAATACTTTATTAGGCTTTAATTGCAAGAGAAATCGCACTAGAATGTCTCACTGAGCCATTACAGAGTAGAAAGTCTCTCAACAGACCTCAGTGTGTGTGTGTGTGTGTGTAGGAAAGCATGACAGCTCCCTCCCTTGTCGTACAGTGAACAGTTCGTATTTTTAGCCATTATCACACTTTAAATGGGAGTCGTGTGAGAGCGTAGAAACTCCCACCACCTTATTCTGCACAGCTGCGAAAGGTCACGGTCTGCAAGAGGCAGAGTGAAAGTTATTTGTCTGTATTTCCCCGATGCTCTTTAATTCGGCTCCACTTAGTCATTCGTTTAACTTTCGTTTCCTTCCTCCTCAATCAGCGTGATGTGTTTGGAGATAATTGGAGGGCAGGAAGTTTGTGAGGTGGCCACGTAATGCCAGAGTCCTGCATCAATATGCATCAGCGGCGGGATTGCATTATGCATCTTTAATCAACCCTCCACTTCAGGTTGCGAGAACTTTCCTTGCTCTCAGAAGCATCGTTTAATTATGACGGCAAATGGGAAGCTTGAACGTGGCAGACATTTGTCGTTTCCGTCTAATCAAGAAAGGATGTTCTCCAGCAGCGGGATAACTTCGTTTTTATGAGGGTTAATGTGATGGTTGACTTCTTGTTCATTTCAGTTCTCATTTGGTTTGTTGGATGCAACTGTTTATCGGTTTAGGTTGGTTTATGTGTATTAGTATGTGGCAAGTAGGATTGCACAATACTGTATATTGCAAAATTATTGCTATCGCGATAATAGTTTATGAAGTGAAGTTTATTTATAAACAAATTTTGAGAAGGCACGCGCTTATGACTGATAGCAGCTGGTCCTCATTAGCTAATGCATGATTCACAAATCAGACGATTCCTAAATCACTATAAATAACCAGGGTATCTTACCTTAGCCATCTTCGTCTTGAAGGATCCCCCCTTCCACCCCTACTCCTCCCATTTCCTTATCAGGGCAGCACGGAGGCCCAATGGTTAGCACCATTGCCTCACAGCAAGAATGTCACTGGCTCAGATCCTACCTGGCCAATCAGCATTTCTGTGTGGAGTTTGCATGTTCTCCCCGTGTTTGCGTGGGTTTTCCCCGGGCACTCCAGTTTCCTCCCACAGACCAAAAACTTGTGACATAAGTAAATTAACAAATTAATCGGCATCATACATAAGCATAGAATTCAGCATCCTCTCCAGAGCCATTCATAATCTACATTTGCCAAGCGGGGGAGTTCTCGAGACCTACCTGAACTCAGACTCCCCTCTCGCCCTGCAACTGGGGGGAGCCCCGGACTCGAGGATCCCACGAGCTCAGGGCTCTCTCCTGGGACAGCATGGCAAACACGCTTTATAATCAATCATCAGCAAGGACGAACTCTTGAAATACACATAGTGCAAACATGTGTGATAAATTATATTTATTTTTTGCATTTGTTGCTTAACTTGCTTATCTGAAATTCACCAATCATATGAGGCCTTACTGTCTTTATCCCCACCTCCCCAGTAGTTGCTTTTCTGCTATAGGCTGGAGAAGCCAATAAAACATGAACAAGGAGCTAAAAATAAACACTTATGCAGGAGTTGAGACGAGAGAGGAAAATGACAATGGCCACTCAGAGTCAGAACATCTTCTCAGTATTGCCAGATATAGATGATTTTTCCAGCCCAGAAGCTTTCCAAAACTCACCCAAACTCAAAAAACAAAAAAAACAAAAAAAACAACCAAAATATTAGATTGATATTTTATTTAATTTTATTTCAATCAAAATTAACCTACTTTAACTGTCAGAATTTTTAACCACACAGTAGTCACAGAACCAATTCAATTCAATTCATTCATTCGTTCATTTTCTTGTCGGCTTAGTCCCTTTATTACTCCGGGGTCGCCACAGCGGAATCAACCACCAACTTATCCAGCATCTTTTTTACGCAGCGGATGCCCTTCCAGCCGCAACCCATCCCTGGGAAACATCCATACACGCACATTCACACTCATACACTATGGACAATTTAGCTTACCCAATTCACCTGTACCGCATGTCTTTGGACTTTTGGGGGAAACCGGAGCACCCGGAGGAAACCCACGCAACCAAGGGGAGAACATGCAAACTCCACACAGAAATGCCAACTGACCCAGCCGGGGCTCAAACCAGTGACCTTCTTGCTGTGAGGCGAACGTGCTACTCACTACGCCACCGTGGCGCTCAATTCAATTCAATTTGCTCAATCTTTATTTGTATAATGCTTTATACAACGTAGATTGTGTCAAAGCAGCTTCACATGGATTATAGTAAATTGAAACCGTGTCAGTCCAGTTTTCAGTATTCAAGTTCATTTTAGTTCAGTTCAGTGTGGTTTAATATTCACTGTTGAGAGTTCAAGCACTGAAGAGTAATCCATCGATGTACAGCCCTACAAGTGCCGAACTATGCAAGCCAGTGGCAACAGCAGCGAGTAAAAATTCACCAATTGGCGAAAGTGAAGGATTAAAAATTATGTGTATGTTTTTTATTAACATTTTTTTATTTGTTTTTTAGGTGAAAATTGTTAAGAAATCTGTGTTATTTAAACTCATGAAGACAGCAGAAGTCAATGATTCATTTGAATTATTTAGCCTGATATGTTTACTGCCCTTAAATATTAATGTTTTAAATCAGGGGCGGATCTAGGGGGTGGGGCCACAGGGGCACCGGCCCCCTTTTAGGTTTGGTCCCTGTTGTGCCCCTCTACTCTAAGTCAATTCTGAATAATGTGAAACTCGCTTGAATTCAAGTTGAACGCCGGTGATACCTGTTACTTCCGCTGTTTTTCTTGTATGATAAATGCTTTCATCCCTGTAGATCGACTGGCTTATTTGGAAACAGGGATTAAAAATCCTTGCAATGTCACTTGCCGTGGTTCGCTTTTAAAGCGTAATGTTTTAAAATGAACCAAAATTGATAGTCATATGGCATAGAAGTAATATATACTGTATTTTAACAGGACAAAAAGAGTTATATGTTCTAAACCTATAGCGCAATCACCAATTGAATAACTTGGCACCTCTCTGTAAACTGTGGCCTAACCTTGGCCCCTGCCTTTAAAAATTCTTAGATCCTCCACTGTTTTAATATTTCTCAAAATAAAATATACTGTGTTCAATGAGGAAAAGGTTTTTGTTTTTTTGCCAGACATTTAAAAAGAATATATTTTAGAGCAGTAAACACAATACCGTCATACCGTGAAACCGTGATATTTTTATCCAAGGTTATCATACCATCAGAATCTTATAGCGGCCCATGCCTAGATGTACGTGCACGTGAAGGGGAGTCTGATTTGTCTGGGGAGTCAGATTTTTGATACAAAATATCAATGTTGTATATTTTTGATAAAACTTTCCTTCACCTCCTCTTGCGTGTGGGCCCATGTGGTTTGGGCTATGCACCAATTACTTACTAAACTAGGAGGAGCACAGATTAATGTTTTGTTAAATAAGTTACTTCTCAAAAGCACCCAAATTTTGTCAACCCTCCTATGCCATTTTTTTTTACCTGCAGAATCAAATTCAAACACTCTCAATCTGGTAACAATGAGGTTTTCACTCATTCATAGACTCATTAAAGACTAAATGTTTGCACCTTGACACAGGTTTTTATGTCTGAATTCAAATAGATCAGAAAATATATATTTTACATGTTTATTTTAATATAGTTTTTTCCAGTATCGTGCAGACTTTGAGGCAAGTGTGTGGGCTTTTACACGGTTCTTATTGTTGAAAATAAAAATGACAGACATGTATGTTAGCTGTCAAAGATTTGGAAAAGGTCACATTTTATTTGGGACTTTTAAAAGGAGTCATGTATGCTCACCAAGGTTTGGTTTGTTATTAAATATGCAGTAAAAACTGTTCAGTGTTTGAATATATTTTAAAATGAGGAAATTTATGGACATTTATTTTAAAATTATGAATGAGGATAACAGATGCAAATATGACATTGTTGAATTCTTAATTGCAGTTAAATAAAATACTGTAAGTTTGAAGATTTCAGTTAACTGTGCATGATTTTTGATTGCAAAAAAGAAAAAGGTTTACACTTTCTATGATGCTCATACTTATAAAGAATTGTAACTCTGTTTATAAATTATCCTTATCTATCATAAAAAATTCTGTAAATGTATCCATCAAGACAGATCAAGTCTAATACTGTATTACAATCACAGTTATAGCTACATTTATAAAAGTGTTATTAATACTTACTAGTGATTCCGTTTTTCATTCCATGTTCATAACACATTGCATGAAATATAAATATTAATTAGATGAAAATATGCAGTCTATAATTATTTATAATTAATCATAACATATCAAGAAATGGCCTGTCTTGTTTTGTCTTTATTCTGTACATTTGAAACAATGAATGGTTAGGTTTGGAGAGTTGGAAGAGCAGATAAATTATTTATAAATGCAGAATGATATGGAAGATTTGTATCCTATTTTCACTTAAAGCCATCAGTGGTGTGGTTATAAAGGTTAGTAACTGTATCACGACTTACAATTTACAATGAGTAATAATTAACCTTATTCTTCAATGCGCTCATTTTTGTGATTGTTTTAGAACTTCCGATTCAGCTCCCTTTAGGAGAAGTGACCAGGAATAATAAACGACAGAAAACCGTCAAACTACTCGCTCTACAAACTGGTGTTTGCATGACTACACAGACAAAATAGAATAATATAATAAGAAAATATCAGTTTGCAGCATCAAGCAGCAAAACAAGCTGTTTTTAATGTCTAAAGATGAATGAAAGTGATTAAGGCCAGAAGTCTCGAACCAAAAAAATTCCAATGGTGGCGCCCGCTCGTATGCAGAGAATAAGGTGAATAAGGCATAGGGCTCTTATCAACACTATAAAACCATTAATTTATTTGACAACAAAATCTGTGTTCCTTACTAATGATGAGTCTTTGTAACTATAGCATAACAATGTTTGAACATTGCAGACAGCATCTTTATAAATACAAATCATGACTAATACTTACGCCATTGTAACACAGTACAGGGTTTGTTGTGTCTTTATACATTTGTTATGAATGATTATAAAAAAAGGGTTCTAATTCATTTTTAAGTTGCTCATTAGGGTTGAGCTTCATAAAAAGTATTACCAAAAAATGAGCTGATGAAACTGAACTGAATAAAACTGAATTTAGTAAAAAATAAGATAAAATAAAATAAAATAAAATAAAAATAATAATTAAAGATAATAAAATAAAATAAATAATTAATCAATTGAAATAAAAGAAATAAAATAAAAATAAATTAAAAATAAAATAAAATAAATTAATTAATTAATCAATTGATAAAATAAAATAAAATAAAATAAAATAAAATTTTATTTCTCTGGTTATAAGTAGCCTATAATGCAGTCTTATCCTTAAGGAATCATTCTTATATGATTTACTGTTCAAGAAAAAAATCCCAAAGTTTATTTCTTAAATATTTTTCGTAATATTAGCTATTAAAAATGTCTGAATGGAAATACAGTGAAACGTATTGAAGGATTAAGTGACACTGAAGACTGGAGTAATAGGAACAACACTAAGCAATTTGAATTGTTCTCGACTTTTGACAGGAATACTTTACAGTGTTTGTTTCTCTCTTTGTGTCTGTCAGATCCACTGAGGTGTGAGCAGTGTGAGGTTTAGCTCTCCTATTATCAGCTTCACATCTGTGTGATTAATTCAGACATCTTCAGATGTGGTTATTATATACAGCAGCAGTAACTGACTGACTGCAATACTGAAATCAAAGGACAGAGCGTGACCTCTTTATTTGTCTCTTTCACTTTCTCACTACAGTACACTGTATCTCCCTGCCCTAGATATCAAAATAGTACAGTATATACGCTGGTGGTGTTTAGTGTACTATATGTAATTGTCCTACATTGTGCTTCTGAGAACAGTATAGGACCCGCTGAGAAAATAGTTATCTCTTTGATGATTGACCAGGTTTGACATCACAGCACCAGTTTGACAATAGCAAAGCACCTTCAACTAGTTTAAACTAGGTGCAAATTGCAATTTACAGCCCATTTTCATCCTTTTCTTCATTGACGTGTTTTTGAGTGAAAGAGATATTCAGTGAGAAAAGATGTACAACCCAATGGCATTCATCAAGTATTGATCAGATGTTGAAAGATGAGCTTTATATACCAGAATGGAGCCAGACCAAATTAGGGATTGATGAAACAGTGGTGGGCTATTGGATAGTGATGCTTTGTGTCTATTATTCTATTTTGTTTTCTTGAAATTTGTTTCAGAAGGATGTATTGTCCACTATTTAATTGTAATTAATTTTAATAGAATTTTATTTTATTTTATTTTATTTTATTTTATTTTATTTTGTTTTGTTTTGTTTTGTTTTGTTTTGTTTTGTTTTGTTTTGTTTTGTTTTGTTTTGTTTTATTTTATTTTATATTTTATTTAATTTAATTTAACATCTTAATTTAATTTAATTTTACTTTATTTTAGACAAGTTTTAGGTGTGTGTGTTTTAATTAATTACTCTAGTTTTGTACATATACTATTAATATTATTTATACAACAGTTCTGTCTGGTTCTCAAATCTGATTGGCTGATAGCCGTGCAATATTACCATAATAACAGAACTCGTACAGCCTCCTCACAATTCTGTATTACTCTGCCCACATAGAGTGACAGCAGATCCTTAAACTTACTACAATCTGACAAATATTGCAGCTGTTGCACAACATAATGTACTTTTGAGGCTTTTTTAGGCAAGAATGTAGTTGTTTTGATTGCAACTATGCAGTTCATTTATAAGGATGGTGCCTATTTTAAATATTTATAATTTTGGAAATACAGTGCTTCGGCTTCCATCAGCCTGTCATACTGAGCAGAGCAAAGACGGTTGATGTTCCGCCACAAGATGGTGACAGAGACCACATAATAAGCCCTTGGAGGAGAAAAATGCATAATTTCTAACTACATCTGATCAAATCATAATTAAATTGCTGGGTGATGAGTCAATTTCTTTCTTTTGTATGTTGTAGTGCTGTATTTATACCTAAAGCTCTAAAGTGAAGTAGCATCGGTTTCTGCTGTTCTGAGGTCAGCTGCAGATGTGAATGAATGGCGGAAGAAAGTAGTTCCTCCATGTTTGATTGTCTTTTTTCATAAACAGGATTATGCCGTCAAACTGTTGTATAAACACATTATCCCACTCGTAGCAGTGCGATATGACTGTATACAGTATCATCACTAGTGGGACACTAAGGCCCCGTTTACACTAGTGCGTTTTAGTTTTAAAACAGCGTTTTAGCATGAAAACGATCCGCGTCCACACTAGCGTTTTACCCAAGCGTCTCTCTACAGATGTCCGTCCACATTACGCCACCAAAAACGTACATCACGTGACCATTCGCACACTCTGGGCATGCGCGTTCAAGTATAAACAGGAAGCATGCGTCTCGCTCTCCATTTGGATATTGTTAGTCAACAAACGCTGGTTGAATGATGAACGCGATGGCAAAGAAAGCAAGAGAGGTCTTTTTGAGGACAGACGACGAGGTCGAGCTGTTACTTAAAGTAACAAATAAATATGAAACATCCATGGCTATCGAAAATACAGTGTTTACAGTGAAGGCTGGTCTGCCGTCTGCCGGTGACGTTATAGCCACGTGCGCTTGACGAATAAGGGAAGGATACGCAATTACCCAAAGCCCCAATCACGTAGCGGATCTCAGCAGCCATGCCTCCGTTTTCAAAAGTCTCCGTTTGCCCACGTCCACACTGAGACGCAGCTGCAGCGTTTTAGAATGAAAACGGCCCCTCCAGCGTTTCTAAAACGCAGCGTTTTCGCGCCTCGAAAACTCCGGCGTAGTGTGGACGGATGGCGTAACCGTAGCAGAACTTATATGTTTTAAAACGAAAACGCACTAGTGTAAACGGGGCCTTAGGCACTCTGCCTGCAGCCTCATGCCAATGCATACTTCCCACCAGTGCTTATATACAGCCATATCGCACTTATTCTGTGATATTGCTCTTATATGTAATTATATATTTCATTCATTCATTCATTTTCTTTTTGGCTTAGTCCCTTTATTAATCCGGGGTCGCGACAGCGGAATGAACCGCCAACGTATCCAGCATTTGTTTTACGCAGCGGATGCCCTTCCAGCTGCAACCCATCTCTGGGAAACATCTATACACACTCACTCACAAACACACACTATGGACAATTTAGCTCACCCAATTCACCTGTACCGCACGTCTTTGGACTGTGGGGGAAACTGGAGCACCCGGAGGAAACCCACGCAACCACGGGGAGAACATGCAAACTCCACACAGAAATGCCAACTGACCCAGCCGAGGCTCGAACCAGCGACCTTCTTGCTGTGAGGCGATCGTGCTACCCACTAGGCCACCGTGGCGCCTAATTATATATTTACATTTTATAAATAAGAATTTGTATTTATTTGTATATTTGTTTATTTATTTAATTGTTAAGAAAACATACAGTCTGAATATTTATTTTATTTAATAATTCACATTTAATTTTGTTTTATTTTGGTGGTTTAACAATCAAGTAATCACTGGTTAGATCATCATATCACCTTGTATGCACCTGTATCTTTATGTTTAAAGAGAGAGCAAGAGAAAGATGAAAATAGAGTCAATCGATTCAGAGATTACAAAGACAAACCAATTTGAACCCCTGACTCGTTTTACAGTAAACTCAGGAACGTGCACCGAGCAAATAAACAAAGTCCAATTTTGATTTGATCAAGCTGTTTACTTCAACAGGGGACTAAATCTCTGTTTACACACACAACAGTAGAGGTGAAGGATTCAAAGTGCAGCATTTTTTAGTCTGGCTGCTTTCACGCAGAGCATTTGCATTTCAATTCCTGATGAAGTTTTTAAGCGTGCATCATGCTGACACCATCTAACCTCGCTGCTTTTAAGACTTGGCCTGCCATCGTCGTTGAAAGCCTCAGCCTTACTGTCTGTTCAGTCGACCTGCGGCGAAGCAGCACGTCTCCGCTTTTGGCATTGTGTGAACAAACATTCTCCCAAAAGCTCTCCACGTTTCTCTCGCTTTGTCTCTCCTTCTGTTTTCTCGCTCTCTGTCTTCCCACCTCTATTCTTGAACGCCTCGGGAAGCCACTCCACATTTAAGGCAACGGATACGTGTTTGTGTTTATTTGATTTGAAGAAGAAATTGCCTACATTTCTCATTCTCATATTTCATTTGTACAATAATTGACTCTTTTTGTCCCCATGCAAATGTGCGTCGTATTGCAAGTGTTTGTTTTGAGAGCTCAGAGCAGACGAGGACGCACACATCACACTAAACCATTACCGAATGCACACAAGCGGTTCAGATGAGCCGTCGTACTTATTGACCTGCTAACTGTGATTTGCGTGCTCTCTTTCTGTTGACACAAAGTGATCATCTGCATTGCACTGCGGGCAGAAAAAGTTGATCTATTCTGTCATTACGGCATTAGTATCCTCTCGCCTCTGCCGCAACAGTCTGTTCCTTTAAATTATACTCGCCTTTTTTTTCTTCTTTGTTTTCATTTTCGTGCTTGGTTTTCAAGAACCGAGCAGACACTTTTAACATTCTTGCTTATTATGTGCTGCTGTGTGAAGCTATAAAAATGCAATATGACAAAGTGTGAGATCTCCTTTTCCCTGCTAATTCGGTTAAAGCACTGTAAATGTACACAAGCTGTCTATCAGAGATTGGATTTTTCACTCAGCTTATTACATCAGCTCTAGTAGATAATCAATAAAAGAAAAAGATAGGTCATGTGTATATGTTGTGTACTATAACAATTTGAAGAAACATTAGATGGTTGAGTGTTGATCTGTTGTCATAAAAAGAAAAAAAAAAGTGTCTGAAAGTGTGGTCAGATGAGACCAAAATCGAGCTTCGCCATGTTTGGAGGAGGAGGAACGCTGCCTATGACTCCAAAAACACCATCCCCACCATCAAATATGGAGGTGGAAACATTATGCTTTGGCGGTGTTTTTCTGCCAAGGGGACAGGACAATTGCACCGAATCAAAGGGAGGATGGATGGGGCCATGTCCCGTCAAATGTTGGGTGAGAACCTCCCTCCCTCAGTCAGGGCATTGAAAGTAGGTCGTGTTTGGGTACTCCAGCATGACAATGATCCAAAACACACGGCCAAGGCAACAAAGGATTGGCTCAAGAAGATAAGAAGCATGTTAAGGTCATGGAGTGGCCTAGTCAGACTCCAGACCTTAATCCCATAGAAAATCTGTGGAGGAAGCTGAAGGTTCGAGTTGCCAAACATCAGCCACGAAACATTAATGACTTGGAGAGGATCTGCAAAGAGGTGTGGGCCAAAATACCCCCTGAGATGTGTGCAAACATTGTGGCCAAGTACAACAAACGGCTGACCTCTGTGATTGCCAACAAAGGTTTTGCCACCAAGTACTAAAGCACGTTTTTTTCAAAGAGATCAAATACTTATTTCATTCATAGAAATGCAAATTAATTTCTAACTTTTTTTAAACGCATTTTTCTGGATTTTTTTGTTATTGTTGTGTCTCTCACTTTTCAAATAAACCTACCATTGAAATTATAGACTGATCATTTCTTTGTTAGTGGGCAAACTTACAAAATCAGCTGGGGTTCAAATAATTTTTTCCCTCACTGTAAATATATAACCAAAATATGAAGAGTTTGGTTGCAAAACGCGATAAACACCATTTTTTGATATTTAGATTTTATTATTGAAAATCACTGTTCAGATGTACCTTAATCTATGTGTGAATTGCTGCCATTAATACAATTGAAGAATGAACATTTTAGGCCTACTACAAAATGTATTTTTTCACAAAACGCGATATCCGTCAGACCAGTTTCTTTACAAAATGCGATATAATAGTTTTAGAATGTTTAGGGTGCTGCGCGAGCTCAGCATCCCCTGGGAAGAGAGTCACCGCCAGCGAAGTGCTCCAAGTTTGCTCATAGATTTAACGATAATGTCAAAACAAAAAACATATGTTTTTAAAAAGAGGATTCAATAGGCTAACTAAAAAACATTTACCATTTAATTGCTTAATTATACTGTATGTGAGCTGTCAGTCACGTAGGCTACGTAACTAATCAACAGCTGTCTGTCAGTCAGAGAATCATAGCTTCAGAGTCGAGCTAACCTTGTGGATTTCGTGAAATAATTCATTAAATATGACGGGACGAGGCGAGCTTGTATCCGCGGACTCGGTGCAACAGAAACTGCGCCATCGCGGCTCCGCCCGCTCTGATCATACAGGTTTGGTTTTCAGCAGCGATGTGGAAGAAAGGAGCCTCCACTCTTTCTGTAACAAGCTACAAGTCGTTTATTTAACTAATTTAATCTTACTTATCTAAAATATAACTAATCACAATTAGTCCGATGCTGTTTAAGGATGGTTGAAACGATTAACATCCTGCAGTTAGTTTGCTCTGACAGCTCAGCCGGTACGTTGTTATCTGACCCTTTCATTCAGGCACTGCCCTGGATTACTGGCACACGCCATAGTCACATTATGTTTATTATGACATTATGTTTTTGAATATTATGAATATTTACGATCTATTGATATATTATTGTTAATTTTCCCACTGATGATCCAAAAGATTTCTTCAAATGCCGCAGTGAAGCCTGCTTAAAGCCACTGGTGCCCCCGCAAAAAAAAAAAAAAAAAAAAAAAAAAAAAAAAATCAATTAATCTTTGTATAACCTGTTCCATATATAAATGATGTATTGTTTTTTTAACCAATTTAAGATGTTTATCAATGTTACATTTTGGGATGCTTTTTGACTTATTTATGAACTATGTATGCACATAAAATAAAAAAAAAATATATCCTGGATTTGAAGTATATGTGTCACTGGCCTTCACTGAGCTCAAGTAATAGTTTAGCGTACAGTAATTGTGAAGGAACTTGACTGTTGATATCTTAAATAATAATGTCAAAATGGATATATCTCATTTTGCAACGAAACTCTTCATATATTGTCGCAGGTGAGAGATCACACGGACACAGGCAGTGAAAATGCCCGTAGGGGTGTTTATTTATAGAGTGGAGCAAGGAAAAGGTGCACTGGGATGTGCAGGGAGGAGAATTCTGTGTTCAAAGGGGTCCAGTGATCTCATGCAGTGAAGTGCCGGTCAGGGTGCTCAGTGGAAGAGGGAGAGGTCAGCGTGGTTCTTGCTGTCATCCTAGTTGTGCTCTCCCAACATTGTCTATGGCCTGTGTTAAATACCCCTCTTCAAATGGGCAGCAGCTGTTCCTGATCAGCACGTGAGGAGCTGTGATTACAGTGAGGGAGACGTTTCCATGGCGACTCTGAAGCCACATTGGCAGGTCTGCCACTATATATATATATATGTGTGTGTGTGTGTGTGTGTGTGCTTGTGTGTGAGTGATAATTGATCATTTTAGATTGAGTGGGATGGTTCTGTTGGGGATTATATCTGCATAAAATCTAATAAACAATCTAAGCATAAGTAAATACAAATGATTGAGCAATTGAACTAAACACTGTTTCAGATTCAGGTATTGTGATTGAATAATAAAAATAAAAATAATTAAATTAAATTAATCGTTATTAAAGTAACAGTACAATTAAAAATCTTCTTTCAGTCACATGCCTCAAAAACACATGCAAATGATAAATTAAAATCCAGACATAACATTGCATATTCTGTGATGCGACTATTGCAGATGATTACATTGTGATATCGATGCTGAAACGATATATTGGGCAGCCCTACTGTGGAAGAAATATAGGCTTAACTATAACTATACTCAACAAAAGAGACAGACAGAGATGGATTTAGATTAGTATTTAGTGTTTTGAAGTTTTAACTTACAGTATATGGCAACACAGCCAGCCAGGAATTAATATCAACCAGATGATTATAATAAAGTGTATTGCATTTTTTTTTTTTTTTTCATTTTAGAAATATGGCAGTATGAGCTGTGTGATATGACACGACACATAAACGTGCATTAAACTCTTATATTCAGAAGTGTACATGCGTTTGTTGCCTCATTAGAATTATTTGTGGCAAATTTCATAATATACACAATTAATTAACCAAATATACAATTAAACAGGCCTTATGCCTCATCTGGTTGGCGCTGAATGACTGTATAATTCACATTTCTTGCATTCATGTTCTGACGACTGTGAACAGATCGCTGATGGAAAAGTCATGGGCTGCATCCGAAATCGCATACTTAAATGTATAGTATGTTAAAAACAGTATGTGAGCTAAGCAGTATGTCCAAATTCAAACAGTATGTGAGAAGTAAATGGATGACCTACTACTTCGGGCTAGTTTCTGAAGTGTGCATCTGATGCACGCTGCACTATCCCATGATTAATATAAGCTAGTTTAACTTCAGTTTAATCAGTCTGTGTTTTGGCTGCTAAACTTCTGATGACTTTACTTGTGCAGGTTCAGCTGACATAGAATGTGACCTAAAGTACACACCAGTGTTGAGGGCAAATTAATTAATAATTCTGTGGGTAACATAACAGCCTGTGTTTTGTTCTTATTAGCTTGATTTTACACTTACAAGGAAGAAACAGGTGTTTGAGGCTCACTGTGTCATTTCTATTTACAGAGCTCTTATTATTCACCTATGCTTATATCCAGATTTTTATTATATTGTACCATACAATCACAAACTGACAGTGTGACTGCCTCCCGAATAATGCCTGGAAGACTGTTTTAGAGTTTAGATATGAGCCAGATCAGTCTCAAAAATAATAGATTTACAAAATACAATGCATACATCCACAAAAAATCATGTTAACAGTTTGTAAACACACAGATCCAACTCGTAAATTCAAAACATGATTTAAAAATAAACATATACAATTTGTGAATTCAAAGCACTATTCAAAAATACACAAATCCAATTCGTAAATTCAAAACACGATTCAAAAATACACAAATCCAATTTGTTAATTCAAAACATGATTTAAAAAATACACAAATCCAATTCATTATTCTAAAGCACGATTAAAAAATACACAAATCCAATTCGTTAATTCAAAACACGATTCAAAAATACACAAATCCAATTTGTTAATTCAAAACACAATTCAAAAATACCAAAATCTAATTCGTTACTTCAAAACACGATTCAAAAAATACACAAATCCAATTCGTTAATTCAAAACACGATTCAAAAATACACAAATCTTTTTTTACTTATTTATGATTTTTACTTTTGAATTCACTAATTGTGTCTTGTATTTATGAATTTACAAATTGGATTTTGTAAATGAATTGTGCTGTGCATGTATGAGTTGTGTTTTGTAAATGTATTATTTTTGAGACTGATCTGACTCCATATTTAGAAAAATATTTACATTTGAAATTAGTGTCCTAAATATTATCATCTTAAATTACTGAGTAGATAATCAGGTTCAGGAGTTTTCAAGCAATTAAATCAAGCAGGATTTTACAATTTATATAATGTTCCGTCCCACTTTATATTAATTGTCTTTAACTACTATGTACTTGCATGAAAAAATAAATACAATGTACTTACTGTGTTCATAACGTATTTGAGAACACTTGTGGTGCTCTTGATTTGGGATAGGGGTAGGGTTAAGGACAAGTTTGGTGGCATCGGTAGGTTTAAGGGTGGGTTAAGGTGTAAGTGATGGTCAACAGTGTATTTACAAATGTAACTACAGAAATTAATTAGAGAGGTAATTACATACAGGTATTTAATCAAGCATAAGTATCCATTTTTGGGATTCCAGCATCCAATTCCATCCAAATGGTAAAGTAAAACAAACAAACAAACAAATGAACAAACAAAAACCCAACAGGCTGGTATGCATAAACTCTTCAATCAAAAGTTTTATATTTTAGGAAGACTGATGATGAAAATCTCAGTGTTTTGTAATTAGGCCTGCTAATGAACAGTCTTCATTAAATTTTAAGCACGAAAGAAAACTGAATGAATCGTACAAACATCCATCCACTCCAACACACACACACACACACACCTAAACACACACACACATACAGGTAAGCCTGACTTACAAGGACAGTTTCTTCGAACCAGACAAAAAGGTGGTTTACAGGGACTATGCTTTCCTTTTATACTAGAACCTTGAGACAAAGATTAAAATGCTTTAAAAAAATCAGGGAATCAAAACACACGCTTTATTTTGTATTTATCTTATGTAAAACTAGATACACACTATCCTGATTTTTTACCTATTTATAAGGACATATGTCCTAAAAGACAAAACACTGAATTATGAGGACAAAATATTTGCAAGGACGGTGTGATGTCACGATGACATCACAGCTCATTAGCATACACCCAGTCCACATGACAACACACAGCACTACGAAGACAGGAGGGTTTACAAAGACTGTGGAAGCATGATACAATAATTCCATGACAACACACAGCACTATGAGGACAGAGGGGTTTACAAAGACTGTGAAAGCATTATATATATAGTGGGTAGCACTTTCGCTTTACAGCAAGAAGGTCGCTGGTTCGAGCTTGTGTGGAGTTTGCATGTTCTCCCCGTGTTGGTGTGGGTTTCCTCTGGGTGCTCCGGTTTCCCCCACAGTCCAAACACATGTGCTATAGGGGAATTGGGTGAGCTTAATTGTCCGTGTGTGAATAAGTGTGTATGGGTGTTATCCAGTGATGGGTTGCAGCTGGAAGGGCATCTGCTGTGTAAAAACATATGCTGGATAAGTTGGCAGTTCATTCCGCTGTTGCGACCCCAGGGGACTAAGGGATTAAGGCACTAAGCCGAAAAGAAAATGAATGAATATATA
>CAIGQQ010009628.1:0-13033 GCA_903798035.1 Danio albolineatus
CTCTCTCAGGAGGGATGGACCGGTGTGCGAGATGTCTCAGACTGAAGGCGTAATTAAATAAATGCTCAGGAAGTCCTAAACCTTTTTTTTCAACTGGCTGTTGCAATATAATCCTGTGCAACCTAGGGTGCTTATTGTTCCAGAGATTGTAAAGAAATATTTACAGGGATATACTGAAGTAGAGAAGTAACTTTAGGAAGGCAATTCATTTTGAGTATGATAGTTTGTTATTTTGAGTACCTCAGAGCAGTGGTTCTCAGTTCTGGTGCTTGTGCAAAATGAGTTGTCAAGCTCTTATTACTAGATCTTAGAATCACACCTGAGAAACCACAAGCAAAGATTTGGCTTCTCTTTAACTACTGGTCTGTATTTTTCATCCAATGAGGTGTTGAGTGATGGTTGTTTTGAACAGTGAGGTTACCCAGGCCTGTGTAACCCCACTGGCCCTACACCACCCAACCCACTCCCAGCTGGGATAGAACCGGCAACTTTCCGCATGGCAGTTGCTCTAACAAGGAGGCTAAAGACCATGGCCCCTAGCGTCTATCACCAGAGCACCTTTAGAGGTCAGAGGAGTGAGGTCTACCTGCACAGCACTTCACTAGATGGCCTCCGTTACACCTGCTTAAAAGTGGTTGGGAATGTGCCAGTGTGGAGTGAAGGAACAGAGTGAATTTCAGAAGGTGTTGATGGAGATTTAGGTTGGACTTCGGAAATAGACTGCTAATTTGAGTGGGGTTTTTGTGTGTGTGTGTGTGTGTGTGTAAAAAGGAGGCCAAATCATCAGCTAATAAGGAGTAGAGCAGGGTATTAAATGTCAACTATATTGTGTTGAAACAGAACTTTGCAACATCTCTGAGATGCTTCCAAAAACCTACCTGCAAAGCCACCTGAAAAACAATGGGCAAGTGTACCAAACATTTTAAATGCAAAGTGTGGTCAAACCAATAGTTGATTTGATATAGTTAATATAATTTAATTGATAAATAAAATGTATTTATGCATTATTTTTGAATGCATCCTCGTTTTACAGCTTGTTTGCTCAAGTGCCTAAAACTCTGAACCGTACTGTAGCTTTGCAGGTAGGTTTTTTGAAGCATCTTAGAGATGATGCCAAAGTTCTTCTGGATGTACAGAAGTTTGTCTCAGTTTGTTCTGTTTCTTCATGTCATTCCAGACAGACTGGATGATGATCAGATCTCTGTGTGCAGCACTGCCTTTTGTTTCTTGTGCAGACAATAATCTCACTGTAGAATTACAATTAATGACAAAACAATGTTTGGAAATGTAAATTGATATTTCAAACTGAGATGCTACAGAAAAATATAGAAATTACTGACTTAAAACCCTGTTTATATCCTCACAGGGCCTATAGATAAATGATCATACATCCCTTTACTCACATTACACCCTATATATATATATATATATATATATACACACACACACACAGCTGTAGTGAGTGTTTTGTTATAAATGTGTCTCTTCCTGTGTTCAGATGCCTGTTTTCTCACACTGGATCCGAACACGGCAAACACTGAACTCAGTCTGTCTGAGGAGAACAGAGAGGTGAAGTGTGTGTGGGAGAATCACTCGTATCCTGATCATCCAGACAGATTTGATGATCATCCTCAGGTGTTGTGCAGAGAGTGTGTGTGTAGACGCTGTTACTGGGAGATTGACTGGAGTGCAGATGTTGGTGTCTTTATATCAGTGTTATATAAGAGCATCAAGAGGAAGGGAGGAGGTTATGAGTGTGTCTTTGGATGTAATGCTCAGTCCTGGAGTTTGATCTGCTCTTCCTCCAGTTCATCATTCAAACACAATGACAGATGCACTGAACTCCCTGTACAGTTGATCAGCAGTAGAATAGGAGTGTTTGTGGATCACAGTGCAGGATCTCTGATCTTCTACAACATCTATAGAGACACAATGAGGCTCATCCACTCAGTCCAGACCACATTCACTGAGCCGCTCTGTGCTGGGTTTAGGGTTTATCCTGGATCATCAGTGAAACTGAGCTGAAGACTGATAGACTGAGGAGTTCACTGTTCTTGTATTTTGAAATGCAGTGTACATGTGCAATAATGAAAGCAAGGGACATTTGTAACTTCCTATTTGGACATCAGTGGAAGACACCTGTGAAGAGAACATCTGAAGACAACTGTTTAATGAAAGGTACGCTTTACTGCTTATCAGTAGTGTAAAGTACCTGAGTAAATGAACTTTAAGTTTTTTTAGGCTACTTGTACCTGTACTGAGTATCATAAGCAACTTTTACTCTCTACTTGACCACATTTTTTACTGAATATATAAACACTTTACTCCACTACATTTAAATGGACGCTTACGTTACTCATTACATTGTGACTGTGCGCAACAAGTCGGCATCTTATCTACCATGGCTAATTTGTTAAGCGGACGAGGCGATATGCAGGGTGCTGAAGGTACTGTATGATATTTATGAGCTAAATCACGTGAACGTGCATAAGCAGCTTGCTTAATACCAGGTGTTTAATTAGCTACATGGCTGCAGCCAGTGATAAAGCTGAGGCCCGCACATCAAGCAGTGCCAGCACTGATGACCATCCTTGGCCTTGTCTGAAAGAAATGTTTTCATATACTGATATACAGACTGGCCCTTACAGGATGCAGTGTCTACTTTGTTTGCCACAAACCATGAAAATACGTGCTTTTAAGAATTTATCATCAAATTTGAGAAAAACACATTGAGGTAAGAGTCTATTTAATGTTCATTTAATGTGATTTTAGTTAAATTATGTCTGACTCCACAATGGTATTGTAAGCATAATGTTAGCAAAAGTTTATACAGTTACTGATATGGCAAAAACCACTGCGACATGACCTAATTTTTTTGTGCAACGTAAATAAATGTATCCCTGAAATTATACATTTTGCTTCAGGAGCATTTAGCTGTGAGAAAAACTTGATCCTAATCAAGTGAAAAACTACTCAAGCCTGACCTCGATCACCCAGAAGAGGAAGAATGTGAGCAAAAATATGTAGCCCCTAACGAAAACAACTCAAAACTGGAGGGACCAAGATCATTTCTCAAGCAGCCCTTGATAAAGCTGTACTGCGATTCATTGTATACAGTCTCCAACCTTTTAGTGTGGTTAAAAAAGATGAATTTAAGGACCTGATTCATGACTTGCAGCCGAACTCTACTGTACGATCAAGATCAACCATCTGTACCAAGATAGAGGAAGCTGCGGGAGGAATGAAGAGAAGTGTAATAGAAGCAATGAGATAGGTGGAATACATCTGTACAACTACTGATTGCTGGAGTTCAAGGTGGCACAGCTTTATAGGTATGACAGCGCAACCCAGACAATCTACTGCGATGTTCTGACAATTAAAGGGGTCGCACATGTTTGATGTACTTGCAGCTGCCATACATGACATACTTTCTGAATTTGAGATCCATGAAAAAGTTGTCTGTATAACAACAGACAATGGGTCAAATTTTTTGAAGCCTTTCGTGTCTATGGAGGTGAGAACATACACAGCCACAACACAGAACATGCAACAGAAACCCCATCAGAAGATGAGGATGAATCTGACACTGAAGATGAGGAGACATGTGAGGAGATTGAATATGTTGAGGTTGCTGAAATTCTAGCCAAGGATGATCTTGAATTTCATTCGCCCAAGAATCAACGTTGTGCTTGCCATCTTCTGAACTTGGTTTCCACTGTGAATGTTGACCCTGCTCAATCAGATGAAACATACAAAAGGTTATCAAGGGTTGCCGGTCCAAAAAAAGCTGCAGAGATGATGGAATGGGAATGTAGTATGCAGTTTATTTGTCCAAATTGCCACGCTCCCTTGCAGGGAGAAACCAATGTACATATGGGGCCAAGATATCCATGAAACTCTGAAAAAGCCTGGTAGATGCAATCCTTGAAGGTCTGAACTTCGGTGACATGCTCAATAATCCTGAGCTGACTGCGGCTGCAATCCTGCTTCCGAAGTTTAAAATTTATTGGACAACTGATGCTGCCGTCATGTTTAACAGTGTATATTAGTTAATTATATATATATATTATTATTATTATTATTATTATTATTATTAAAACGCAAACTGATTTTAGAAATAACATTTAGATTAAAAAATGGGTAATCTTGTATTGTATATAATTTGGAATATTAGGCAATATTCTACATACTTTTATCAGTAATGTGTGAATTTTTTAGAAACTTTGTGGAATGCTGAGATAATATATTTGAAACTGAATAAGTGTGCATATGCTTAATCTTCAAAGCACTAAAAATGCTATTGAATTCATTTAAATTGTTGCTGAAACATTTCCAAATGTGTATTGTATTGTAGGCCTTGACTTCATAAAGGGAAATATGGAGGAGAACGCTCCACTTACAAGTGATTCCACTTTAGAGGACGACGATTTCTTCAAGCCATTGAAGACATCCCAGGCACAACAATGCCCAGCAGTGCTTGATAGCTATATGACATACGCTGGTGATGACATGAGTGTCCTGAAAACCTTCCCACCTCTACTGAAATTGTCATTAAGGCTCAACACTCCCCTACCTGCATCTGCTGCTTGCGAGCGTCTTTTTAGCAGTGCTGGCCTCATTTTCAGGCCAAAAAGAGCTAGAATAATTTCCAAGAACTTTGAGAACCAGCTTTTGTTGAAGCTGAATAAAAATATTGCCCCCCTCTGAGACTGAGAGGTGAATCACATCCAAGTCAGCTCTGAATTTGATTTTACTACATTTTAGTATTTATTTTAATTTATTTACTTTTATGTTTGTGCCGTTTTTGAACATTATTAAATCTATTTTTTTCTGTCATTTCGAAACATTGAGGTGTTAAATTTAATTTCTATATTAGGAAATAAAACCTCTGTACTTTGAGCCTACATTCAGTATGAGTAAAATACTCTTAATACTTTAATAGATACTTTAATACTTTTACTCAAGTCTTATTGGAATTGGTGACTTGTAACTTTTAATGGAGTAATTTTTACAGTAAGGTATCTGTACTTTTACTCAAGTATAGTTTTCAGGTACTCTTTACACCTCTGGTGACCTGCTCAGCAAGAGCTTCTTGAGCTTCCATACGTGAGTTAGTATGTGTGAGAAAATCTAGATTTCATTTAAATTAATGTTTTCAATAGGATGCTTTACAATATTATATTTGTGCATATACATCAGTTTAGTCAGTACTGAAGCCAAATCTGGAGTTAATCTAACAAAAATAACTTACAATAATGATTCAAAAATTAGCAGCCCAAATGTATATGTTAGGGAAAAATATTAAATAGCATTTTCAAAAATATGTTTGCTCATCCCTGACTCACACTAACCTGCAGAACAGTCACTGCAATGGAATAAATGACCTTTTATACACTCTCAGAAATAAAGGTACAGGAGCTGTCACTAGGGCAGAAGCTTTTTAAAAGGTACATATTTGTACCTGAAGGGTCTATAATGGTTCCTCAAAGGTACGTTTTAGGTACATTTGGGCACCAATATGCACATTTGAGGTACCCCTGTGGACTCTTTGGGTAACTCCTTTCCTGTGCCTTTATTTCTGAGAGTGAATGTTCCTTTTAGCCAATGATGTACGCAATGGTGTATTTGTATTATTTATATTCGAATTAAAGTTATGATGAGCACACACATACTATTTCATATTCTATTTGCTATTATTAATTCATATTTTCAGATATAATCTATTATTTTATTCTACATTATTTTATATAATTTCTACTATTATAATAATGTGTGATTCATTACTTTTTTCTGAACTATATATATATATATATTTTTAGAGATTACATACATGTAAGATACAGATTAATTTACTATATGCCTGAAAAATAAGACTTTAGATGCATAAAACATATTATTATTATTATTATTATTATTATTATTATTATTATTATATTCTACAGTGCTTCACGGAAATCGCGCACTGCACTTTTAAGGTGATTGAATATGGCGGCGCGGTGGCGTTGCTGCTAGTGGCGTTCTAAAAAAGAATGTATTCGATGACGTTGAGTGGGACCCGCATTAGACCCTGGCTGACATTAGCGGTATGTAAAGATCTTTCTAAAAGTATCATTGTAGGTTATTATGTTTGGTTGTTTCGACGTGCTTTTGCTGAAGGACACTAAAGATTTAGTATTTCTCTCTGTCATCTCGTTTCAGATTATTATATTAGTTTCCCACGTCTTTTTTTTGTTGTTGTTGTTGCTTAGACTGTAGATTTTACTGAATGTTGGTTGGAATTGTAGATTGCTATATTATTAATTTTAGAATTTTATATATACGTACATATTTTATAGTTTGTTTATTCTGTTCTATTCTTTAGTAGCCTTTTTATAATCGTAGAATGTCATTTTGTCATTTGTTATGTTGTCAGGTTGGTACTGAAAGATACTAATGTTGTTTGTATGTTTCATTCATTTGGATATCACTAATAATAATTCTTGTGGCACATTTATCTGTTATAAGTTTATAGATTGACATTTTGTAGAGTAATTATTTATAGCTGTGAAATATTATTTGTTAGTGTTAGAAGAAAACCAGACTGGAATGGTAGATCAAACTTCCAAAGAATGATAAATTAATGACTTGACATCTTTCTATTGTATTTTACAGATAGGAATGGACCACATGGAGAAAAAGGGAATCACACACCTCAGCAGAGACTGGAAATTGATGGTCAGGAATTTCTTTTTTTTTTTTATCCAGATGGACTGGTGCATCGATGGACGTCTTTCCAAGATGAAGAGGTTGGTGTTTGGTATAGATCAGTGGTTCTCAAACTTTTTCACCTCAGAAAGAATTCGTCTCTCCAAGTTCCACCTAATGACCAGCCTTGAAATATAGTAGCATAGTAGGCCTAATTAATCAGCTACAGCTCTGCACAGTTCAAAAGCAAGGCAGATTTATTCATAAAAATAATGTCAGCCACTTTAAACATTAATAGTTTGAACATTAACACTGTAATGTGCTTATGTTAAAATAAAAATGCGTTTATAAATTGGTACTGTTCGTAAAAGGTAAAAAATAAGTAAATAAAATGCTGTACTTAAAGGTAAAGTATTAGCATATAGTAGCCTATATTCATCAAAACCTGGAAATGTAGATTATACCTCATAAATTTATAAGTCATCATATTCATATCATTTATAAACCTTTTTTGATCCATTTTGAAATATATGCTGCATGTACATATGACATATTTGTATGGGGGAGACCAGGGATAGTTTTACTTCTATTATATTTCTCTATATATCTTTGAGATCTTGAGGTACAAGTGTCTGCTAATAAATGGCATTGAAATTACAACATAGTTTTAACATTATAAAATAAGAATTATGACCAACAAATGGATTTGAAAGCTTTTATTCAACATTGAGCTTTCAGAATAATTTGTGTGTCTCTGGGTCACAAAGCTGAATCAAATGTGCATCAGCTTCAACCATTGAAGGCTTCATGAGCCCACAGAGGTCAAACACTGAACTCAAACTACTTTGACTTGTTTCTCTTTCAAGAGCCATAGAAAAACTGACATTAAATCAGAGAAATACAGTTTTAAATCTGCTTGGGGTTGGTGGAAACATTTCACTTATGTTACTAGCAGGAGTTTTGTTGTTACAACTGACCCAGCGTTATGTGGCCATGAATCTGTTCTCCTTACAGCTAACAGCTAAAACATTATCAATAACAATGTGGATTAAATATATCCACACACAGACACACACATTACATGGGTTTAACTACAAATCAGCATCACTATCTCAAAAATAATCCAAGTATAAAATATGACTTTCTTAGCTGAAGTGTAGTTTTGAAATATAGTGATCATTATTTTACCAATGATGCAGCATGGGGAAATTCCTGAGTTTGCAGTAACTGAAATGCCAACAGGACTGGTCTGCAGAAGCACTTCTCTACTGCGTATCTGCTCAAGAGCTCCACAGTATTTTAGATTCTCAGCATCTGATGACGTGATGCCCTAAACATACTAATAACAACAGTGTGATCATACAGTACAGGGAACAGCCAGTGCTGATCACATCGGTGGTATTGTATGTGTCACAGGGTAAAAGAGTGTTTATATACTTGAATTATTATTCATTGATTCCCTGCGTTTCACTAGACGGAAGCTTGTGTACTACACTTTGAGAACCACTGGTATAGATAGATAGGCCTTGTCTGTGTCAGGTTTTCCCTTTTTATCTAATGGAGAGCAGGCAGAAGAGGGAGACTCACAAGAGAATCGGTGGACATTTGTCTACAAAAGGCTCAAGAAAAAAACAGCAGGTAGGGTTTTGTTGGGGCTGTCTTTGTTTTTGTTTTTTGTTGTTTTTTGTTTGTTTTTTGCAGGTTGGAGTGGAGCAGAAAAAATGAGAATCACAAGGGGAACAGTAGAGATATACTTAAAAACCTGAACCAGCATACAATTGAATTTTTACAGAGTGTCACAGAAGGGATTCAGGTGAATAATATAAACTATGTTTAATGACAGGATGGGAGGTGAGTATAAGCAGGTGACTAAATTGATGCAGATGATAAGTCCATGAACATAAACTGGATATTTGACTGTGCAGGCTTGGAGACTGGAGAAGGATACCACAGACAGCAAACAGGATGAAGAACAGACTAGGAACCAAGAGACACCACACTAGGAGAGACATGGAGGACACAGGAAACGTAAGTAAACTGATACTAATAATCAACACTGACAGTGTATAGGGTTCTAAGTGAATGGCTGTTTCTCAATTCCAAGAACGCAGAGAACGGACTCGTGTTCTTGTGGAGACCGGTCTTGTCAGGTCACATCGAAAGAACGAACTCGGGAGACTGCGAGGACAGAGAACGCGTTGTGTAAGGAATGAGATGCTGTGTTCTTCCTGGTGGTCACATGACCCTCGCGCGTCTTTAACCGAAAATTATTCAAACATTACAACATTTATACAGCAATTTATTGTTTCCCCCCCGTTTCACAATATATGTTATGCATAAATACTTTGGAAATATACGCTGCACATCACAAATAAAACAGGTTTTAATAGGAATTTCAACAAATAAACACCCTTAATGTGTTTATGCCTTTATTAAGATTTTTATGGTATTGTTTACGTGCACCGTCTCTTTTAGGGAAACTCCTGAGGTAAATAAGTATATCTCTGAACTTTAATAATAAATTTATACAAAGCGCTGTGCTTCCCACCTCCAGTTGCAATGACTTCTGGGACTTCTAAAGCGAATTCGGTGCTCAAGTCTGCATCGGTGCGTCCTCAATATCAAGAACACATCCTGGAGCTTTCGTGCGTCCTCTGTTCTTGCAGTCTTGAGTATTGGAACTGAACTTCGGCGGATGATGATGACGTTACAAGAGAACACGAGGACGCAAGACCGCTGAAGAACGCATATTGAGAAACTGCCCATGTGAGTGAGTCTTTATAGTGCTGTGATGATGATGGTGATGATTGTCAGGTGTGTCTAATTAGACTTAGGTGAGGGTGCACATGGTGATTCAGTGGGTGGAGAACCTGGTGTAAAGTTGCGGTCACATCAGAGTTTGAGCATGCAAAATTCTGTCCTACAGCGCTGCGAAAAGAGGCAGGATTAGACAAGATGATTAGACATGTAAAAAGCAAGTGATTGGTCCATATAATGAATTTCTGTCCAGAGAGGTCATGTTTTGAGCTTTGATTGGTTTTACGCAGTCACATGCTGCGATTTCACAGGTCTGAGTTCACCAAGCTTGAACTTTGCACCACAGCAAACTGCAAAACATGTCGCACTAGCTTGCGTTTCCGGTCTGATGCATTCGCGTGCATATGAATGAAAGTCTATGGGGAGAAAAGTCCAGTGTGACTTCGACTTTATTTTGACAGTAAGTGATGGTCGGGTATTTCCTTCAGATAGACAGAGATAGATACAGTATCTTTTGTTTGTTTGTATGCTTCATTTGTACATTGCTATCTAGTTTAACATTTGCAGATTGTTATTTGTTATATCGTCAGATAAATTGATCTGTTATAATGTATTTGTGTGCTGTCAGCTTTAACACATTGAATATTACTGCACGTCTACTGTTGGATAGATTGTCTGGCTGTTGTATTATATATTTGTAGTTAATGGTGATGCTCTGTTTAACGTCCCATTTTCAACTTTAGACGCAATATAAGAATTTAAAGAATTAACCAGATACACTACAAGCGCTTACAAGTAACAAAACATAAATAAATACATAATTTGCTAGCTAGAGAAAATGAGACAAAGGGAGGAAGAAACTGGTCCATGAACTGTGTACGGCCGACAAATCGCCCATTGTAAGCATGTAGATTGCTGAAGCACAAGGCCGGGGTTATAATGCTGAGGTAAAAAAATAATAACCTCAACCTCAACCACTGACTCTTCAGTTTAATCTTTGTTTCATCCTCACACTTCCAATAATATTCAGCTGAGCACAGTCTCTTTGCGACATGATTTACCCAGCGTCCGCCACAGTGTTGTTCTTCTCCTTTTTCTTTTTTTTTGCTACTGTGTTTGTGGACTGGGCCAGGGATTTCAATTTTCCTGGGTTTGCATGTGCAAAATATGTGTGGGACTGAGGTTCCTTATCCACGTCACTTTGAGAACATCAAGTCGATTCATTTGAAGCACTATGAGTCGACTCTTCTATAGATGAATCAATAGTTTTAAACACTGTGCACTTTCAGATTTAAGAATGGCTAGACATTTCACTTCACTTAGAGCTGTTACACACTGCATGAAGGTCATTTTCAAAAACCCATAATAGGGGCTCTTTAAGATAAATTAATAACTTTATTTCTATTGTATTTTGCAGTTTAGAATGGACCGCATGGAAATAAAAAGGAATCACACACCTCAGCAACGACTGGAAGTTGATGGTCAGGAATTTCTTTTAAAAAAATCAGATTGATGGGTGTATCAGATGGATGGACGTCCTTCCAAGATACAGCATTGATGGTTGATATAGATGGTGAATTCGGCCTTGTCTGTGTCAGTTTTTTTTTCTTTTTCAGGCAATGGAGAGAGCAGGCAAAAGAGGGAGACTCACAAGCGCATCAGTGGAGAACAGCAGGTAGGGCTTTGTTGATGCTGTTTTTGTCTTTTGCAAGTTGGAGTGGAGCAGAAGAAGAGACTCACAAGGGGAAGGGTGGAGATATACTGGAAGACCTGGAGCTCAGCAAGCAGGTAGAAGTGCAGTGAATTAGGTACTGCCTTACATTTATAAGTTGAATAAAATTTACTTAATAAAACATTTAAAATTATATATACTTAAATTTTACAGACTGAGTGATTGGTCGGGTATCTTCTTCAGCTAGATAGATAGATAGATCGATAGATAGATGGTCAGAGAGGGGCTTGATGGTCAGGAATATCCTTCAAAGGCAGAAAGATGGGTGCATGGATGGATGTCTTGCCAGGAGGAAGGGTGTGGTGGTGGGCATTGATTGTCAGATAGATGTCTGTGGCAGTTATGTACATTGTATGTAATGGAACCACAACAGGCAGAAGAGGGAGACTCACAAGCGGAATGGTGAATATTTATCTGAAGAACACTGGAGAACATTTGGTTTATTGCTGGGGATCAGTCAGCAAGTAGAGATCTGTTATTCTTGTGTTTGTCTTTTTCAGATTAGACTGGGGTTGGAGAGAAATGAGAATCACACCTCAGCAATGACGGCAAACTGATGGTCTGGCTAGGTATGTTTTGGATTGATGGATGGATGGATAGATTAATGGATGGATGGCTGATCAAATGGTAAATAGATGTCCTTCTAAGAGAAAGAGGGTGGTGGTGGGCATAGATTGTTAGATAGATGTCTTCTTTGTGGCAGTTATTTTAATTGTAGTTAATAAACACACAGCAGGCTGAAAAGAGAGACTCACAAGAGCAGCAGGAGACTCACCAGGGGTGTCGAGAGAATGATTACGGAGGCATGTGCCACAATAAATTGGGCAATGTAGTAAACAAAGCAACGTAGTTTAATTGAAAACAAACTGACGCATTTGTGCAGAAAACCATCCCTAATGTGCCTCACGCACCGCTGCTTCAGCTCCTGGTGTGAATCCTGGTTGTTTAATACACACACTGAAGAAGAATACACACTACTCATACACTGTGAAACTGGTGTAACAGCCTTTAATGCAGTGATGTCGGCAAAACTAACGTTTAAGTATTATGATGATGATCATATCTTGACTAAACATGGCTCTGTAAGATGAGTTTGTGTATGAAGCACAAAGGAGAGATGAGGAGTCAGTGAAGTTAGACTTAATAACATTATCAGCCATCAGAGTCAGGTTTCAGACAAAAGATAACTATAAGTTTTTATATTTTGTGTTCTCTGGAATTCTCATATAAAATTTAAATTCATGCAAAAGATTTTATTAGAAGATCTTATATCACTCCAGTTGTGTCTTTACATTGGATTGATTTCTGTTATTTATTTAAAAGAATATTTGTGTAATAATACTTGTATTATAATAATACTTAAATTTATTTGTAATGTAATAATAATTTTAATTTATAATATTCAGTATAGCTGTTTATACATGGATAAATATTTTTTGCTTTGGGGTGCAGTTGAGGGTGGCCCGTGCCCCAGTAGAATACATTCTTGTATTAACTCATTCATTCACCTAACCTTGATTTAGCTCATCATCAGATCGGCTATTTTCCTCCGTTATTTCACCATCTTGGTCTAGTTTAGCGACATGTAATCCACTTCTAGCCCAAAATTTAGTTTATGTCATTTATTTGGCAAAAACTGTCTTTGTTTCACCAGCAGGTCCTATTGTGCTGAAACTAGCCTTTTCCCACAATACTGATTCTCCCCAAAATGAAAGAGCTTCAGTTTAAAATGATTAATGATGTGTATCCATCAACAGAATTCCTGAGATTAATATTTGATACTGAGGATAACTCTTTTCAATGTTGTGAAAGGGATATTGAAACCACTGAGCAGATTTTCTACAATTGCATATACTCAGA
>CAIGQQ010009629.1:0-12381 GCA_903798035.1 Danio albolineatus
TTACAGGCAAAAACTTAAAACTACTAAGCCAGTATTAAGGACTGTTAAGAGATGGACCAACGACACAGAGCAGGTCTTACAAGCCTGTTTTAAATGCAATGACTGGAGTGTTTTTGAAGCTGCAGCCACCGAACTGGACGAGCTCACAGAGACCGTAACATCCTACATTAGTTTCTGTGAGGAGTTATGCATCCCTACCAGGACCTACTTATCATTTAACAATGATAAACCATGGTTCACACCAAAGCTTAGACAGCTTCGTCAGGTCAAAGAGGATGCCTACAGGAGTGGGGACAGGATTCTCTACAACAAGACCAGGAACATCTTAACAAGGGAGATTTGTGTGGCTAAAAAGAACTATGCAAAAAAGCTGGAAAACCAGTTTTCTGCTAACGACCCTGCATCAGTGTGGACTGGCCTGAGAACCATCACGAATGTCGGCCACAACCGCCCTGACCATCTTTCTACACAGCCATCAACACCTACAGACATCTCCCTCTCCCCCCCTGGTCTTCAGATCAGTGAGGAAAATGTGCGTCAGGTCTTCAGTAAACAGTAGAGAAGGAAAGCGCCAGGCCCAGACGGTGTCTCACCAGCCTGTCCGAGAACCTGTGCTGACCAGCTGGCTCCTATTTTCTCGCAGATCTTCAACAGATCATTGGAACAGCGCATAGTTCCATCCTGCTTCAAACGCTCCACCATCATCCCAATCCAGAAGAAACAAAAGATCACCGGACTCCACGACTACAGACCTGTTGCCTTAACATCTGTGGTCATGAAGTCATTTGAAAGACTGGTTCTAACATATCTGAAGGACATCACCATACCTTTGCTGGACCCCCTGCAGTTTGCCTATAGAGCAAACCGTTCTGTGGATGATTCAATTCAATTCAATTCAATTCACCTTTATTTGTATAGCGCTTTTACAATGTAGATTGTGTCAAAGCAGCTTCACATAGAAGGTTATAGTAAATTGAAAATGTCAGTTTAGTTATTAGCTAGTATATTATTAGCTAGTATATAGCTGAGTTCAGTTCAGTTCAGTTCAGTGTTGTTTAATATTCACTACTTAGAGTTCAAACACTGAAGAGTAATCCATCGGTGCGCAGCTCTAGCTGCAGTCTAGTCGCCGGACGCTGGAGAACTCGAGGCTCGTCTGTCCTTGGAGGGTCACAGGAATCCGTCTCTTGCTTGCTACTCCGCCAAGCAGCTGCTCAGGATACAGTGAGGTCCAGGGTTAAGGAGCCTTGGGATCGTCTCGTCACGGGTCATGGATCGCATCCGTGGCGCTGGATAGTCTTTGGGGGCCTGGGGATGAGTATCCCCAGTTGGAATAGAGAACAAAGACAATAATTAGCGTAGCTGCAGTTCATAGTGTATATAAAGGAGATGCGTGGAGCACATTCATGCATCATACAGCTAAGTGACGTATTGAGTGAATGCTTTATTAAAAAGATAGGTCTTTAATCTAGTTTTGAACTGTGAGAGTGTGTCTGAGCCTCGGACATTATCAGGAAGGCTATTCCAGAGTTTAGGAGCCATAAATGAGAAGGCTCGACCTCCTTTACTTGATTTTGCTATTCTACTACCAGAAGCCCTGAGTTTTGAGATCTTAAAGAGCGGGTTGGATTGTAGCGAGACAGAAGGTTGGTTAGATAAGCAGGAGCTAGATTATTTAATGCTTTATATGTAAGAAGTAATATTTTAAACTCAATACGAAACTTAACAGGCAGCCAGTGTAACGAGGATAAAATTGGGGTGATATGATCATATTTTCTAGACCTGGTAAGAACTCTGGCAGCTGCATTTTGTACTAGCTGAAGTTTGTTAATAGAGGAGGCTGGGCAACCAGCGAGCAGAGCATTACAGTAATCCAGGCTAGAGGTCATAAAAGCATGAACTAGCTTTTCTGCATCTGAGATGGATAGCATACTTCATAGCTTAGCAATATTTCTCAGATGAAAGAATGCAGTTTTTGTGATATGGGAGATATGGTTTTCAAAAGTTAAATTGCTGTCTAATTTGACACCCAGATCTTTAACAGTAGAGCTAATGCTAACTCTGCATCCTTCTAGTTGCAGGTCAAGTTGTGAGATCTGCTGTGTACAGGATTTAGGTCCTATAAGTAATAGTTCAGTTTTGTTTGAGTTTAAGAGAAGGAAGTTGTTGGTCATCCAGTTTCTAACATCTTTAATACACTCAGTTAGTTTTGATAGTTTAGACGTCTCATCAGGTTTAGTAGAAATATATAATTGAGTATCATCTGCATAACAGTGAAAGCTGATCCCGTGTCTTCTAATAATGTCTCCAAGGGGCAGCATGTAAATTGTAAACAACAAAGGGCCTAAAACCGATCCTTGAGGCACCCCATACTTTACTGGCCTGACTTGCGAAGGTTGTCCATTAATATTCACAAACTGGTAACGATTAGTTAAGTATGACTTGAACCATTGTAAAGCCGTTCCCTGGACACCTGTATAGTTTAAGCGATCTATGAGGATATTGTGGTCAATTGTGTCGAATGCGGCACTAAGATCTAGCAGGACTAACAGCGAGATGCACCCTTGGTCAGCAGCTAATAGTAAATCGTTGGTTATTTTCACTAATGCAGTTTCTGTACTGTGATGAGGCCTGAAACCTGACTGGAACACCTCAAAAACACTGTTCATCTGCAGAAAAGAGCATAATTGAGCAGAAACAACTTTTTCTAGTATTTAGACATAAATGGAAGATTTGAAATAGGCCTATAATTAGCTAAGTTGCAGGGGTCCAGTTGTGGTTTCATAATAATAGGCTTAATAACAGCGAGCTTAAAAGAGTTTGGAACATGTCCTAATGACAAAGAAGAGTTGATAACGTTAAGAAGAGGTTCTCCTATTACAGGTAGCAATTATTTCAGTAATTTTGTTGGAATTGGGTCTAGCATACTCGTAGCTGGTTTAGAACTATTTATAATTTTGTCTAGCTCTTCCTGTTCTATGTTCTCGAAGCACTGTAGGCTAATTTGGTTCAGTGGAATGTTTACTGGATCTGAAGTATAAGGCCGTACAGAGATTTTAACATCTATTTTTTGTCTAAAGCCTTCTATTTTATCACTGAAAAAATTCATAAAGTCTTCGCTACTCATTTGCCGTGTGATATTTTGTTCCAACGATGACCGATTGTTTGTTAATTTAGCAATTGTGTTAAATAGAAATCTAGGATTGTTATGGTTATTTTCTATCAGTTTACGGAGGTACTCAGCCCTGGCGGATTTGAGGGCCCTCCTATAGCTGGACATACTGTCTTTGTACGCAATTCTAAAGACCTATAAATTAGTTTTTTTCCATTTACGTTCCAAGGCACGGGTTGCTGTTTTGAGAGCGCGCGTATGACTGTTATACCATGTTGTAGTTTTATCTTCTCTAGTCTTTTTTAATTTGATGGCTGCCACAGTATTTAGTGTGCTAATAAAGATGGCATCCATGTTGCTAGTTATTACATCGAGGTCATTTGCATTTGCGGGTGCATTTCGAAATAAAGAAAGATCAGGCAAGTTATTTGCGAATTCCTCTTTGGTAGATGGAACGATAGATCTACTAAGGCGATGTATTGGTGCGGATCTGCTAATGCCAGGAAAACATAGCTTGTAAAGTAAGAGGTAGTGGTCTGTAATATCGTCGCTTTGTGGTATAATCTCTATATCCATGACCTCAATTCCATAAGAGAGAATTAGATCTAAAGTATGCTTTAGGCGATGGGTGGGACCAACAACATTTTGCTTTATCCCAAGGGCATGTAGTAGATCCATAAATGCGAGCCCTAGTGTATCATTAGCGTTATCTATGTGGATGTTAAAGTCTCCTACAATTAGTATTTTATCAGTTTTAACTAGTAAGTCAGAAATAAAATCAGAAAACTCTTTTAGAAAATTGACATAGGGTCCTGGGGGTCTATATATGGTGATTAAAGCGAGAGATAGCATTTTATTCATAGTATCCGAAAGCATAACATTAAGCGCCAATACTTCAAAGGAGGTAAACATAAGTCCGTTTCTCTGATTAACATTAAGAATATCACTAAAGATTGATGCAACTCCACCACCACGACCAGTTTGACGAGCCTCATGCTTATAAGAGAATCCTGGAGGAGTTGCTTCATTTAAACTAATATAGTCATTTTGTTTCAGCCAGGTTTCAGTGAGACAGAGTGCATTAAGATTGTTATCTGTTATAATGTCATTTACGATAAGTGCCTTAGGTGCTAGTGGACGCTCCCAGAAAAGATACCAGTTATTGGCAAAGAGCAATTTCTGTTCTTTACACCATGTTAATAGCCATTCATTCAGAGCAAAAAGTCTACTGAACCTTTCACTTCCTCGGCGGTAGGTAGGAAGCGGTCCAGAAACGATGATCTGCGTGGTGGGCGCAGTGCGACGAACCGTCTCGATCAGGCTCCTGAAGTCCTTCTTCAGGATCTCCGACTGTCGCAGCCCGGTGTCGTTCGTCCCCACGTGGAGGACGACGGCACCGATGCTCTCGCCAGCGGTCAGGATAGCAGGAACCTGGGCACAGAGATTCTTAATGCGGGCACCGGGAAAGCAGCGAGTGCGTACTTTGTTACCTTTAGTGGAAGCAGCGCGGACGTGGCGAACGATGGAATCACCGATGATCGCCACATCGCGGCCCGTCTCGCGGAGGGGGGCGAAGCGGTTCTCCGTGGAGATCTCGAACGGGGGAGCAGGAGACGTCCTGCCCCGGGACCTGGCAAGCACCTTCCGCGGCTGCACCCAGGTGCCGTGGTAGCCGGGAGTCGGCGTAAACGACCCCTGGGCGAACCGCGTACGCGGTGCACTGGGCCTGGACAGAGAAACACGCGGGGTTGAGGTAGACGGAGTGTTGTGATCGTATTGAACACTTACCTCAGATGAGCGAGACGCAGCGCCGGGTGCAGCGAGCGATGCCCTCCGCTCCCGTAGCTGCGCACGCTTCATCTTCAGATCCCGTATGAGCTTCCCCAGATTGTCGAGCTCGCGATCAAGCAACTCCATCGTAGTTTCTCCTGCACACAAAAGCGACATTGAAAAGGGAGAGGAGCAAAGCCAGTAAGTGGGTAAATGAGTGAGTGAAGGAAGCCGGTAGCTTTTGCTGGCTAGCGGTGCTAGCAGGCTAAAGCTACAAGCAACAAGCGGATGCTCGAGAGACACAACGTTTAAAGGTAGATTTGTTTGTAGAAATGTATTAAAGGTATGTCCACCCTAGGTAGAACGGAGAAATATTTAGCGAATGTGGATGTATTCTATGATAAAAATGTAAATTGTGAATCTACGCGACGGAGCTTCAAACAAACACAGCTTCAAACAAACACAGGAAGCTCTTTGGGGTCAGAGACTCTTGAGGTGGAGGCCAAAGAGGGCCCTCTGGGGGCCAGAATGCAAGCCCAGGGAGTGTGGCTGGCTCTATGGCAGCACGCTAGGAACATAGACCCTGGAGCTGGAGGGCAAGGGGCCCTCTGGGGCCCAACTTCAAGCCCAGGGAAAGTGGCTGGCCCCTGGGAAGCTCGATGGGGTCAGAGACCCTGGAGCTGGAGGCCAAGAGAGTCCTCTGGGGCAAAGAATGCATGTCTAAAGAGTGTGGCTTGCCCCTGGGCAGCACGTTGGGAACAGAGACCCTGAAGGAGGAAGGCAAGAGGGCCCTTTAGAGCCAGACTGCAAGCCCAGGGAGAGTGTCTGGCCCTGGGGGCAGCTTTCTGGGGTCAGAGAATCTAAAGATGGAGGACATGGGGTCCCTTTGGGGCCCAACTGCAAGCCCAGGGAGAGTGGCTGGACCCTGCACAGCTCCCTGAGGTCAGAGACCCTGGAGGAGGGCAAGGAGACACTTTGGGGCCTGACTTTAAGCCCAGGGAGAGTGGCTGTACCCTGGGCAGCTCCCTGGGGTCTGAGAACCTGGAGAAGGAGGGCAAGGGGGACATTTGGTACCCAGACTGCAAGCCCAAGGAGAGGGGCTGGCACCCTGGCAGCTCGCTGGGGTCAGAGACCCTTGAGATGGAGGGCAAGAAGGCCCTCTTGGGCCCAGAATGCAAGCCTAGAGAGAGTGGCTGTTCCCCGGGCAGCTCGCTGGGGTCAGATACCTGGAGAAGGAGGGCAAGGGGGTCCTTTGGGGCCCAATTGCATGGCCAGGGAGAATGACCTGGGCCCCTGGGCAGCTCGCTGCGGTCAGAAACCCTGGAGGTAGAGGGCAAGAGGGTTCTCTGGGGCCAGACTGCAAGCCCAGGAAGAGTGGCCAGGCCCCTGGGCAGCTCGTTGGGAACAGAAACCCTGGTTTTGGAGAGTAAGTGGAGACTGCAAAACCAGGGAGAGTAGATGGCTCCTGGGCAGCTCCCTGATGTCAAAGCCCCTGGTGGTGAACGGCAAGAGGGTCCTTAGGGCCCAACTGCAAGCCCAGGGAGAGTGGCTTGCCCCCGGGCAGCTCGCTGGTGTCAGAGGCCCTGGAGGAGGAGGGAGAGGAGGCCCTTTGGGGCCCGACTGCAAGCCCAGGAATAGTGGCCTGGCCTCTGGGCAGCTCGCTGGGAACAGAAACCCTGGAAGGGGAGGGCAAGTGGGCCCTTTAGGCACAGATTGCAAAACCAGGCAGAGTGTCTGGGCCCTGGGCAGCTACCTGTGGTCAGAGACCAAGGAGGAGGAGGGCAAGGGGGCCCTTTTGGGCCCAACTTTAAGCCCAGGGAAAGTGGCTGGCCCCGGGGCCAAGTGGGCCCTTTGGAGGCAGACTGCAAAACCAGGCAGAGTGTCTGGGTCCCTCTGGGGCCCAGAATGCAAGACCAAGGAGTGTGGCTGGCGCCTGGGCAGCACGCTGGGAACACATACCCTGGAGGTGGAGTTTAAGCCTAAGGAGAGCTCGCTGAGGTCAGAGACCCTTAACGAGGTGGGCGAGGGGGCAATTTGTTTTAAACTGCAAGCCCAAGTAGAGTGACTGGCCCGAAGGCAGCTCGCAGGGGTTTAGAAGCCATGTAGGTGGAGCGCAAGGGGGACCTCTGGGGCCAAGACTGCAAGCCCAGGGAGAGTAACTAGCAAATGGGCAGGTCGCTGGGGTTTGAGGCCCTGGAGCTGGAGGACAAGGGGGTCCTTTGGAGCCTAACTGCAAACCCAGAGAGTGTGGATGGCCCTGAGCAGTTCGCTGGGATCAGAGACCCTGGGCGTGGAGGGCAAGGGGGCCCTTTGGGGCACAACTGCAAGCCCAGGGAGAATGGCTAGCCCCTGGGCAGCTCGCAGGGTCAGAGACGCTTAAGGAGAAGGGCAAGGGAGCACTTTGGTGTAATCTGCAATCCCAGGGAGAGTGATTAGCCTTTAAGCAGCTCGCAGGGGTCTGAAGCCATGTAGGTGTAGGGCAAGTGGGACCTCTGGGGCCCACACTGCAAACCCAGGGAGTGTAGATGGTCCCGAGCAGCTCCCTGGAGGTAGAGGGCAAGGGGGGGGACCCAACTGCAAGCCCAGAGAGAGGGGCTGGTCCCAGGGGAGCTCACTGGGGTCAGAGACCCTGGAGGTGGAGGGCAAGAGGGCACTCTGGGGCCCAGAATGCAAGCCTGGAGAGAGAGTAGCTGGCCCTTGGGAAGCTCGCTGGGGTTAGACACTCTTGAGTTGAAGGGCAAGGGGGCCCTTTGTTGCCCAACTGCAAGCCCAGGGAGAGTGGCTGGGCCCCTGGGCAGCTTGCTGGGGTCAGAGACCTTTGATGAAGAGGGCAAGAAGGCCCTTTAGAGGCCCAACTGCAAGCCCAATGAGAGTGGCTGTCACCCGGGGCAGAGACCCGTGAGGTGGAGGGCAAGGGGACCCTCAGGTGTCGAGACTGCAGACCCTGGGAGAATGGCTGCCCCGTGGGTCAGCTTGCTGGGCCCAGAGATCCTAGAGGGGGAGGGCAGAGGGGCCCTCAGGGGCCCAGACTGCTGGTCAAGGGAGATTGGTTTTCTCCATGGGGCAGTGGTGGAGGGCAAGGGGACCCACAGGTGCCGAGACAGCAAGCCCAGGGAGAGTAGCTGACCCTCGGGGCTGCTCGCTGTGCCCAAAGACCCTGCAGGAAGTGAGCAAGGGTGCCATCAGGCGCACAGAAAGCTCACTGGGGTCAGAGACCACTGAGGTGGAGAGCAAGGGGGGCCTCAGGACCCTGGACAGCTCACTGGGGTTGGAGACCCTGGCGGTGGAGGGCAAGGGTGCCCTCAGGAACTCAGACTGCAGGCCCAGGGAGAGTGGCTGTCCAGAGATTCTGAAGATGGAGTGCAAAGGGGCCCTCATCAGGCCACACTGCGAGCCCAAGGAGAGTGGCTGGCACCCGGAGTGGTTCGCTGGGGCCAGAGACCCTGGAGTGGAAGAACAAATGGGGCCCTCAGGAGCCTAGACTGCAAGCCCAGGGAGATTGGCCGTCCCCCAGTGCAGAGACCATGGAGGTGGAGGGCAAGGGGGCCCTCGGAAGCCCAGACTGAAAGCCCAGGGAGAGTAGCTGTCCCTTGGGGCAGCTCGTTGTGCCCAGAGACAGTGCTGGTTGTGAGCAAGGGGCCATAATGAGCCCTGAAGGCTCGCTGGGGTGAGAGAATATGGAGGTGGAGGGAGAGTGGCTGGCCCCCAGGGCAATTCACTGGGGTCAAAGGCCCTAGAGGTGGAGGGCAAGGGAGCCATCATGAAAACAGATTGCATGCCCAGGGAGAGTGCCTGTCCCCTAGTGCAGAGACCCAATAGGGGGAGGGCAAGGGGGCCTTCAGGAGCCCAGAGTGCAAGCCCAGGGAGAGTGGCTGTCCCCAAGGGAAGCTCGCTGGAGACAAAGACCCTGGAGGTGGACAGCAAAGGGGTCATCTGGAGGCCAGACAGCTCACTGGGGCAAGGGGGCCTTCAGGTGCTGAGACAGCAGGCTTTGGGAGAGAGGCTGGCCCGCGGGGCAGCTCACTGGTGTAAGAAACCCTGGAGGTAGAGGGCACAGGAGCCCAGACTGCAGGCCCAGAGAGATTGGTTGTCCCCCGGGGCAGAGACCCCGGAGGTTGAGGGTAAGGGGGCCAACAGGTGCCGAGACAGCAGGCCCTGGGAGAGTCACTGTCCTCTGGAGCAGAGACCTTGGAGGTGGTGAGTATGGGGGCATCAGGAGCCCGGAAAGCTCACTGGGGCCAGAGACCATTGAGGTGGAGAGCAAGGGAGACCCCAGGACCCTGGACAGCTCGCTGGGGCTGGAGACCCTGGAGGTGGAGGTAAAGGGTGCCCTCAATGAGCCCAGACTGCAGGCCCAGGGAGAGTGGCTGTCCAGAGACCCTATAGATGGGGTGCAAAGGGGCTCTCAGGAGGCCAGACCACAAGCCCAGAGAGAGTGGCTGGCACCCGGGGTATTTTGCTGGGGCCAGAGGTCCTAAAGATGGAGTGCAAAAGGGCCCTCAGTAGCCAATATTGCAGGACCAGGGAGAGTGGCTGTCCCCCGAGGCAGAGACCCTGGAGGTGGAGGGCAAAAGGGCCCTAAGGAACCCAGACTGCAAGCCCAGGGAGAGTGGCTGTCCCAGGGGCCTGCTCGCTGGGAGCAGAGACCCTGGAGTTGGTAAGCAAGGGGGCCATCAGAGCACAGAAAGCTCGCTGGGGCCAGAGACCATGGAGATGGAGAGCAAGGGGGGCCTCAGGAACCTGGACAGCTCACTGGGGCCGGAGACCCTGGAGGTGAAGGGCCAGGGTGCCCTCAGGACCCCAGACTGCAGGCCCAGGGAGAGTGGCTGTCCAGAGACCCTATAAATGGAGTGCAAAGGAGCCCTCTAGAGGCCAGACTGCAAGCCCAGAGAGAGGACTGGCCCTCGGGGCAGCTCGCTGGGGCCAGAGACCTTGCAGATGGAGGGCAAGAGGGCCCTCAGGAGCCCAGATTGGAGGGCCAGGGAGAGTGGCTGTCCCTCGAGGCAGAGACCCTGGAGGTGGAGAGTAAGAGGGCCCTCTGGAGCCCAGACAGCTCACTGGGGCCAGAGACCCTGGAAGTGAAGGGCAAGGGGACCCTCAGGAGCCCAACTGCAGGCCCAGGTAGAGTGGCTGTCCCCCGGGGTAGATACCCTGGAGATGGAGGGCAAAGGGGCCATCAGGAGCCCAGACTGCAGGCACAGGGAGAGTGCCTGTCCGCCAGGGCAGAGACAACGGAGGTGGAGGGCAAAGGGGTGCTCAGGAGTCCAGACTGCAAACCCAGGGAGAGTTGCTGCCCCTCGGGGCAGAGACCCAGGAGGTGGAGGTCAAAGGGGCCCTAAAGAACTCAGACTGCAAGCCCAGGAAGAGTGGCTGTCCTGCAGGGCTGCTCACTGGGGCCAGAGACTGTAGAGATTGACGGCTGTCCCCCGGGGCAGATACCCTGGAGGTGGAGGGCAAGGGGGCCCTCGGGAGCCCAGACAGCAAGCCCAGGGAGAGTGGCTCTCTAGAGACCCTAGAGATGGAGGGCAACGGGGCCCTCAAGAACCCAGATCGCCAGCTCAGGGAGAGTGGCTGGCTCTCTTGGCAATTAGCTGGGGCCAGAGACCCTGGAGGTGGGCGGCAAATGGGCCGTCTGAAGGCCAGACTGCAAGCAGAGGGAGAGAGGCTGGCCCCCGGGGCAGCACGCTGGGGCCAGACACCCTGGAGTTGAAGGGCAAAGGAGCCCTCAGGAACACAGACAGCTCTCTGGGGCCAGAGACTCTGGAGGTGGAGGGCAAGAGGGCCATCAGGAGCCTAGAATGCAAGCCCAGAGAGGGTGGCTAGCCCCCAGGCAAATCGCAGGGGTCAGAAACCCTAGAGGGGGGGGCCACGGGGGCCTTTGGGTGCCGAGCCTGCAAGCCCTGGGAGAGCCCCTCGCTGGGGGCCAGAGACCCTGGAGGTGGAGGACACAAGGGCCCTCAGGAGCCCAGACTGCAGGTCCAGGGAGATTGGTTGTCCCCTGGAGCAGAGATCCTGGTGGTGGTGGATAAGGGGGCCCTAAGAAGCCCAGACTGCGAGTACAGGGAGAGCTGTTCCTCTGGACAGCTCGCTGTGCCTTTAGACTCTGGAGGTTGTGAGCAAGGAGGCCATGAGGAGCCCAGAAAGCTGGTAGGGGCCAGAGATTATGAAGGAGGAGTGCAAGGGTGCCCTCAAGAGCCCAGACTGCAGGCCCTGGGAGAGTGGCTGTCCAGAGACCCTATAGATGGAGTGCAAATGGACCCTCAGGAGGCCAGACTGCAAGCCCAGGGAGAGTTGCTGGCACCCGGGGCATTTCACTGGGGCCAGAGACCCTGCAGATGGAGTGCAAAGGGGCCCACAGGAGGATAGACTGCAGGCCCAGAGAGAGTGGCTGGCACCCGGGGCGGTTCGCTGGGGCCAGAATCCCTGGAGGTGGAGGGCAAAGGGGTCCTCAGGAGCCTAGACTGCAAGCCCAGAGTGAGTGAACGGCCCTCAGGGCTCGTCGTTGGGGCCAGAGACCTTGCAGGTGAAGGGCAAGAGGGCCCTCAGTTGACAAGACAGCAGGCCCTGGAAGAGTGGCTGTCCCGCGGGGGGACACTTAATATTAATAAAAATTAAGTGAAGGAAATATTTAGCATAATTTTACTGTGAATGCCCTAAATCAAGATCGGGTATTAAAAACAGGAAAGTGATTCAAATCTAGAAAAAATGATTTGTACTTAAAAAAGAGAATAGAACAAAAATTAAAATGAACTCACAATACAAAATAGTTTTTTAAAAAAAGAAGTAAAAGTTCTAAATATATTAAATGAAAAATGAAGAGAAATGTGTTTTTAAAAAAAATTTTTTTTTACATGAAACCATTCGTGCAAAAAAAATAATAATTAGAAGCAAAATGTTAAAAATAATTGTCAAAACAGAGCAAAAAAAGAGCCAACAACACATTTTTAGTCAGTTAATAAAAAGTGCATCAAAATTGTATGTGCAACTGGTTTTATGGGAAAGAAATAGTTATTAGCGAAAAGAAAATTATACAAACTAATACAACATAGGAATTAATAATTAGTTTAGAAAATAAATTAGTTAAAAGAAAGAAATAAATTCTAACTATTATTACAGGACTTAAATGCAGATAAAACAAGCCAGCAAAGTGAGGGTTAAAATTAACAAGATGTAGGTCCACTCATAAAAACACTAGATGCTAAAATAGGATTAAAACCCTATTGAAAAGTGTGTAAGGCGCGCCACTGGGCAAGCTGTTCAGGGCGTTTCTGCAGTTAGAATGG
Source organism: Danio albolineatus (assembly GCA_903798035.1). NCBI lineage: Eukaryota > Metazoa > Chordata > Actinopteri > Cypriniformes > Danionidae > Danio > Danio albolineatus. The sequence goes on from CAIGQQ010009629.1 coordinate 12,166, forward strand.
CCCATCCCAGCAAACATGCCAGTGTGGGCTCACTGTGGGCAAGTGTGGGTTTACTGTGGGAAGTGTGGGCAGGACAATTCCCACAGTAAAACACATGTGGGCCCCACGTGGGGTAGCCCATGCGGGCCCCCAAAACATTTTCCCCTATGGGGCCCACAGGGGTTTTCCCGTGGGCAATCCCACAGTGGGCTTGCCCACAGAAAAACCCATGTGGGC
>CAIGQQ010009634.1:0-11956 GCA_903798035.1 Danio albolineatus
TATATATATATATATATATATATATATATAAAATTATACTCAATTGACAGCCCTAATATATATATAAATATATATAAATAATGTGTAACTAATAACTAATGTGTACTGCGTTATGGTGATATTAATATAATTAAGAAATGGCATTTGTGACGGCCTGAGAGGTTGTGTGCAACAGTGCACGTATATTCTCTCTCTCACACACACACACACACACACGTGCAACTACACACATACACGCAAACATGCACATACACAAAACCTTACAATCATGACATATTTCAACATATTCTTACAGTTTATTTCTGTGTAATTCATTAAAATAAATCACAATACACTAGTTTCAATTCAATTCACCTTTATTTGTATAGCACTTTTACAATGTAGATTGTGTCAAAGCAGCTTCACATATAAGGTTATAGTAAATTGAAAATGTCAGTTTAGTTATTAATGTTTGAGTTCAGTTCTGTTCAGTGTTGTTTAACATTCACTACTTAGAGTCCAAACATGTTTCTTTCCTGTTCTTTATTTGTATAAAACATACATTTTTGATTACTTCGTTATTAATTTGGCGTGCACACAAATTAGTTCATTGTTCCAAACCGCCTTTGCGTGATGCTAAACTGTGGTAAATAGCCCGACGACTCATTCTGGTCAATTGCATTCAGTTCAGAAACATCCACTACGGCTTATCAACATTGTTGAAGCACAGAGTATAGAGAATGTGTGAGACCAATGCAGCAGTTTTAATTTCACTGATGAAAAAATTGACATCATTTTCGTGACAAACAAGTTACTACTGACAAAAACTAAAATAAAAACTAAGTGATGATGATGATGACATCGATCATAAAAATATACTGACATTTTTGTTGACTAATAAAAACAAGACAAGAATGCGATTAAGGGACATTTTTGGAAAATATCCAACCTGAATTGATCTTGGTGTGTGATACATGATGCGTGCGCACACACTAGACACACATTTGAAAAGTAACTGATCCTCAGTAGACGCGGGATGCAATTATGTCATCATCCATAGGGGCGTCTATCTGTCTGATTAAACTATGTATAACAAGATGACAACAGCTAAGAGAAAAAGAAGATTAACGTTTGATGTCAAGACAAAAAAAAAATGTCATTTTCGGCTATAGTTTAGCTGGCCTGATCTAACTCATGCTAGGTTCACTTAATGTGCGCTGTAGGGGTCAGTCCCGATCGTCATGAAAACAGCCATTTTCAGTGTACCTCTGCCTCAAAACACAAACTGCTTCATTCAGGATGTCGTTCAGCGATGTGATTATTTCTTATTTTAAAGATGTAATGATACTGTGGTGTTATAATCTCTGCTTATCAGGGAATCGCATTCTAGCGAAACTGCCTAAAAGTGAAGCGCACTTTTAATGTTTGCGTACATCTTCACTTTTTCTAGTTCTTCTATGTGAGTTAACAGAGCCATGGGATGGGATTTTACAAGATAACACATTATCGTCTGCCAGTCATGTGTCATTACTTATTTGATTCCTATAGACTGAAATTGCACATGCAAAGTGGAGTTAAACTATTTTAAACCCTTTTAAAGATTTAATTACATGAAACTCTTTAACAGACTAGTAGTTTACCTTGTTAAAATAAAGGATTTGCTAAATAATTGTAAAGTCCTGCATTTTCAGTATACTGGTCCTGCCGACACATCATTTTACATTTCACTTATGATATAAATAAACAATGCATATCTAATATTTGGTCTTAAATGGAAAAGCTATATTTCATATCTTAATAACACTGTTTTATTTAATTCTAAGTTAGAATGCTTTGTATAAATATATTTATCCAATATTTAATAAAATTAAACCAAATACAATTTGTCATTTTGGACATGTCTAACAATGAAACAATAGTCTTTCATGTTGTCTTCATGATGTTTGTTGAATTGAAGAAAATCATGAATAAATCGATTTTTGAAATAAGGCATTAACATCATAAAATGTATAAAAAGTGAAGCGCTGTGATTAACTCACACTTGCACTGCATTTCATAATTGTTATAAACCATTGGCTTGATTAAATATTGTAATATTTTAATTGCTTTTCATGCAGTTCTAACCAGAACGTGTTAAGATGTTATAATAACATTATCATACCTTGCAGGTGGTATAAATTTTCGAGCCACGCCATCTTGTTTGTTCTCCAAAAAGGTCTCCTGAAATAACATATACATTATTAGATTTAAAATAGATTAACATAATTCAAGCTTATGTTTCTTACAATATCTTACAAAACCAGGAGGTTGACGGTATACAGTGGTGCGGAACACTTTTGAAGGTGGTTGTAAGGGAGCTGCTAAAATCATAGATAATTTATTTTATGGCTATAGCTTTAAAGCTACAAGCTATTAGTCAGAAATTTAACTATAAACACAAAGTACTGTCATAAAACTCTATTAGGTGCACAGGCTAGTAGGTCCTATCTAATCTGCTCCTACTGCGTCAACTAAATGTTGCAGGTGATTGGTTGCTGTTGCCTCAGGAGCCAATGAGTGTTGTTTGCACTAGCAATTGCAGTAAGTTTTCACATCGGTCACATAAAAACAGCATAGGACAAAAGAACGAGATAAGTGACAATAAACTTTTATTTTCTTTATGTGGTGCTGGTCTGCTTATCGTTTTAGGAAAGTGTTCATATGCATCAAATCAAGCTCAAAATATACAACTTTTGTGTATCCACAAAAAATAAAATAAATAAATAAAATAATGTGCCAGAAACAACATCATGACATTTTAATGAGGTTGAGACAGATGCCATTTTGTAGCACAAGGAGTTGCTGATACTTTGATCTTACAAACCAGGATCCTACATTTGAATAACGATGGACTTCATTGACTGTCAATAATAACATAAGTATACACTGGTTTCTGCTTTCTTTAAATGTCACATTTTGCAAACTACGACAATGGGTAATTTTTCGTATCTATATGCACATTTGAACTTAACTCATGAAAATGCACTGCCTAATTACAACTTTTCTTCTGTTAATAAATTCTGAGTGTTTGGCTCTGTTCAAAATTACTGTCCGAGTGCACAAAATTATTAATTTGCATAATACACCCCCAAACCAGTTCTATATAAGGACTTTCCACAAAATAGCACAAAATTATAAGACAACAAAATATGAAATGAGAAGAGACCAAGCACCAAAAACACACACAAAAAAACAAAACAAAAAAAAGTTATGTTGGATGTGAAACATGCGTTCTGCATGCTGACTTTAGAAGACTTTTTTAATGCTATGCAAACACACTGTAATCCATGCAGTCTGTATCACTTCTCTAGCAAATTTCACATTTACTATCCTCTTGGTCAGTTTAGTGCATTTACTGAAGAATTGGATGGGCTGCTGTTCTTGTTCCCAAAGGATGACCGCCACCTTGAAGTATTAAGTGATTACAACATTCACTTGGACAAAACTTTATGCTTTTTTCCATTCTCTCATTACATCATTCAACCTAAACTGTCGTACACAAGCACACACAATTCTGGCAAACAACTTGACATTATTTATAGAGGACATTGTAATTCTGATGAAGTCACAGTTGAAAACTTCAGCATTACATTCGAATCACTGCTCCCCAAAACCACAGTATCCAAACTTTTCCACTCTGCCCATGCCACAACCTGCCGTCTGGACCCAATGACATCACACATCCTTCAGGGCATTTCCCCAGCCCTAACGCACATCATTACACTAACATATTTCAAACCCCTCGTTTAAACAGGCTCTGGTTACACCCATCACTGGGAACCATCATCCAGTCACATGGTTTATCATATCATTGTAATGCTGATGACACACAGCTCTATCTACAATTTCATTCTGATGGCCCAAAAGTAGCTACAGAAATCTCACACTGCCTGGAGGATAGCTCAGCTTGGATGAAAGATAATAACCTACAGTTTAATTTGGATAAAACCTAACTTCTTATCTTCCCTGTGTAGGAATGAAAATTATTATATGCATTTGTTTTTATGGCAGAACATGTCTTTTTCACCAAAGAAGGCTTACACAAATTCCAAAGGCAGACACTGATAAGATCAGGGCCTGCTGTGTGGACTCTAGGGGTTTTATGATGTAGTCACATGTTGATTGGTCAGTTTGAATGTCTCAGTATTTAGGCTTTGGTCACATGGTCAAGTAAGGTACAAAAGAGGTGGTAAACTTTGCTCTGCCCATTTTTTTCTTGCTCTGGCTCTCTCCCACTCTCTCTCTATCTCTTCTAACTTCAAGATCAAGGAAACCTCACTTCAGTTGGAATCTTCAGCTCAACGGCAATTTGAAGTCACTGAGCAGACGTCACAAATTCTCAACTATTTGCTGAATGCAACCCTGATGAACATTGAAGTTTGAATACAAAGATCAGACTTCATTTCAGACTGAATCTTTTCAGCTCAACCTCGATTTGGTGAGTTTCACTCTATCAAAAGAAACCATACAGGCCAGTTTAAACACATGGCTATCCTCTGTTCTGTTACAGAACACTTAACAAACAGCTGCAGGGTTTGTTTAACAGAAAAAGCTATTCTCTACTTCAATAGAGAAGTAAAAGTTTATTCTCTGTTTCAGGCAGAGAAAGTAAAGCCTTATGTTCTATTTTACTTTCTTTTGTTTGTTTACCCTGTTCAACCAGAGAAGTTTAGCGATATAAGCTAATTTATGTTACCCCTTGTTCATGTAAGGAGGCAACATGTGCTAATATTGTCACCCTCTGTTTTGGCAGAGAAGAAGTTACTACACTTTCATCAGAAAAGTTTTAGTATTTCTACTTTGTGATAAACTCACAAAATGTTCAGAAAGAATACAAGACTGATCCCTACAACTGAAAAAGGTGGTTTAGTGACTCCTTTATGGTCAGATCAGGATTTAAAATCGCTGCTAGAACAGTACATGGACTTAATAACAGAGTCGGTCAGACTAAATTTGACAAAGTAATTTAGCATTGACCCAGATAATGTTTAGACGTTAGAAGAATGCAAGAAAGTGCTTGGAGCATGCATTCGCAAAAATAATGTGAGAGGCATTATCTGTTGCTACAGACAATTCAGTTTATCTCGAGCTAAACAACAAGCTAAAGCTAAATCAGAATTAGAGAAACAGATCCAAGAGCTTCATGCTAAGATAACCACATTAACAAAACAGCTGAACCTCAAGAAATCAAAAATTGACATTGGAGAAGTTAGTTAGCCTGATGAACATTATCCTGACTTACAAACTGTCTTTAACACAGACATTTCCACCCAGTCAGTTAGTGATGTGCTAGGTTCAGTGGAGGTTTGTGGTGCTAGGAGAAGATCTCAGGGAATTGAGAGAATCAGAAGTTTACACAACAACACTTCTGTTGTTCAAATTCAAACAGTTTCCAGAACACTGGGACCTAAAGAAATAGACTGACTGTCTCAAAGCTTACCTTCCGTACGCACAAATTTCTCAGAGTTTAGCAAAACACAGATTAGCAAAATGCATCTTTATGACTTGTCATTGACAGAAGTCACCCAGCCAATGTCTCAAATTCTAACAGAATCTGAATTCAACAGTTTTGAGTGTGCTGTGACTTCTAAATTACAACATGCCAGTAAAGATGTAATGAGAGAGGGTGTTTTGAAAGCTCTAAAGAACATTGTTGGACCAAAGATTGACTGGTCAAAAGTAACTTGTTGTGTGCAAAGGAAAGATGAAACTGTGAATGAATTCACTGGGAGATTTTGTCAGTCAGCCATAACTTACAGTGGATTAGCTGATAATTAGGACAGTGTGCTAAATGATAAGGGACCCCTAGTCCGCATCTGGTCAGATGGCCTTGCACCTGAATACAGGAAGGCATTGCCATTTCTTAATATCACCTGGTCTACCACCACTCTCAGAAATAATGTGAACAGTTTATTTTGTGGGAAAGAGACTCTGATATTAAAGATAAGAGTCAGAATTGAAGCAGCCGCCACTAAGGTCAATGCAGAGAAGACATAAAATCATACATGTCTTAGGAAAAATATCTGTTGTCATTACTGTGGTAAAAAAGGACATTGGATGAGGGAGTGTAGAAAGAATAGAAAGAACTTTAAAGATATGATTAGGGTAAATCAACTTCTGAACAGTTTGCTAATTGTCCTTAACCTACCTCTCCCCTTATCACTAAATCCATTGAGCTGTCCACAAAGGTGCTAACCATTTTTTGGCTGTGAGTGCTTAGTGTCCCAGTTCATTTACAATTAAGATGAAAGACTCTTTGTAAAAAGACACAAAGAAAACTTCTTCCTTTTTATTGGGGAACTCTGCTTGAGTCCACTCACAGCCTTGAATGTGTTTAACACATAATCCAATCACTACCCATTCAATGTTATGATGTCTGATAGGACTGATGTTTATTGAATGAGAGTTTGTGTCTCACATTTTAAAGTTTGCCCACTACACTCAGGGACAGAACAGGACACACAAACCAGTGAGGAGCTCAGGGCAGAACTGAATGCAATAGGCATCAGGGGCCGCACCCTGTGGTGAAGACTCCCCATTTTCCCCATCCATTAGTCTATCCTCACCTCACTGTTTTATAGGTGTCATACACTGTACGATCACCAACTTAACACAACCACTATATGATCACCTGAATAACTAGACACATGAACTAGTCTATGCATGAATACTGCTGGTCTGCTGTTTTCTTGTTTTCTTCTGTGCAGGTAAATACAAACACAGCATCTTCTCAAGAAACACTCTGATCCAGAGCATCACTACAGCGATCCATGAATGACAGGAAGTCATCAGATCAACTCAGCGCTGGTGAAGAACCACCAAGAAACAGACCTCACAAAAGACTGCACACTATTAACAAGCCACAGACTATCAGAAGATCTACAGTTTAACTCCATTATTGTTGTGTCATCATGTAGGATTTATGACATCACAACTGATTGTCATAAATGTGTGAACAGTTTTGAAATCTACACTTACATCTACGTAGATATTGAAAATGACACAGAATAAGTTAAATGTGCCTGTAACTTTTTCAAGTTACATGACTGGACGATGGGGCCTATGTTATCAAACAGAAGCCATTGAATGTGTAGGAGACATTTGGCAACTGTTCCTCGCTCCACTAGGTGGTGCTCTGCAAACAGCATTTATAAGTAGGAACGAATATTCAGGTGGCAGGTGTTGCTAGACGAGGGGAAGCACATACAGTTTTGACCACATACATACATACACGCACTCATATACGCTTTTGCTTGACGGTTTGTTTTGCTTGTTTGTTTGTAAGTCATGATACGCGGTATTGTTTGATGTATACGAGAGGAAACTCACTTGAAGGAAAAATATCGATGGCAAACAAGTAAGACTGTTCATTGCGCTTACACGTCACCACGAGAAGAAAATGTGCGCCATCTGCGTGCTTGTCTAACAACATCTCAGGGACTTTAAGCAATAGGCTTAGCCTCTACAAATAAGTCAAAACTGTAGCTTCGCATTGCCGATGCGCCAGGAGCTACGCCGAATTGGAAGATTCAAGACGGCCGTGTCTGACTGGAGGACACAAGGATGCCGGCATACTGAGTCTGCTTCAGAGTGTTTGTTCCGCGTCATTCATCAACACAGCACGACGAGAGTTCTACGCCGAGGGTCTAGATATGCGCTGGATTACAGCGCCCAACGCAAGGTATGTGTAGCGCTACAATAGAATGAATGGCCATTCAATGTGTGTACACAAATCGCGGGGCAAAATCCAATGCATTGGTGACACAAGGGGTGGGTAATTAACGTCGTATTTGTCTGTGATTTCTGCTACTGTTTTGCGAACGTATCGTGAACTGGGTTATGGAGACGACTGAAATGAGGGACAGGCTTGCTGAGCCGTCCGTTCAAGCAAATACTACAGAACATAATAATGATGAGCAAACCTCTAACGAGAAATGTGTCATTAAACTAACTGCTAAAGCATTTACTGAAAAACTGGAACGTTTGCAAAATGAAAGGAAAACTAAGTTGAATAAGTCAGCCAGTTTAAGAAAGGTGCTGAATGGTTTGATTGAAAAGGGAAATGTTGTACAAGTTCAATGTGTATTTGATGATCTTGTTAAGGTTTGTGATGAATCAAAAGGTGTTCATGAACATGTGATGGGTATGTTACCTGATACTGAACAAGAAAAGCATGATGTGTGGTTTAAAGCCAAAATGATCGTTAATAATGACCTCATTTCAAAAGGTGCAATTGTGGTTATCAAATGTTGGTCAAAATGTGAGTGTTGGTGCTGCTGGTAGCCATATTGGTGATGGTATTAATCCAGAGGATAGCGTTTCAAATGTAACCAGTAAATGCTCAGGGAAAAGTGAAGGTGGTAAATCAAGCACTACTTCTTCCGTACAAATTAAAGCACAAGCTGAAAGGGCCGCATTGCTTGCTCGTATAGCAGCTTTAAAGGAAAAGCATGCATTGGAGGAGCAAGAGCAGCAGATAAGGAGAAAATTGGAGCAACAAGAGTTAGATACTATGTTAGCTGAATCTGCTGCCAGACTGTCTGTGCTTGAAGCTTCTGATAGTCTATGCCGCGATAATGCATCTGATGCTATGAATTCTTACCGGGACGACGTGCGATGTTCAGCATCAACACACAAACTGGATCCAATGGCAAGTGAATTTAACTGTGCACCTCACATTAAACCACAGCAAACACAGGAGTGGACATCATCAATAACTCCTCCAATCCTAGCTGGCGTGCTACAACAAGATAGTCAACAGCCCATAACTAGACCAAAGGAGTGGTCTGGTTCACATAGGCAAACAACTCAACCTGCTCCGGATATACATCAGCAATCCCCTCAACCTAATGTTCAAAATACAAATCAAAGGCATACAGGAGGACCTAGTTCAGGGGTGCAAAGGCAGAATAACACAACATCATCTGTTCAACAACAGCATCTACTATCCCTGCCAGCAAGAAATATCCCTTTGTTTGATGGAGATCCTCTCCAATATGTCTCCTTTATGAGAGCTTTTGAACAAGGAGTGGAAGAAAAGGCTAGCAAGAGCGATTGTCTGTACTATTTGGAACTGTTTACTAGGGGCAACCAAGGGAGCTTGTTCGTAGCTGTCTATACATGATGCCTGAGCTAGGCTATGATAAAGCAAAGCAGCTGGTACAGGAACACTTTGGCTGTAAGTATAAGATTGCTGTGGCAAGGCTTTATCCTGGGCTCCAATAAAGAATGAAGATGTTAATGACTTATTCTCTCTTCTTGCGAGGCTGCTGCAACGTTATGGAGGAACTTCAATATATGCATGAGCTGGATATGCCGAGTAACATACGAGCAATTGTCTTAAAGCTGCCATTTAAACTTCGAGAACAATGGAGGACTGCTGCAAATGACCTAATGGAAACAACAGGAAACAGAGCTCTGGTCATAGACTTGGTAAAAGTTATAGAAAGACACGTTCAAATTCTTTCTGATATATTTTATGGCAATATTAGCGACTCGACATCTGGAACAACAGGACAAAGATCTGTTAATAGGCCACGATTACCGCCAGAACAAAGAACTAAAGGAAAGAGCTTTGCTACTACTATTGCACCTGTGAAAGTTGAGTGTAACACATCATCGAGGACCGCTTCACTTGGACATAACTCTGCTTCATCATGTGCATACTGTTATCAGAGTCATCCACTAGACTGTTGTCAACAGTTTAAATGTAAAAAACACAGAGACAAGATAAATTTTCTGAAGGAGAAACACCTTTGCTTTGGCTGTTTGAGTACTTCACACATGAGTCGAGACTGTAAGAAACGGCTAATTTGCAAAATATGCAGCCAAAGCCATCCTACCATACTTTATATTAACAAGAAGGACACAGCCAGCACACATGAAGAGTATGTTGCTAAGGTCACAGTAAGTACCTCTACCCAACTCGACAAAGATATTAAATCGCACTCATTTCCATCATCTGCTGAGACTTGTGGACATACAGGGGCCGGAAGGGATCAGTGTCTGTTACCCATTGTGCCAGTCCAAGTTAAGTCTATTAAATCTGACCAGGTAATACTGACGTATGCATTCCTGGATCCTGTCAGCTCTGCCACTTTCTGCTCCAAACAGCTGATGCAAATGCTCCATCTTACTGGGCAACGAACCCAGTTTCTCCTATGCACCATGGGGCAAGAAAGGGTGGTACCAGCATATTTACTCACAGGATTGGAAGTGTCTGGTATTAATGGCAATGTCTTCCATGAACTTCCTCAAACCTTAACACAAAAGAAAATGCCTGTAAATACAGATAACATTGTGACAGCTGAAACCCTGGTAAAATGGCCATACTTGGAAGGGCTAACACCTCCAAAAATTGAAGCTAACGTAGACCTGTTGATTGGAAGCAACGCACCAAGGTTGCTGGAGCCTTGGGAGGTCATCAATAGCCATGGGAATGGCCCATATGCTATAAGAACAGTGCTGGGATGGGTCATTAATGGCCTTGTGCATGGAGAAGACTCCTGTATTAATGCTGAATGTAGGTCAGCTGTAGTTAACAGGATTTCAGTATGTAAACTGGAGGAAATGCTAAATAATCAGTATAATCATGACTTTAATGAAAGAGTCACAGAAGAGAAAGGGCTATCGAGGGAATATAAAAAGTTCATGGATATTGTGGAAAGGTCTGTAACTCTCAACGACAATCATTATCAACTGAAATTGCCTTTATCAATTAATTGCCCAATAACTTTTCTGCGGCAAAACAAAGGTTAACAAGTCTAAAACGAAAGTTTCTGCAGAATGAACATCTCTTCAAGGAGTACAGTAATAATGTCAATGAAATGCTACTTAAAGGCTATGCAGAGAAAGTCTCTACCCAGCAGTTAGGTGGAAGCAGTGGCAAAGTCTGGTACATTCCTCACCACGGAATATATCATCCTAGGAAGAAAAGTCTGCGAGCGGTGTTTGATTGTTCTGCATCATTTAAAGGAACATCATTAAATGAGCAGCTCTTGCAAGGTCCTAACTTTAATAACACACTGATTGGAGTCCTCCTGAGGTTTCGGCAAGAATCTGTGGTATTCATGGGGGATGTGCAAGCAATGTACTACCAAGTTAAAGTTCCAGAAGAGGACAGAGACTTCCTGCGGTTCCTGTGGTGGACTGAGGGTGATCTTACGAAAGATGTGTCAGAGTTACACATGACTGTCCATTTGTTTGGTGCTGTATCATCTCCAAGTCGTGCCATATTTGAGTTGAGGAAAACAGCTGATGACAATCAGGCTGAATTTCCAGCAGAAATTACTAAAACTGTTAAAGAAAACTTCTATGTGGACGACTGCTTAAAGAGTGTAGAATCTGAGAAAGAAGCCGTAATGATGATCAAACATCTGACTATGCTTTGTCAAAAAGGAGGATTTATCTTGACAAAATGGATAAGCAACAGTCGCAATGTAATGCAAGCCATGCCACAGGAACATAGAGCTAAAAGTGTGAAGGAACTCGATATGGACGGGGATGAACTTTCCATGGAAAGAGCCGTCGGATTGCAGTGGTGCATTCAAAAGGACACATTTACATTCAAAATGGTAGCTTGCCAAAGGTCTTGCACTAGACGTGAAATGCGGTCTGTCTCCAGCTCAGTGTACAATTCATTTGGTTTTCTGGCACCAATTCTACTACCTGCAAGGATAATGCTGCAAGAATTGTGCAGAAGAAATTATGGATGGGATGAAACAGTACCACAAGAGCTACTGCATCGCTGGACAAGATGGACAGAAGAGTTAGAAATGCTGTCTAACTTTGAAATTAATCGCTGTACCAAACCTAAAGACTTCGGAACTGTCACACATGCTCAGCTTCATCACTTTTCAGATGATAGCGAGTTAGGATATGTGTCACGATCACCAGCGATCTCCATTGTCAGAGATCGCTGGTTCACACACACACACAC
>CAIGQQ010009636.1:0-10336 GCA_903798035.1 Danio albolineatus
ACACACACACACACACACACACACACACACACACACACACATTTAGTAGATATAAACACCCAGTTTGCAGTAGTTTCTTATCAAATCTTCTGACCAATCAAATGTTCTCTAGTGTCTGACATGCCCCGCCCCTTCTTCTCATTGGCTGTTCATTTGATGCGCTTGAGTTCAATCGCTCTCACTGGCAGAGCTATGAGAAAAACTAAACTCTATTGGGTGTTTTTTAAAGGGGAGGAGCTACTGTATGTCCCGCCCTCTCTTCAGTTTTCAGTTTCTTCCCCAAGGGCCTCCTCCTGGTGGGACAGGCCTGGAACAGCTCCCTAGGTAGATGCCTGAGCCACCTCAGCTGACTTCTCTCGATGTGGAGGAGCAGCGGCTCTACTCAGAGCTCCTCCCGGGTGACAGAGCTCATATCTAAAAGAGTGCGCCCTGCCACCCTGTGGAGGAACACCCAAAGCTCATGACCATAGGTGAGAGGAGGAGCGTAGAGCTGACCTTTGTAGCGGCTGTAGAGCAGGTCCAGCTTCCTCCGGTCCACGGCTGTTTTCATGGAGTCTCTGAGGTTTCTGTCTTCAGGCTGCAGTCATTGTGGGTCAGGCAGAACAGATGGATTATTCCCGCAGCATCAAATGACGGCTCTTTTGGAGAAAACAGAGAGAGTGAGCGACTGTTTGTGAACATTAACACAGCCCGTCAGCCCTGCTGTGCTCCATTAGTATAGCAAACTAGACATGGGCTGGTGTAAGATTCTGATGGTATGATAAACTTGGATAAAAATATCACGGTTTCACGGTATGACGGTGTGTTGTTATGTCAGACAACTTTGCTTCCGGTTCGTGGTTGCAGACCGGACATATATAGTGGATGCAGTGTTATCAGTGAGTGCCTGCACAAGAGTGAATAAATGAGTTTATTTAACAGCAAGTCGTTGTCCCGTGGCGTGTATAACATAACAGACGGTGTTGTGTTTACTGCTCTAAAATATATTCTTTTAAAATGCCTGTCTAAAAAACTAAACCTTTTTCCCCCTATGAACACAGTATATTTATTTTGAGAAACATTTAAAGTGTTTTTGAGCAGTGAACATGTCAGGCTGAATAATTAGTACAGTAAATACAACACTCATGCAAACCACGAGAACGCTGACAGCGTAGATGATTGGTTTATTTACCTTCCAATGGCAGCGGCTACCATGATAAGAACAGTACAGCTCTATAAAGGGAAACTTCAGCTGCTATTGTGAACATCTGTCAGGGTTATGATTAATTATTTTTGGCATATACTAAATAATAACAATGTTCATTCATTCATTTTCTTTTCAGCTTAGTCCATTTATTTATCAGGGGTCGCCACAGCGGAATGAACCGCCAACGTATCCATGTTTTACACAGCAGATGCCCTTCCAACTGAAATCCAGTACTGGGAAACACCCATACACCACTCATTCACACTCACTAGGGCCAGTTTAGTTGATCAGTTCCCCTATAGCGCATGTGTTTGGACTGTGGGGGAAACCGGAGCACCCGGAGGAAACCCACACCAACACGGGGAGAACATGCAGACTCCACACAGAAACACCAACTGACCCAGCCGAGACTCAAACCAGAGACCTTCTTGCTGTGAGGCGGCAGCACTAACTACTGCGCCACTGCATCGCCCCACATTTAATTGAAACATTTAAATTAGTTTGCTTTTTTTGTAGCTCAGCAATAAACAAACAACCAAAAACAGTTTGTCACAGGGGATGGTGGGCCAAATGAATGGTTACAATGGGCCAACTTTGGCCCGCGGGCCCCTACTTTGGGCATCTCTGCTATAGGGACTTCAGCGGTCGTCAAGGGGCGGGAATAATGCAAGTTAAACAAAAATGCACCAATTGCAACTAATTAAAATGCAAGTAAAAAAAAAACATTTGGTATACAGTTAAAGGGGACGTAAAAGCACTTAAATTAGATGTAATCAGCAAAACAAGTGAGTATACTGAGGGGATACGCCATTATTGGTCCTCAGAAGAGGTAATACACAAACAGCTCGTGGGAAAAAAAATAGACATACCGAGTACACCTGCGTATAGCCCTGACTATACCACTGTCAAAACTGATTTCTGCACCTTTATTCTTGCAATTTTTTTATATTTATATATTTTTAAATGTTTGGTGCACATTTCACTATTCTGTTTGTTTGTTTATTGAGTTTTTCAATCACAGTTGTGACTTTCACATTGTCAAGTTGACAGTTTTGACTAGAGTTTACATCTAAAGTGTGCTTTTCTTTCCTCAGATTTTGAGTTTGCATCGCACAATTCTGCTTTTTTCATTTTTCCATTGCAGAAAACACCATCCTTAAAGTGCAAACATGACCAGTAAACATGCACTGAACTGATAACTCAAAACACTAAGAAGTGATCATTCGATATATGCATGCATGCATGAATCAGCTGAACAGACCGTTTATTCAAAGCACATAAACACTGACTGACTGTTCCTGTGTGTCGGGTTTGATCAATGCTGCCCTCTTCCTTATGGGCTGCATGAAAGTGGGCGTGTTCAAAACAAAGGGGCGTTATCTGATTGGCCGCCGTCATAGTGAGGGTTAAGGTCACATATGATGGATCAGTTCCATTGCATGATTTAGAAACACCCACCAGTTTGAAAACGCCCACAAATTCTGAAACATCATGTGCGCATGCGCAGCATTGCGTTCAGAGGAGTTGTAGTTTCAACACACATGCGGCTGTTCAAGATTAACTCGATGCAAGACAGTGGGAACCACTTCAATCGCTTCAGAACTACAATATTTTTGACTGACGTGAGTTTCATAGAGTTACAGTCAAACTCAGCAACTCGCTGATCAGCTTTGGTTATGTGAGGACGGAATATGAACTACATTTCCCAGAATGCCCGGTCGATTGTTTTGATTCAGCCGAACAGCGTCAAAAATAATAGCATAAACATGAAATAAAACAGCTGACAGTAGCCGCTCAGAAAGACACACACACGGAACTGGTGCTCGTCTATTTTCTGCGAGCTCCACGGCGGTTTAACGGAGAATGAACGGCTCTGGTGAGTCTGTCAGGAGGCGAGCCCGCGAAACGCGCCCGTAAACACTCTTCTTCATCATCATGATCATCATCATGTGTCTCAGTTACCTTCTGCTGCTCCGGTTATCTCTCTCTCCGGTAGTTTCTCTCCGAGCAGCGGGTCTCCGTTTCTCTTTCTCTCCGGTTCGGGAGTCGCGGTGTGTGACGTCACAAGAGCGCGATTGTTTCCTCGGTTTTTTTCACTGACTAGTTCCTCCAGTTCGCCTCTCCGCACTGAGCAGGTATGAGTTTCTCCGGTTTTCTTCATCATTATAACGCAGAATGTGGTGTAGTAAACGGCCGTGAAGGGGATTTGTGCTCAGTAGAAAAATCTGCGATGTTCAGCGCTTAATTAGATCATAATTCTGCAGAAATCTGACTTAATGACACAGCGAGATACATATATATTTATATATATACACACACAATGAGGAGTGTTTTGTCAGCTGTTAGGTGTAAATTGATTCTTAATGTTAAACAGTGCTGTGTCACTTCTGTATCACATTACATGTACATATAGTTTATTTAAAATATGGAGTATAGTATTATTTATGATAGTTATGAATACTGAAGGCTGTTTTGTTTATTTAAGGGAACCATGGCAGCACTTCCCTGACACTGGACACTGCTCATTATTTATGATTTCATTCATAATTTCTGCTCAAAGCTCCTCCCACTTTCACTAAGGCGAATTATTAAATAGTGGAATATGGGATATTGTGGTGTTACTCTGTCATCTGTCACTGACAGGCTTTTGTTGTTGATTAGAAGAATTAGATAATTATTACTGTGTTTTTTTAAATTAAAGTGCCACATTAATATTGAAAATCAGCATTACACAATAAGCCAATCACTATATATTCATTCATTCATTCATTTTCTTGTCGGCTTAGTCCCTTTATTAATCAGGGGTCGCCACAGCGGAATAAACCGTAAAGTTGTCCAGCATATGTTTTATGCAGTGGATGCCCTTCCAGCTGCAACACATCTCTGGAAAACACCCTTACACACTCATTCACACACATACACTACGAACTATTTGGCTCACCCAATTCCCCTATAGCGCATGTGTTTGGACTGTGGGGGAAACCGGAGCACCCGGAGGAAACCCACACCAACACGGGGAGAACATGCAGACTCCACACAGAAACGCCAACTGACCCAGCCGAGACTCGAACCAGCGACAGTCTTGCTGTGAGGCGAACGTGCTACTCACTACGCCACCGTGACGCCCACTATATATATATATATATATTCCAGCGTTATGGATGTGACGTTTGCAGTAAAAACTCAAAACATAATTTCACAGAGAAAGTATCTGCTAGGATTATATTGAAACTTCTGCTGATATTTGCCAGAACTACTGACCACAGGGTTCAGGGATCAGAAAAACATCAGTGTGAAAACATTATTTATACTTTAAATAAGGAAAATAAACATGTGTTATGGATGTGACAAAAAAGTCTGCGAGTTTACAGTAAACAGCATACTTTGTAGAAATTCTGTGAATTAAACTGCACAACCCAAAAGAAATAATGATAATCTAAAGGATAATACTTGGCTCACTCTCGAACAAACATCATTGATTTTATTTTATTTGACATTTTTGCATTTATGAGGGAAAAGCTGCGTTATGGATGTGACGGATGTGAAATTGCCACTGGTGTGACTTTGGTAAATCAAATATAATAGTTTGAAAACACTGATGGAGACATTTTTGAGCATTTTTAAAGTACTGTACAATACTTGCTTACACAAAAAATATAGAAACGGTTCTCAATTTAGGTGAAAAGGTTGACATTTGCATGGAATTGCTCACATATATATATATATATATATATATATTCTCTCTCTCACACACACACACATATAGAGTTGGGCTATTTCTGTGGAGAATTTTGTAAAAAAATCTGTGGATTTATGCAGAAGGATTTTAGGATTATCTTAATACTTGAACTTTAATATATAAAATAAAAAATAATACATTGTTAACATTTATTACATGTTTACAATGCAGATCTAATGAGATCCACCTATTTGGTAAACAAAGCAGGTTTCATATAATATCTATACTAAAAGACAGAAAATATTGCTTAAAAAACTGTATTGTAAATAAATCATGAACATTTTTATATCACTATTATTATATCACAATAATAATACTGAAAATGAATTTATAAACAAAATTAATATAAATTTACATACATTTAAAAAAGTAAATACATAGACTCAACTATGGGCTAAAAATCTGTGGAAATCTGATTCCATGTGGGCCTAGCGATGTTAAAAAAATAAAATAAAGGTGTGAGTGTTATTATTTTTTATTATACTCATTATAAATTGATTACAAAATATACCTATGCCTGACGGCCTTTTTGTTTAATTTTATTTGACAATAAATCATATGAATGCAGGAGCATTGGATTTTGATTATAATAAATACATCTACAATTATGCTATATTTTATTCCATGCTGTTTCTTTTTGGCACTAATCCTTTTATCCCTCCTTCCTGTTTGTTATTTTATTTCTTAATTGTTTTATAATTTATATTATTGTATTATAATTATTTCTTAATTGTATTTATAGGGATACATTAAATAAATGTAGGTAGAATTGGGATAATTTGCTTCATTAAAATATATACAGCCGTCAAGCTTTATCACCTGATAATTGAATTAGATTAGACTCAACTTTACTGTCATTACACATGTACACGTACCTGTACAATGCAACGAACTGCAGGTTAGGTCTAACCAGGAGTGCAAAAACAGCAAGTGCAGGATGTAGGTGTAAATTATAAAGTGCAATTATATAATAACTATGGTGATATTTACAGATGGATGTAATAGGAACATTATACACAGGTTGTATCAACTATGATCAAAGATTTACAATAGGATTCTGACGGTGTGGTAACCTTGGATAAAAATATCACAGTTTCACTGTGTTGTGTTTAATAGTCTGATTTCAAAAACAGCTGAAAATGTGATGCTTACAGCTTTAAATAAAGAAGTGCTGTTAATGTGCAGTTGTAAAGTTAATGTGGGATAAACTAATCTTTCAGTCATCTTCCAACAGAAGTGCCTAAATAGCTGTCATTTTCCTCTGATAGCCTGGCATGACATTGACCCTGTTAGGCCACATTCTAGTATCTGCATCTCACTGCTAGTCTGAGCTCCAGCAGTGCTGTATTCTGTACACACACCTTTACACTGACGCACTGTTGAGGAAACACTGCTGCATATCAGTGTACGTCAGGGACATTAAGCTGTATTTAGCTGTAGGATGTAGGTGTGACGGCAGCTAAACACACTGTGGGTTGTTTGTCTAGTTAGAGACACACCTAAACAAGCTCAAACTGACACACTTTCAGACTCAGGAGTGTGTTGTGTTCATAAGTCAGGTAATTTCAGCTCTCGCCTCTCTGCTGTCTTCAGTCTTAATTTAAATAAGCACACACCATAAAGCATTATAATATAGTGAAAGACAAGTAAAGTGCTAATGGTAATTGATATTTTTCTGGTGTCATCACATCATTAGGGAAACGATGAGTATCTTCCACTGTAACCAACAGGTGGCGATTAAAAACCTTTTACTGAATTAATTATGTGCACAAGTACTTTGCAGATCACATACAAGTCACAGCAAACGTGAGAACAGAGTGTTATGGTGCTCTGCACTACTCTGAAACAGCAGATGGCGCTCTAGGAGTGGATTTAACAGCACATCGTGATTTAGGCTTGTTTTAAACAGCAGATGGCGCTCTAGGATAGTGTTAAACCGCAGATGACACTCTAGGTTACTCTTAAACAGCAGATGGTGCTCTAGGATAGATAATGTCAATGTAAGATAAATAATGTCTACTTTAATAGCGAAGAGTTTGCGATTGTAGACATTATTTATCTTTGCTCCTTTAATAAATTTTGTCAAAAACTATCATGTATTCAGAATTAGATCGATGCGTGACCGATGACAATGCTAACAAACTTATTATTTGGCTGGATCATGAAGTGAAACTTCGCCTACCAGAGATTTTAGCAAAGGTGGAACTTTTTTTATTTCTTTACGACAAAAGTGTTTTAGAAATGTTTTAGAATGAGGTATTTGTGTGATTTATACATAATATCTGTATCCTGATCTGTCTTCAAGCATCACTAAATTGTGCGGGCATTACAGGTTAAACAATCTGTTGTTACATTTATCCAAATAAACAATAAGTGTCTTAAAAAACTGCTTTGAGAAATATATTGTTGTCATATTTCAAATACCTAAAGTGAAACAAAGTCATTTGTTTGATTATTTTATTACTGACAGTGTATTTTGTCTTTTTTGTAAAATTATTTCAGTTTAAGATCAAGCGTAAAATAAAATATTGTATAGGCAACAAAGAGCAAATAAGAAAAATAGTGTAAAATATGTAAATAAAAGGCCAAATTTAAATCATTTCATCATATACTTTAATTAAATCTTTCAAACCTTGAAAAAATATTGTTTAAAAATGGACAAAAAGTGTCTCTATGGCCTTAAAAGCATGTGGTAGTTTTGCCAGTGCTATTAAAAAGACTAATTGTCATGAAAGGATAAATCGACCATACTTTGTTAGTGCAAATTCCTATATGTATCCTTGTGATTTAAGCAATTAAACCATTTAAATAATTTTACACTTAAAAAGGGCCATAATGAAAATCTGATTTTTGTTTTTTCGAAACTAACTTGTACTCAGAGTAGTTTGAAAAGAGTACAAATATTCTGTTCTCTTTCCATCTCTGAGAGAACATCAACAAATAAATTAAAATTAAAAAAAATCACAAGAACATTTAGTGCAGGTTTATTTTATTATTAATATATGATTAATACATTATTATAATATTAATATTATTATTATTAATAATGGTTTTTATTTGTATAAATGGGTAGATAATTCCTATGCAGTATTTTTTATAAATTACTGAGAAGGCATTTCAGGTGTTCAACACATTGCATGTCAGCGTTGGTTTATTATATTATTAAAGTATTATTAAATAATTGCTATATTTTATTAATGTTTTTTCTTTTATAAATCAATAGATAGTTCCTATGCAATGTTTTTTGGGGGCTGCTGAGTATACATTTCAGGTGTTCAATACGCTGCGTGTCAGTCTTGAAAATAAAAACAGGTGCTGGAAAAAGTGCTCAAAAGTCCTTGATTTTCATGAGGCTGTGCCTGTATGAACCCTGTATGAAATTAGTTTCACATTTTCAATAGTGAGGTGATGGTCAGCTGTCAGCTCTCTTGGTCGTCAGGTCGTGTGATGTATGTTGCTGAACTGTATTCAAATGTTATTAATATAAAAACACCACATTTTGAAATGTAACTGCAGTATATCAGTTTAGTTTATTTGTGTGTGCTGCGCTCAGATGTAAGAAAATGGCACTTATTTGTTTGTTTTCTCCTTGAGTGTAAGGTCCTTGTACCCTGACTGAAGTCTGAAGCTGTCGTATTCGTTTTTTCATATTAGTAATTTGCTGGCTCTCAAAAACTGAATCATCAAAATAAATTTTTATGACGGACGGAAGTTGCAGAGGCTGCAAACGTATAAAACGTGAGGTCGTGTTTAGTTTATATTTATATATATGTGTTCTTGTTTTAAACAGCAGATGGCGCTTTAGGATAGTGTTAATAGGCAAATGACAATCTAGCACGATCTACTGTTTTATAACAGACGGTGGTGGCAGAAGTGTGAGAAGGGTCTGTTATTACCACATATTGAGTTATTGAATATCAGCGTATGTCTAGATCTGTGCTGTCTGTGTGTGTGTGCAGTGTGCGGGATGCGAGTTCTGTGTGCAGTGCTGTGCCTGGGCCTGGTGGTGGCGCTGCAGCAGAAGCCGCTCCACAGATCCGGCCATGGGCAGCAGTGGGTATCAGAGAACTGCCGACTGCTCTCCACGCTGCTGCGGCAGAAACACTCGGCGGTGCGGAGGCTGGACACGGCGGCAGCTGCTCTGCAGCGAAACCAGGAGCTGGCGGCGGCTGAGAAGCTGTTCCGCATCCACACGCTGGAGGTGTTCGAGCGCGAGCTGAATGAGAGCGAGAGATCCCTGTTCCAGGCCCTGGAGGGACTGCAGCGCGTGCTGAAGGGGAACCTCCGAGACGTGGTGAACATGAAGGAGAGCAGCAGACAGCGGCTGGAGGCGCTCAGAGAAGCAGCCATCAAGGTCTGTATTACACCTCCTCTTCAAACAAGTCTGAGCTCCGTTTTTAACAGCAGATGCCGCTCTAGGTTTGATTTTAACAGCAGATGCCGCTCTAGGTTTGATTTTAACAGCAGATGGCGCTCTAGACTTGATCTTAACAGCAGATGGCGCTCTAGACTTGATTTTAACAGCAGATGGCGCTCTAGACTTGATTTTAACAGCAGATGGCGCTCTAGGTTTGATTTTAACAGCAGATGGCGCTCTAGGCTTGATTTTAACAGCAGATTGCGCTCTAGGCTTGATTTTAACAGCAGATGGCGCTCTAGGCTAGTGTTTAAGCCCTTTATTTCTGATCGACTGCCAAAGTGTTTTTCAAATATTGCACTGATAAGAAAAGAATTGGATTATGCCTAAATAAAAACCTTGAGCTCAGATATACATGAGCTGAAAGACTCTTGTTTTGATGGACAGTAAATGCCCTGTGTGCCGTATGATCAGTGTGAATGTGTTTACAGGAGGAGCAGGAGTACATGGAGCTTGTGGCGGCAGAGAAACACCAGCAGGAGGCGCTGAAAGTGGCACAAGATCGAAACAAAACCTTGTCTGTGCTGGAGGAGATCCTGGAGGACGTGAGGAAGGCTGCGGACCGCCTGGAGGAGGACATCGAGGAGCACGCCTTCGACAACAACAAACAGGTGCGCAAACACAACTGAAATTAAGTTTGTCCTTTTACTCTATCATGATGTACTGTCACTTAAAACAGTCCTGAGAAAATATATAGGGCAGTGCATGATGCTGTTCTTTGGGAACCAATTGGATTATTAAAAGATGGCAGTAGCTAACAAAATGAAGATGAATGGATGAATTTAGAGCAGGAACAAGAGCCTCACTGATAGCTCTACCCTAAATGATTGACAACCCCGCCCTAAAGAACTGATATCCCCACCCCTAAAGGATTGATCGTCCTGCCCTAAAGCTCTGATAGCCCCGCCCTAAATGATTGATAGCCCTGCCCTAAAGCCCTGGTAACTCCGCCCTAAAGGATTGATAGCCCTGCCCTAAAGCCCTGATAACCCCG
>CAIGQQ010009662.1:588-11713 GCA_903798035.1 Danio albolineatus
ACTGAGTGCATGTGAATGGTTTCTCTCCAGTGTGGATCCTCATGTGTAGATTAAGAGATGATGATATGCTGAAACTCTTCCCACACTGAGTGCATGTGATTGGTTTCTCTCCAGTGTGTTTCAGCATGTGTCGATTAAGGTGTGATGATATGCTGAAACTCTTCTCACACTGAGTGCATGTGAATGGTTTCTCTCCAGTGTGGATCCTCATGTGTAGTTTAAGGTGTGATGATTGGCTGAAACTCTTCCCACACTGAGTGCATGTGAATGGTTTCTCTCCAGTGTGGATCATTATGTGTTGATCAAGGTGTGATAACCGTTTGAAACTCTTCCCACACTGAGTGCATGTGAATGGTTTCTCTCCTGTGTGGATCCTCGTGTGAATTTTAAGACTGCCTTTTCTTCCAAAACTCTTTCCACACTGAGTGCAGGTGAAATGATTCTTGTCTCTCCTTTTCAAAATACCATCAGTCTGTAAATGAGTTTTTTCCTCAATTTTGACATGCTGTTCCTCCTCTTTACTCCCCTCATTCTCTTCAATAAGGTCTGAAATAAATAAAACATTAGTTTTCATTAAGCCTTAAAAACTCTCATCAAAAGCTGAAAAGCTAAAATTTCAATTTAATTAATCTTTACTCATCTAGTGCTATTACAATGTAAATTGTGTCAAAGACACTTAACATAAAAGTTATAGTAAATTGAAACGGTGTCAGTCCAGTTTTCAGAGTTTCTTACATAATTGATCATTAAATAATTTTAGTCATATTGATAAAACACAGATTTGAAAGTGTAGAAGTCCTTCTATTAGCCCAATGACGAAACTAACAGCATGGTCTCTAATCTTAATGAAATAGTCACTGACAATAATCTTGATATTTTTCTTCTCACTGAAACCTGGCAAGCTCCGACCACAAACTTATCGACTTTACTCTTAATCTTCCTTTGCATTCTAGTTGCCCAAAGACTGTTATCTCATGTCGTAATCTGAAAGCTATTGACACTGTATCCTTTTCTACTGCTGGCTCCTTGTCTATATTACTTCAGTTATACGTTCATTAGGGGCCAAATGCTGCTAAGAGTTTCACGCCCCGGGTTTGCGTGTCTTCTCACAGACAGTATGTCGACCATCTGAAGTTAGTCAGAGGGTGCAGGATTAACTAATATTCAAATAGACTGGCTGCAAACTGCTCACTCATTCTAAAAGAATAGTCGATTTAGCCAAGCCCATGCAACTTGATAAAATCAGCGATTAGATGATTAAAGATCTCCATGCTGTCATGCCAAAACAGCTCCGTACAGCCAATTGTGCCTTTAAAATCGAAAGTCTAATCATTAAGGTAGTGCAGACTTCACTTAATCTAATGGATATAAAAGATTTCAGGGCGAGTCAAAACAAAATTTTCTCATTCATTCATTCATTCATTTTCTTTTCGGCTTAGTCCCTTTATTAATCCGGGGTTGCCACAGCGGAATGAACCGCCAACTTATCCAGCATTTGTTTTACGCAGCAGATGCCCTTCCAGCCGCAACCCATCTCTGGGAAACACATCCATACATTCTCATTCACACACATACACTATGGTCAATTTAGCTTACCCAATTCACCTGTACCGCATGTCTTTGGACTGTGGGGAAAACCGGAGCACCCGGAGGAAACCCACGCAACCACGGGGAGAACATGCAAACTCCACACAGAAATGCCAACTGGCCCAGCCGGGGATCGAACCAGCGACCTTCTTGCTGTGAGGCGAACGTGCTACCCACTAGGCCACCGTGGCGCCACAAAATTTTATTTGTCAGGTAAAATTGTATTATACCAATTATATAATAAAACAATCAGAAAGCCAATTCAGAGATGATACTGTAAAAATTCCACACCCATTCCTCAAATATAAATCAAAGAGTTAGAGATGCATACCTGACCAGAGAAGTACATTGCAGCATAAGTCTCAGAGATGCTGCAATGGGGTGTCTTGGCTACAAGATCTCAATGATATTTGTCCACATTTCCCTTAAATACTCAACTCAGCCATAAAACAGCAATAATTTAAGAATATAGAAGAGTCACCGAGACCCTTGCCTGGTGAATTTGAGGAGTTAACCATCTCTAAGGAGGGGGAGCATCTGGCAAAGATCTTATCAAAGCCAAAAGCCAAATCAACATATACCAGTGAACTAGTACAGTGACATTAAGACCATTTTACCAATCACACAGAGACATTTAAAATTATACCAAACATGAATATTGTGCTACAAGATACACCATATTAAAACCTTGGACATTTTATGTGAAAATGTGATGGATCTGCTCTGATCAGAAGGTAACTTAAGGGTCGAGATGGGGGGCTTGAGGTGAAAGGAGATGGATGATCTCTCGCATTCCCTCCTGGTGAGGTGTAGCTCTGTGTTTCAGCCTATTGTCAACTGTCTCAGGTTGATTTGAATAGAACAGCTGAACAGTCGGTTTCCTGATCTTCTTCTCAGATCACAAAGTATATTGTTTCATTGCATCTCATGAAATTCCATAAAAGTTCTCAGGGTCTGATATTCTGGAGAGATTAATCCATCTTTACAAAAGCTGTAAATGGCCTATTATTATTCATATATATTCATAAATACAACAAGATGTTTTTCTAAAATGTGTAAAGCAGACAGGGAACACTTGTTCATTCTGTGCCTGACTGGTAAACGCATCAGAAAAAAAGTTCTGGGATAACAGCTGAATATTTGCCTTGCAGACATGAGACATACCTGTACAGCATCTGCATAAAGGCTGGAATGTGCACCTTTCCCCTTTTTTCATCCATTCTGGGGTGAATTTGAGGCTTAATTTGGCCAAAACTTTCAGTGTTTCAGCAAACGGACTGATATTTGGGGATCTTATACCTCAATACACTATTACATTTGTTGATTTATTTATTGTTTAATAGAAAATATGGCTTTGCAACATCAAGCAGCATTAGGCATGGGCCCGTATAAGATTCTGACGGTATGATAACCTTAGATAAAAATATCACGGTTTCACTGTACTGTGATTGCTGCTCTAAAATATATTCTTTTTAAATGTCTGGGCTAAAAACAAACACTTTTTTCCCCCTTTGAACACAATATATTTTCTTTTGAGAAACTTTTATAATATTTTGGAGCAGTAAACATGTCAGGCTAGCTGTAATCCATTTCTGAAGCAGCAAAAGTCATTTTTAGACTAGTTTGTTGGTCAGTTGTACTCAGTGCAATGCTAAACGTTATTGTTCCACTAGAATTAGTTTTGTCTCACGTCGTCCCACAACAACA
Source organism: Danio albolineatus (assembly GCA_903798035.1). Classification (NCBI taxonomy): domain Eukaryota; kingdom Metazoa; phylum Chordata; class Actinopteri; order Cypriniformes; family Danionidae; genus Danio; species Danio albolineatus. Next base: position 3,883 of record CAIGQQ010009662.1, read on the forward strand.
TAATATCATAATAATTAATTACTTTAGTGTCCATTTCATTCAGCATGTTTAAAATTGGGGGCATCCACGTTTTTTGACATACTTTAAATCAGGGTTTCTGCAGGTTTCACCAAGTTAAATGTAAGGCTTTTAAAGACAATTTTAAGACAATTATGACTGAAGTTTTAGACTCAAAGGGCTAAATGCTAAGGAATTTTTCAAACGGCCCAGATGGAAAATATTTTTATTTGCCCTATCAAAATATATTATAATTTAATACATTTAATAATACAATAATAAATGAATAATAAAAAGTAAAGTACAATATTTTAGATATTAGCAAAAGATTTTAAATATTGTTTAAAAAATAAGCAAAATCAACCTGTTTGTTCCTGCGGATCTTCATGTTTGACTGTGAATGTTTCTTCAATCTTCACATCTTCACTTTCCTCTTTAATAAACGCCATCTTTATAACAGTGTGGAGATCAGTCGCTTCAGCAGGAGTTTTTCTCTGCGTTTGGACACTTTATCCTGTTTAAAATGAACAAAACAATAAAAATGTTCAGTTTAAAATAAATAAAACAATGAACAGAAACAAAATAACTTCTCTTCAACACTTGTTGCAACAGTTTCTTTATATGAGAGTAATTAACAAAGAGAAATCAGGTAAGTCCGAGCATGAAAGAACTACCACAAATGACGTGATTAAAACTAGTGCTACATTTCTTATAGTGATGTTTACTTAGAATGGAATGACATTGTGCTATTTGATAAATTAAACCTTAATTTAAACACTTCTTACACACATTTCTGTTACTGTATTCAAACAATAGCCCTCATTCCTGTGAGTAAAATAGTACTAAGTTGTATAAAGGGTTAAAATATTATTGTCAACAGCAGGTACATAATTTAACATCGGATGAAAAACCTGAAACTTTAGTTAATCTGTTCATGTATGCAGGGGCGCCGCTAAGGGGGGGGGAAGTTAGGACGATTCTAAGGGCCCATGCACCCTAGGGGCCCCCAGAGATCTGCTTTATAATTAATACCAGTACTATAATGTAATATAAATTATTAATGTATCTCTAAATTACAAGTAAAACTATTTATTAGAAAAAAAACGGCTTCTATCTGCCTCTCGTGTCTGTCACTGTCAAATTGCACCCCCTCCTTTCACTGTATGGTTCAGTCCGTCAGTAGCGGAAAGAGAGTTGATGCTGTGATGAGTGCGAGCGATCGTCAGGTAAACTGTCAAAGCAGCGATGTCGTCGAGTCGAGGTTAACAAAGATTAAATCCGGTCATCAAAAACGAAAAGAGAGGCTACAAAGAGCAGAGAGGGTGAAAAGGTAACGGCAGTTGCTTTCACAGTTTTTTTTTAAAAGAAAGGTAACATTATGTCTATTCACAGAGCTTTCTTTTTGCGGTAATGACAGCGTCGCTAGTTTATTTACTTTGCTAATGATGAGCTCTATATATATATATACACGCCCTCACCCGCTCTTCCCTACGAAGTTCCCCAAACTCATCTCCCAGTTGAAGAAGCAGGTAACTGAGATCCTGCCTTTAAAAATAGCATACATTGCAGTCTGCGTTTAAGTATTAATTTCACTATGATATTAACTTAATTGTTGACGTGGCCACTATTAAATGACTGCTATTTTTCCACAATGTTGATTATGTAGAATGATATTAGTTATAACAGCAAAGCAAACATAAAACTGAAAGACAAAACTTTAAATTTATCAAGTTAGGTTTCCTTGAAAGATAATGATCTATTTAATTTTTTTTGCCCAGTGGACCATTTCTAGTAATTAACTGATTAGTCAAACTCATACCATATCAGCAGAATAGTGTAAAACAATATCTCAATGTCCATACAGACAAGTTTTGAATTAATTATGTATGTTTTAAATATGTCATAGCCAGGATGCTCCTCAAGCCAGTCTTTTGAGCCTAGATTGTAGAGCCCATAGTAAATGGCGTAATTTAAATGTAATAAATCTGTAGAATTCTGTCTGTATTACTTTACTGCATGTACTCAGTTACACAAGCACGTGTGTAAACACACACACACATACAGATATACACACATACAGATATTAGCCCCCCTTTTATTTATTTTTAAAATATTTCCCAAATGATGTTTAACAGAGCAAATTTTCACAGTATGTCTGATATATTTTTTCTTCTGGAGAAAGTCTTATTTGTTGTATTTTGGCTAGAATAAAAACAGTTTTTAATTTTTTAAAAAACATTTTAAGGTCAAAATTATAAGCCCCTTTAAGCAATTTTTTTTCTTGATAGGCTACAGAACAAACCACTGTTATACAATAACTTGTGTAATTACCCTAACCTGCCTAGTTAACCTAATTAACCTAGTTAAGCCTTTAAATGTCACTTTAAGCTGTATAGAAGTGTCTTGAAAAATATCTAGTAAAATATTATTTACTGTCATCATGACAAACATAAAAGAAATCAGTGATTAGAGATGAGTTATAAAAACTATGTTTAGAAATGTGTTTAAAAAATCTTCTCTCTGTTGAACAGGGGAAAAAATAAACGGGGCTAATAATTCTGACTTCAACTGTATGTATATATACACATAAAAATGTAAAATTTTCAGTGAATATTTTATTACTGTTCCTTTTTTATACTACTTTTACATTTGAACAATAAATCATCTGCTAGCTACAGTCATGATCGTTCTACTAAATACTGATAAGTAGTGTACAAAATCAATAATAAACTGCATAGGTCAGTATAACTACACCGCGGACAAAGAGTTTGGATAGCTAGCTTGGTAGTAGGGGGCCCATCCTCATATTTTTTCATGGGGCCCAAAATTGCTAGCGGCGCCCCTGCATGTATGTGTAAACGCTTTAAAACAAACCTTTCTCCAGTTGAATCGCAGTGCAGGAGTATGACGTCACATCGCCACGCCAAAATAAAAGTATTTTTTGTTTAGCATTTTTTGCTACTTACTGTTGCGGTCATGACTTATTTATAAATGTCCCCCTCGTTTTCCACTTTACACAACAATACACAAAACATTTAATCTAATCTTAAGACAATTTTTAAAAACGTATGTATTCAACTTCATGATGTCTAAAACACATTACTTCCTATTATTATCTGAGTCCAAATCTCATCCTGGTAATTATGACCTCTTCTTTTCCTTTTCTACAACTTTGTAGGCCTAAATTACTGCTGTTTTGTTTTTTACCAGGCAGGTAGATCTGAAACAACCCCAATTACCGGCAAAAAGCAATAAAAACAGCTAAAATCACCTGATTTAAATATATATTATAATAGTGGTTGAATAAAGCACTAAATTAAAATAAATAAACAATACAACACAGTGTCTGCTATTCTATGGCAAAAATAATAATATTTTTTTTAAATACAGCGTCTGGTCCCTGTGGCAAAAATAATATTTAATAAAACTATTTTTTAAAAAGCGCAGCATCGGGCACCCTGTGTCGAGATGAGGTGGACACACAAAGATAATTTCCTACTGAAACACATTGAATGGAAATGTGTGCAGGGTAACACGAAAAAGAGGCAAATTCATGTCCATCAATACGAATTAATAGACTAAATTTTGAATATTTCACAAACTGCCGTGAGACTGAGTTGGTTGAATATTTAGAGCTTATGGTTTTAGATTTTTTTTGTAACATAATTTATTACAAAGAAAGTACTTAAATATGTTTGGCATGTTTTATAATAACAGGGGCAAGTCAGAATCACAATTGTACCAGTAAATAAAAATAATAATAATAATAATAATGACTTGGTCCTTTTCTTATACCCTAAACTGTCAATGTTTCCTGTGAGATACAACTCAAAATCATTAAATCATGAATCAAATATTGAATTATATATATATATATATATATATATATATATATAAATACTTAGATCCAGATAATATATCAAATGACATGAAATGATTTTTTTGCTTATCATTTTTCACTCCAGACTATTTAAGGATGAGATATCTGGAATAGGAACAAGACAAAAACTGTTGAATGAGAAAAGCATTTTTGCTAAATATTTATAAATAACTTAATTAATTCCACTGCATTCTCATCAAAGCATCTCATTAAGCCATATTAAACTGCTTATTTTCAGTTATAATTTAGCCATTTTCAGAATGCAACTTTAATTATAATCAATACAACAAAAAGCACATCTCTATATGAAAATGTATAACTAGGCTACAGTTAATCGTTACTCTATCCAACTATGTGTGTTTTTATTCTCTTTACTTGAATCTAAATTATTTTGCAATTGGGCTTTGGTATATCTGAAAAGGTGTGGTGAGTGTATCAGTTTGTATATTTTAACTCACTTTGTGATACATTAACTTGGCGTTTATATTCAGCTAAAAATGAAAGTATATTTATGAACAGGACATTTAACAATCTGGAAGCGTTGACTTCAAATGTATTTGTGTATAAGTAGAAAACGAGGGAGAAATTCATCAATAAGTCATGATTGCAGCAGTAGGTGGCAAAAAAGCAAACTTTTATTTTGGCGTGGCATTGTGACGTCATAAGGCTGCGCCGCTCCTGCTCTGTGATCCACTTTGTTGTGATTCGACTGTAAAAAGGTTTGTTTAAAAGCGTTTACACAGATATAAACCGATTGATTAAGTGTTTTAATGAAGGTTTAAACAGCACAATGTCACTCCATTCTGAGTAAACATCACTATATATATGGAGTACTAGTTTAATCAGGTCATTTGTGGCAGTTGTTTCTTGCTCGGACTTTCCTGATTTCTGTTAGTTAATTACTCTCGTATAACGAAACTGTTGAAGCAGTGATGTGCGGTGAGGTTTGTGGCTGGTGAGGCACTGACACTTTCAATGTCAAAAGTATATATACAAAATGTATAGCGATTAAATATGCCTCCCAGTTGTTTCTCATTCATACACACACACACACACACACACACACTAACAGCACCATTGCAGATGCGCGCTCTCTCTCTCGCATTCACACACACACAGGATACACACGCTGGTCTTACCTTTACAGTAACGTTAATTGTAAATGAAGTCTTGACATGACTTGAATTAGTTTAAAATGATCGCGTTATCTTCTGTCGCGTCCTTTGAAGCGAGTCCTTTGGCTCCGGCATTGGTCGTCCATTATTTATTCACGTTTTGATTGAAAGTCCAATTTTGAGAACTTTTTGAGCTGATATGATATATTTTTTGCAGTCAGTCAGAGTAAAACAGACTCCTATTGAACTTTACTGCATAGAAGAAGAGCAACCAAACGTGAGCTCAGGAGCGCCCTCTTCATTGTGGCGAGCTACTGCCTGCCTCACCTCATGTTTTTTCAGATGCGGCTTTATGTCAGATTTTAACACTAAATAAGTGATAGACATACATAGAATATATTACATATTATTAGTATTATTAGTATACATCTTAAGATGGCAGGTGAGGATGATGAAAGATGAGGCCCTGTGTTGAAGAGAAGTTATTTTGTTTCTGTTCATTGTTTTATTTATTTTAAACAGAACATTTTTATTGTTTTGTTCATTTTAAACAGGATAAAGTGTCCAAACGCAAAGAAAAACTCCTGCTGAAGCGACTGATCTCCACACTGTTATAAAGATGGTGTTTATTAAAGAGGAGAGTGAAGATGTGAAGATTGAAGAAACATTCAGAGTCAAACATGAAGATCTGCAGGAACAAACAGGTTAATTTTCCTTCTCAAAGACCAACTCAGTCATTTGATCCTCATTCTGATATATTTTAATAATAAGAATACTAAATTAAATCCATCTTGCAGCCCTGAGTGTGCTGCCTAGTTCTCCTAAACGCACATCAGCACTCATTGAAAGACAGGAATGAGTTTCTTTCATTACTTGTTCTCATGTCTTTTGTCATTCTTAAGGTTATTGCTTTTCTTGTTCTCCTACTGTTTGTAAAGTGTCCTTGAGCACTGGAACTATATAAAATAATTAAAAACAATAAATTATAAAAAGGTTGAACTGAGCTGAGGATATTTGACCTACAGTATTCTCCTAGAAGATATCTGCTGTTACGGTGATAGTGTTGGTTTAGTACTTTCAATTTGCTAATGTCACATTGATCACAATTCTATTTTTCATCAACTTCTTTATGGGTTTAAGCTTGTTTCTAGTAGTTGTTACTAGTTCTCACAGATAGTATATGAGTTAGAATTACATCATTATTATAATTACTAATTACCAGGGATTTTGTGTTTAAACAGGGTTTAATTATTTTCCTCACAATAACATTTGTTTAAACGTGCTCCATGTATTTACTGCTGAGGACATCGACCTGGACAGAATGTTGTGCATAGATTTAGTTTATTATAGTTTTTAAAACTGTTAAAACATTTGTTTATTTTTTTTATTAACGTGGATGACCCCAATATTAAACATGCTGAATGAAATGGACACTAAAGTAATGATTTGTTATAAAATATTGTACAGTATATACGTACAACCAGTACAACTATATGACTTTGTTGTGGGATGAATTATAGTGGAACAATAACGTTTAGCATTGCACTGACTACAACTGGCCAACAAACCAGTCTAAATGACTTTTGCTGCTTCAGAAATGGATTACAGCATGCTGGTGATATGCAAACATTTGAGTGTAAAGTTCGTCAGTATTGACCATATTCTTCATGTACCAGCAGGCGCCGCCATTGGAATCTTTTTGGCTTGAGACCTTTTTGAAAGAATGAATTTTTAGATGCTAAAAACAGTGTTATGTTGCTTAGGCATGGGACGATAACCTTTTTCAAGGTATACTGCGGTTTGGAAAAGTCGAGGTTTTAAAACCACCAATATTTTCTGCTGTACCATCCCTACGGTATATGTAAGGTTTTTTATTTACGTTTTGTTTTAAGTTTTTCAGGACAACAGTATCTCCAGCAGAAAAGATCTCCAAAGATGCCATTTTAAATCGTCAAGAAATTTGTGTTTTTGAAACGATGAAGACAGCAGAAGTCAATGATTCATTTGAATGATTCAATCTGACATGTTTACTGCTCCAAAATACTTGAAAAGTTTCTCAAAAGAAGGGGAAAAAAGTGTTTGTTTTTAACCCAGACATTTAAAACGAATATATTTTAGAGCTGTAATCATAGTACCGTGAAACCGTGATGTTTTTAATTAAGGTTATCCCATGGTCAACTTACTTACACTGAATCTGTGTGCGTAGAATTCCGCAGATTTTTAACCTATCATTCATTCTGTTTATTTACTTATGTAAATGAGTGTACATTTGATATTTATTCAGTTTTTAAATTCATTTTAGTAATATTACTGACTAATATAAAAATATTCATATGATTTATTTACAATACAGTTTGTAAAGTACCATTTTCTGTCTTTTAGATATTTTATGCGAGAGGCTTGCTTTTTTACTAAATAAAGTGGGTCTAATTGGATTTGCATTGTAAACAATAAATAAATATTAAAAATGTATTACTTTATCCTGAGAGCTGATGCTGAGTATTCTTATGGCTTTTCACTATTGAAATTGTTAACCCTGGGTCATTTTAACACTGGATAAACAGAATCCATTTACTCTCCCTCGTATGGTTTTAAACCTTTATGAGTTTCTTGAACCTGTTGAACACAAAAGAAAATATTGTGAAAAAACACTGACTCTTGTGTTCCAGAAGAAAGGAAATGTTTAAAACCACATGACAGAGAGTAAATGTGAGGTCATTTTTACTTGTGGGTGAAACATCTATTTCATGCTTGTCGCTTTGTGTCCCTTCATACTAAAGTGAACCCCCCCCTTTTTTTTTAAAGACCTGATGGTGCTGAAAGAAGAGACTCATGAATG
>CAIGQQ010009766.1:0-14381 GCA_903798035.1 Danio albolineatus
CTGAAAGACATCACCGGACCTTTGCTGGACCCCCTGCAGTTTGCCTAGAGAGCAAACCGGTCTGTGGATGATGCAGTCAACATGGGACTGCATTATACCCTACAACATCTGGACAAACCAGGGAACTATGCAAGGATTCTGTTTGTGGACTTCAGTTCTGCCTTTAATACCATCGTCCCATCACTGCTCGAGCACAAACTGACCCAGCTCTCTGTTCCTAGCTCTGTCTGTCAGTGGATCACCAGCTTTCTGACAGATAGACAACAGCTAGTCAGAATGGGCAAAATCACGTCTGACAGCCGCACCATCAGTACTGGTGCCCCCCAAGGATGTGTTCTCTCCCCACTGCTCTTCTCCCTGTACACCAATGACTGCACCGCAAAAGACCCCTCCGTCAAGCTCCTGAAGTTTGCGGACGACACTACTGTTATTGGCCTCATCCGGAACGGTGACGAGTCTGCATACAGACAGGAGGTGGAGCGGCTAGCTTTATGGTGCAGTTACAACAACCTGGAGCTGAACACGCTCAAAACGGTGGAGATGATAGTGGACTTCAGGAGAAACCCCCCTGCACTCCCCCCGCTCACCATCATGGACAGCACTGTGGCTGCAGTGGAGTCATTCAGGTTCCTGGGCACCACCATCTCTCAGGACCTGAAGTGGGACACTCACATAGACTCTATTGTGAAGAAAGCCCAGCAGAGACTGTACTTCCTCCGTCAGCTGAGGAAGTTCAACCTGCCACAGGAGCTGCTCGTGCAGTCCTACTCAGCTGTCATCCAGTCCATCCTCTGCACTTCAATCACCGTCTGGTTCGCCTCAGCAGCCAAATCTGACCTCCGTAGACTACAGCGAATAGTCCGGACTGCTGAACGAATAACTGGCACTACCCTTCCTACACTTCAAGAACTGTACTCTTCCACAGTGAGTAAAAGGGCTCGCAAAATCACCCTGGACGCCTCACACCCAGCACACTTCCTGTTTGAACTGTTACCGTCTGGCCGGCGCTATAGAGCACCGAGCACAAAAACTGCCAGACACAGGAAAAGTTTCTTTCCTCAGGCCATCTACCTCATGAACAGTTAATATTTCTCTATTGTGCAAGAAATGTGCAATACTTTCTCACACGCACTTGTACACAGCACCTTATAATAATATACAATGCAATACTTTTCCTTACGCATTTGTACACAGCAACTTATAACAATATATAATGCAATACTTACTCTTTTGCACGCAGCACCTTATAACCTGTATATTTATAACAAATCTGTACATACATTTCAACATCCAGATCGTTGGACTGCATCTCTGTTTAATGTCTATTGTCTTTTATAATATTTATTCTGTGTTGTCACTTGTCACTTTATGTACACTGGAAGCTTCTGTAGCCAAAGCAAATTCCTTGTGTGTGTGAAGCACACTTGGCAATAAAACTGATTCTGATTCTGATTCTGATTCTGATTCTGATCAATCAGACGATTCCTAAGCCACTATAAATACCCTGAGTTCCATATCACAGCCATCTTCATTTTGAAGAATCCCCCCTTCCACCCCTACTCCTCCTCCTTTCCTAGATGGGTGGCACGGTGGCCCAGTGGTTAGCACTGTTGCCTCACAGCAAGAACGTCACTGGTTCTAGTCCTTACCAAGCCAGCTGACGTTTCTGTGCAGGGTTTACACGTTCTCCCGTGCTCACGTGGGTTTCCCCCAGGTTCCCCGGTTTCCTCCCACCGTCCAAAAACATCCAACTTAAGTTAATTGACTAATCCAAATCGACACCATAGACATGCTCCTAGTAAGTAGTTATCTCTTAAGAGCAATCACTATATGTTCATTAGCTACCTGCAGGGGAGTTCTCGAGATCTATCTGAGCTCAAACTCTCCTCTCGCCTTGCCAACAGGAGGGAGCCCCGGGCTTGAGGATCTTATGAGCTCAGGGCTCTCTCCCGGGACAGCATGGCAAACAAGCTTTATAATCAATCATCAGCTAAGTGTGAACTCTTGAAAATTCCAGATGTGTTTGTCTTAGAATCATGCACTGAATGTTTTTACCACATGCAGTTACAGTGAATGCAGACTGGAGCTTTCAAGCTGCCAAAAAAGAACACAAAGCGATGTTTTTCAAATCTTTTTTTCTCACAATGTGCATTTCACATCACTTCATTTCTCAAAGAGTCTCAAATTGTTCAAAGATCCTTTTTCGTAACCCATCCTCTCAATAGAAAAAGAAACCCATAGACTTTGAGTGAAATTGGCAATGGCTTATTACAGGCAGTTCAGAATTGATTCTTCCTTTTATGATACAATATTTGTTGTGCAGCATGAACGGTAATGGTAAAAAACGAATATAATATGGTCATGTTATAGTATTAAAGGTGCAGTAGGTGATCTGCCAAAATGCTAACCGTTAACATAATAGCTTTAAAACACAGTCCCTCCCCTGCCGTCTAAAGCCATGCCTCCTGAAATCACGAACGCGCGCCATAAAGATGACAAAAGACAACCAACTAGATTGTCACCCGGCAGTTAGAAAACTTTTTAAGTACTTTATAATATTACAATTCTAAATGAAAAACTATTATATCGAACAGGTTTTCAGTTGTGTAGCAAGCAAAACTTGTCATAATGTGCAATTTTTCACGCATGCAAAGATCGTTGGTCTCACTCTCTCACGTGCTTTGTCCTAAAACGATTATGGTGCTTGGCCGATGGGGTGCAAGAATTACACTTATTACTAAACTGCACTTTCATGCTTTTTCAAACTGAATTTTCAAAGTAGCCTGGTAAACAATATAGGGAGTGTGTGACAGGTTGTCATTGTTCAAAAATGAACTAATGTAATGTGAATATAAAACCAACTTCACCTCAGTGAAGCAGGCTAGGCGGAATAGCGCTATTTACTGATGTTTTGTTGTTAAACTAAATGAAAATCTACATTGTCGATGCTGTAAAAGGTCCCTTATGAAACTGTCACATCAATCTTTCATCAGAAGATTTCAGTGGCTGAACAACACTTCAGTGCATATATCCCATTCATAAAACAACAAAATCTACATCAGGTTTGCGGGACTATAATAGTTTTGAAACATAACATTACCTGTCTAACAGAAATACCATGTTGTCATCCTTCCTCCAGCGTGCATAAGTAACTCCAATATTGATTCAGGATTTTCAAAAGTTTTGATTCCGCATTTGTTTTTACTGTTGTCACTCTCTCGTGTGCACATGAATGCACGTGCAAGTTCAAATAGTGGATCAGTCTGCGTAAACAGGGGTGCACAGATGTACAAATCTACATTTGCTGACAGACAGTTTGAGCTACTTATCAGAATTATGGGAATTGTCGGCCTGACCAATTTTAATTGGACAAACATTTTTTAGTCTTATGCCTTACCCAGACTATAAAAATACATGTAAATACATTTAGATCATTTACTTTAATCAGTATAATTGGAATGTGAAAAGACTTTCAACCACTACAACAAAACAAAATTCTGATGACAATCACCTACTGCACTTTTAACCATTGTGACTAAACAATTTAATCAAATGATTAATTAAAATTAACAATAAATTCTTAAACTTCATTGACACTATTAATGTGCAAAGAAGAAATGAATTACTTCCTGAAAATCATGACATTTGCTTTAAGTTGTGACAACAATATTGTGTAAATTAAGCATTTTCCAGACTGATGATTCATTTTGTCATTTTGAAGCTTGAAGGCTCCAATTCCCATTCACTTTCATTAAATTTGACTCGCCAATATGTGAATTTTTTTTTTTTTTCAGTGAGCTACTGATAATGTGCTAATAATACTGGAAACCATAAACAGACTACAGATAATAACAATATTCCTTGTTGGAACGGCTGTTTATCGTCAATTACAATAGAAAATGTCATCGTTTATTGAGCCTGTGTATTTATCATTGCTGTTGCTGGTGTAAAATGAAAGTAATGAGCCAAACGAGACCATGTGCTACAGTAATTTTCTTCCCTTATTGCTATAATTGATTTTTACTCCCACTTCCCAAACTTTGGTAGCTTCTCTAACCCTTCGCTTTGTCTTTCTGTCTTCCTCCAGCTGTCCATGGAGGACACTACCTCCATTTTGCCCCGTCTGAAGCGGAACTCCAACGCCTATGGGATTGGAGCTCTGGCTAAGTCCTCTCTGACAGGTGTGTCAGGTGTGTGTCTGTCCTGGTAGCTGGTAACCGACCCCATGTTGGCTCCAGAGGAGGAGAGGGCGATTGGAGCCAACATGGCCGCCCCTGTGGGTCCCCCTCCCCTTCCAGTTTCACCACCTGCCTCCTCCATTAGTTAGTGCATGTCAATGGCCTCATTAGCCATTGATGAAATCCCCAGTCAGGTCCAACAAGAGTTCACACGCACACACAAAAATGGCTGACGTAAGTGCACTATCCATCTCCACAAGCTTGCTGCTGGGAAACGTAGTCTTTGGGTGTGACGCCAGCTGTGTTTTGTAGTGTGTTTGGTGGTTCTGTGAGGTGTAGTGAAGTAAACTGTCGGTTGGTCAGTGCTGTGTTGTGCTGTCGTTGTTTTTTTTTTTAAATGGTTTCTGGGAACGTAGGTATCTGAATATCTCATGTCCTGTATCTTTTGTATTTCTCTTGTTTTTCTTAAATGCTTTAAAATGGGGTGAAGTGCTCAGGTTACAGCGTTAGATTGTTTTCCCTCTGGAACAAATGGCGGTGATTTATCAAAGTGCTTAAAGAGAGGCAGTCACTTCATCAGATGGGTTTTTTATCATTGTCAGCAGCCTAGAGACAAATCGACCAGCTTACCATCAGACTAACTTGTTTTTAAACTTATATTTTTAAAGGAAAGCTCGAATGAAATACACTACTAAAGTCTTGTCGTCGATCCCAGTTGTAAGAGCAGCAAATAATAACTTGACTTCTAGTTTATCATTTGGAAAAGTGGCAGAAAGTAGATTTTTCTGGTGAATCATCTGTTGAACTGCATCCCAATTATCACAAATACTGCAGAAGACCTATTGGATCCTGCATGGACCCAAGATTCTCACAGAAATCAGTCAAGCTTGGTGAAGGAAAATCTGTGGTTTGGGGTTACATTCAGTATGGGGGCGTGTGAGAGATCTCTAGAGTGGATGGCAACATCAACAGCCTGAGGTATCAAGACATTTGTGCTGAACATTTCATTACAAACCACAGGAAAGGAGCAAGTTCTTAAGCAGGATAGCACTCCTTGTCATACTTTAACCTCCACATCAAAGTCCCTTTAAGCAAAGGTCAAGGTGCTCCAGGATTGGCCTGCCCAGTCACCAGACATGAACATTATTGAGCAATTCTGGGGTAAGATGAAGGAGGAGGCATTGAAGATGAATCTAAAGAATCTTGAACTCTGGGAGTCCTACGAAAATGCTTTCTTTGCCATTCCAGATGTCTTTATTAATAAGTTATTTAAGTCAGAGATGTATGGATGCAGTCGTCCAAGCTCAAGGGAGTCATACACAATATTAATTCTTCTTCCACTGCACAATGACTTTATATTCTATACTCCATATTATTTCTGTTAAGTGACAAGACTTTTGTCTATGCAAAGTCAGACCTTACTGTCCTATCTAATAATTAAAAATCAAGGCATGATCATATTTTATTTTGGTAAAATAAGCATAATCTAGAGGTCTTTGCCTTTCATATAAGCCACTTCTGATACTAAATGATCAACTAGAAGTCGAGTTATTATTTGTTGTTCCTAAAACTTGGATAAGCGACAAGACTTTTGTCAGGGAGTGTAGTTGTTGTTTAATTATTCAAAAATGAATTAAAAGCTTATAAATCTCACGTAAGTCATTAGTTTTGTGAATAATGTATTTCAACTAGCGATCGATCAAACCAACAGACCGTAGCTCATTCATAATCACCCATTCAGTTTTTCCCTCATGCACTAGTTTAGTCTTATAGCTAACTAAATTAAAGACACATATCCCATAATGCACTGCCTGGCTGCCTCCATTTCGCCCCTGCAGCTGCACGCGGAGGCGGTTCAGGTCCTGATGTGTGTTTCTTTCTCTTTAGGGGTTACCAGATCAATGAAGGACAAAGTGACCAAGCCCACTGCCATGGCTCAGGGTCGCGTGGCCCACATGATTGAGTGGCAGAGCTGGGGCAAACCATCCGCAGGGCCGGAGGGGGGAGCGGGACGCTCCAATCTAATCCGCGAGAGGGAGAGACGGCTTGAAAACGACGCTTATAGTGACTTGAGTGATGGAGAAAAAGAGGCACGGATGGCAGCGGGTGAGATGATGGATTGAAGATGCTGAGATGATAGAAAATCTCTATTGCTTATCATTTAAACCACAGCAAATTTATAATGTACAGTGCTAGTATTTATACATTTAAAGGCATAGTTCACCCAAACATGAATGCCTGACCCATTTTACTCACCTTTCACTTGTTTCAAACATTTAATGTATTTCCTTCTTCTGTTGAACACAAAAAAAGATGTTGCAAAAAATGCTGGAAATCTGTAACCATTGACTTCCATAGTACCTGTTTTTCCTACTATGGAAGTCAGTGATTTTTAGCTTTCTTTATAATATCTTCCTTTGTGTTCAACAGAACAAAGAAAGTGTTTGGAAACACTTTTTGGATAAACTATCTCTTTAACTGTGGTACAGCATGGGGGCACAAAAATGTATTTTACTATTAAGGGGCAACATTTACTATCTGTATTTGATTTCTTCCACCTTAAAGGTGCAGTATGTAAGTTGACACCCAGTGGTTAAACTAGGTATTGCATTCCTGTATCAAAACACCCCCAAGAGCAGGTTGCCATATTGAGGACCAACAGGAGTGTACCTAACCGTTGAACCTAAATGCTGATTTAAATTGTGTTCTATATAAAAGTAACAGCATGCGATAGAAAGAATATTTTCATATTAAAAGGACTTTTTGTCCAACCAATAACAAATTTATATTTTAGAAACGGCTTCTATTTCTCACAGGTGAACAACAGAAAACTGACAATGATCACCTCAGGTACACCACATGTGCTTTATTCAGTGTTAAATGTTAACAAAGTGAGTTTGAAAGCCATTTTACATGACATTTATTGCCATATACTGAAAGCAGCAGCAAATAGATCTCAGTTTGAAACTTGGGAACTGTGAAATAATGCAAACCACCACATACCAGTGATTCAGCATGTACATTTAATAATAAAGAGGGTTAATATGTATTAATTAGATTAGAAACCTAACCATTTCGTGAATGAGTGCGTATTTTGTGCTTCTGATGGCTGTATTTAAATTTCTGTTGTGTTTCGTCTGGTGCAAACAGCCAAATTGAACTGCAAATCTACAGTGTAACCTGCTCACCTAATGTTTACGTTCGCGATATATATTGTTTGCTATTTAATAACCTAATGTGGTCAGCCCAATAGCTAAGTGGTGGAGTGCTCTTCCCACTTCACCTCCTGTCTGATTACTGTCCTATCTAATGAAGGCAAAAAGGCCAAAAATAAATCTTAAAAAAAAAAAAAAACTAATGTGGAACTCTGAATCTGCATCTCATTTCGGAGGTTCTTGGTAAAGTGGCAGCGGACGGGTTAAAAGAACCAAAACAAAGACAGCATTCAGGCACGCAACTTATTTTCAAAGCAGAATATCTGACTTTAGTATTGTTTTACAAATAAACAAGAATGTTTATTTGTAACACGTAACATTGTAACATGTTTCTTAAATATTTGCAAACCTATTATGGTATTTTTATGCTTTAGAAGAGTCAAAAACTTACATACAGCACCTTTAAACTCTGTTTAAACTTTAAACTTTGTTTTACGCAGCAGATGCCCTTCCAGCCGCATCCCATCTCTGGGAAACATCCATACATTCTCATTCACACACATACATACATACACTACGGACAATTTAGCTTACCCAATTAGCCTGTACCGCATATCTTTGGACTGTGGGGGAAACCGGAGCACCTGGAGGAAAGCCACGCCAACACGGGGAAAACATGCAAACTCCACACAGAAATGCCAACCTTCTTGCTGTGAGGCGACAGCACTACCTACTGCGCCACCGTGTCGCCCCCTCGTACAGCATGTGATCAGCAATATATTACTGACGTTAAAGGACATTTTTATAGTTTACAAAATTTTATTTAACATTTTGATTTGCTAATTTTTAGCTTTTTCAGTATATCCACCAAATCCAAATCAACCAAATCTCCTACCACAGCTATGGTGATAACAATGATCTACAGTACTTAGCCTTACTGCCTAATGACTACAGCTCCATTGACACCCTCTGCCAAATCATTGATGAAAAGAACAGTTGGATGTGCCAAAACTATCTTCAGTTAAAGAGAAAACTGATGTCATTGCATTTGGGAACATAGATGAAGTTCTCATGGTGAATGTGCCCCTTGGCTCTAGACATCAACAAACAACAAAACAACAAAAAATAAGCTCAAGAATCTTATGTGTGAGTCTGGTGTTATTCTGAAGTCAGATCTAAGTTTCAGTAGTCACGTCATAGCAGTAACTAAATCAAAAACACTGCAAGAATTAATTGTTTTTTTCCCATTGAGGACTTGGAGAAACTTGTTCATGTTTTTATCACCAGCTGAGTGGATTACTGTAATAGACTCCTTACTGGCCTCCCCATAAAGACATCCAATATGCTGCTGTCAGGATTCTGACCAGAACCAAAAAATCAGAGCACATCACACCTGTCCTCAGGTCTTTACACTGATTTACATTCAGAATAGATTTTAAAGTATTATTACTTGTTTATAAATCACTAAATGGCCTATAGGACCTCAATACATTACAGATGGGCTCACTGAATACAAACCTAACAGATCCCTCAGATCATTAGGATCAAGTAAATTAGAAATTCCAAGAGTTCAGTCACAGCAGGGTAAATCCACCTTCAGCTACTGTGCCCCCTACTGCTGGAATCAGCTTCCAGAAATGATCAGATGTGCTCCAACATTAGGTACATTAAAATCAAGATTTAAAAGACATCAGATTACCTGTGCCTTTACTGAATTGTCTTTCTTTTCTTTTTCATTCTTTTAAAACCTGTTTTAACACTTTATAATACTTTAAAAAAAACATTTTTATAGTTTTGAATCAGTTTTATTCTTTGTTGTTTTTTATTTTCTTATACTTGTTTCTTTTATTCTTGTTTATGTAGAGCACTTTGAATTACCATTATGTGTGAAATGTGCTATATAAATAAATTTGCCTTGCCTCGCCTAGATGGCTTTTAATTAAATCTTGAAATTTAGCTGAAAACATATCAATACGTATTTGTTTCAGGATTCTTTATGGTTTAAAAAAGTACTTTATTTGATGGGCGATAAAAGACAAAGTCCGGCATTCTCCAATTCTTGAACCGCTCTCCCAACAAAAATGATTGCTGCAAACTTTGCTGTATCGGGCCTGACAGAATCGTGGAGAAAAACTGCAACAAACTCTATGAATCATAAAAACAAACACATACGACCCGTGCCGTGCAGACGCGTTCTCACCCAGTCAATGGGTCACATCTTGGCAGATCTGCCCTGCCAGAAAGCACATGCTCTCATGAATAATTAAGAAGCAGGGCCTTCTCATAGGATAAGAAAACTCCGCTTTGAATAATAATGGGAAACCGAGGCGTCATCACTCCCTTAGCAGATTCGCACTACGTTACCAATTTTGATCCGCCCCAAAAATTATTTTAAACCCAGAAGATAAAATTAGCTGACAAAAGTTCAAAATTATCCAGTTTTCCCCAAGAAATAAAGCTGCCAGGTGCTAACGCTGTCTTAATTGATGCTAAACACTCACAAATCAGTTAAAATCTCAAAAAAAGTACCCTAGGGTTTCTTGAACCTTTAAATAAAAATATTTAGCAACATTATTGAATGCATTATGGCACTTTTGATGAGTCTAATGCATTCAAATGTTTGTTTTATCTTCAGCTTAATAACAAAATCATAATTCTGTTCCTTGCAGGTGTCATGCAGCAGTTTGCCATCTCTGAGGCCACACTTTTAGCCTGGAACTCTCTGGAGGGAGAGAGTCTGTGTGCCGACTCGAACCAGGGCAGCGTGGCTCATCTCAGCGAGGTCAACCAGGAGAGCATCACCAGCAGAGGTGACGCTCGCAAACTACCACCCCACAAGACTTTAAAATAAAGCAGTGTCTTCTCTGTTCTGTCACGTTTACACTACCACTCGCAAGACTGGAATCTGTAAGATGTTTTAAAAGAAGTCGATTCTGCTCACCAAGGCTGCATTTATTTGATCAAAAGCACACTAAATTTGTTAAATTGGAAAAAATTATTACAGATAACTCTTTTCTTAATGTAGTTTCACATTTAATTTATTCCTGTGATTCAAAGCTGAATTTCCATCATCATTACTCCAGATCCCTTGGAAATGATTCTAAAATGATGATTTGCAGCTTTATTATGATCAGTTATTATTGGTACAAACAAAATCCCTAATAATGATTCTTACAATTATCAGTGCTGATTTTGTTTGTGAAAACAGATAATTTTAAAATTCTTGATTAAAAAAAAGAAAGTTCAAAATAATAGCTTTTATTTACAATCTTTGTTTTACATTATAAATGTATTTATTTAAACTGTATTATAAAGTATATATACACTTACTCACTGGATACTTTATTAGGTACAGCTTACTAGTACTAGATTGGACCTACTTTTGTCTTCAAAACTACCTTAATCCTTTGTGAAATAGGTTCAACAAGGTACTGGAAATATTACTCAGAGATTTTGATCCATATTGACATGATAGCATCACACAGTTGCTGCACATCCATGATGCGAATCTCTCGTTCCACCACATCTCAAATGTGCTCTATTGGATTGAGGTCTGGTGACTGTGGAGGCCATTTGAGTACAGTGAACTCATTGTCATGTTCAAGAAACCAGTCTGAGATGATTCACGCTTTATGACATGGTACGTTTTTCTGCTGGAAGTGGCCATCAGAAGATGGGTACACTGTGGTCATAAGGGATGGACATGATCAGCAGCAATACTCAGGTAGGCTGTGGCATTGACACGATGCTCAATTGGTACTAATAGGCCCAAAGTGTGCCAAGAAAATTCCCCCCACACCATTACACCACCACCACCAGCAGACCAGACTGTTGATACAAGGCAGGATGGATCCATGCTTTAAAGTTGTCGATGTCAAATTCTGACCCTACCATCTGAATTTTGCAGCAGAAATCGAAACTCATCAGACCAGGCAACGCTTATCCAATCTTCTTTTGTCCAACTTTGTTTCACGTTCTTAACCGACAGGTGTGGCACCCTGTGTGGTCTTCTGCTGCTGTAGCCCATCCACCTCAAAGTTTTAAGGTTGTGCATGAAAATCCCAGAAGATCAGCAGTTTCTGAAATACTCCGACCAGCCTGTCTGGCACCAACAACTATGTCACGTTCTAAGTCACCTAAATCACATTTCTTCCCCATTCCGATGTTCGGATTGAAATGCAGCAGATCGTCTTGCGCAAATCATGATATTTGAAACATTATTTCACGCTGAAGAATTGCCATGCTTTAAATTCAAATTTGAATCAGATTAATTAATAAAATATTCATCTACATTCAATAAAATAAGTTATTTATTATTGTAATAACTTCTCACAATTTTAAATGTATTTTCTATTAAGTGGTTTATTTATAAAGTAATTTCGAGAGGATCACGTGCGGTCCCGCATTATTCAATCTATGATTCACCAATCAGACGATTCCTAAGACACAATAAATACCCTGAGTTCCATATCACAGCCATCTTCATTTTGAAGAATCCACATGCTCCTAGTAAGTAGTTATCTCTTAAGAGCAATCACTATCTGTTCATTAGCTACAGCAGGGGAGTTCTCGAGATCTACCTGAGCTCAAACTCGCCTTGCGGGAGGGAGCCCCGGGCTCGAGGATCTTATGAGCTCAGGGCTCTCTCCCGGGACAGCATGCCAAACAAGCTTTATAATCAATCATCAGCTAAGTGTGAACTCTTGAACTAAATGCGGCCTTTGTGAGCATAAACTCATGTGAGAATAAACTTGTAATAAAAAATAAAAAACTTACTGTTGACTGTTCTAAACTGTTCACTGGTAGTGTGTGCATTCTCATTTTGCACACTTCATTTGGCTTCCGATAAACAGAACAATCTCTCCTTAAGCCACGGCTCAGATATTACAAGCACACACACCCTAAGCTCAGCTTGCTTGATTATTACACTGGCAGCAATATAAAGCTTGTGAATATTCAGTAATATAACTCATGTTTTTGACACAAGTCTCAGAAGCACACCTCTGATTTTCACCGATGCGCTTGGATTATTTTTTTTCTGTGGATTTGATTTATATTGTTTACCTAGCCTTGACTGATGTGCCTTGCAGTCCATTTGACAGGTCTAGAGCACATTGCCACCACTTTATTTAGTGTGTGGAAATGTGTCGGAGATGCCACAGTGACAGCTGCAGACCCAAAGGCGATGGGGAGAATCAGTGCTTTTCCCGAGGTTCAAGATCAGGGTTAGAGTCTGGTTGCAGCTTAACACCAGACAAACAGGGTCTCCGTGGCCCGATTATGTCAAAATAATGAGGATTATCAGCGCAGCAGAGAACTGGAAAAATTAAAAACTATTTGTGTTTAGGATTTTAAAGTGGATCGATTTCATGTCTGCAAATGGGGGCTTACTTCAGTGGGATCTCAAATCGAGGAAAGCTAATTGTTAGGGTTTCTACTTAAGACGTTTGTGTAATTAATCAATGATGAAAAAATTATGTTTTTAGAAAGCCTCAGCTGGGTCAGTTGACATTTTTTGTGTGGAGTTTGCATGTTCTCCCCGTGGTTGCGTGGGTTTCCTCCGGGTGCTCCGGTTTCCCCCACAAGTCCAAAGACATGTGGTTTAGGTGAATTGGGTAAGGCTAAATTGTCCGTAGTGTATGAGTGTGAATGAGTGTGTATGGATGTTTCCCAGAGATGGGTTGCAGCTGGAAGGGCATCCGCTGTGTAAAAAAAAAGCTGGATAAGTTGGCGGTTCATTCCGCTGTGGCAACCCCAGATTAACAAAGGGACTAAGCCTAAAAGAAAATGAATGAATTAATGTTTTTAGCACACCAATCCCAGACCTATATTATCTTTTCTATAATACCAATGTGGCCGCATGATGGCTCAGTGGTTAGCATAGTCGCCTCATAGCAAGTAGGTCATTGGTTAGGTCAGCTAGTCCCAGCTAGGTCAGTAGGCATTTCTCTGCAGAGTTTCCGTTTCTCCCCATGTTTGTGTGGGTTTCCTATAGGTGCTCTGGTTTCCTCAACAGTCCAAAGACATGTGGTATAAGTGAATGAATAAAAATAAATTAGTGCCATAGTGTATGAATGTGTGTGTGTGTGTGTGTGTGTGCAAACGAGTGTGTATGGATGTTTTCCAGTACTGGGTTGCAGCTGGAAGGGCATTCGCTGTGTAGAACATATGCTGGAATAGTTGGCGGTTCATTCTGCTTTGGCGACCTCTGAAATAGAGATCAAGCCGAAGAAGAATGAATGAATGAATGATACCAAGATAGTGCAGGTTCCGTCACACCGAATGATATAGCCTACTGAATCAAGATATTGGAGCAAAAATGTGCCTAACTTTGTTTTTTTTAATATTTGTACCATGTGGTCTAGTTAAACAATATTACACAAGGAACAAAATCACTGCCAAAAGTATTGAAATAAAAAGCTTGCCGAATAGCACAAACTGAACAAGATAATACATTGAATTAAGAACTGCTTGCATTTTAATGACTTGAATTGCCAGGGTTTGTAATTTTAGAATCTGAAATTTAACCCAGCTGTTTATTTAAGCTGTGAATATTTCAATTCAAAAATATCATACTTAAATTCAATATTTCATGTTCAACTTCCAGATTTCACTTCTAAAATATTCAGTTCTGTTTAAAAATACAAAGTATAATATTCAAAAGCAAATATTCAGTTTTCAATTTTCAGAGTATGTCATTAGTAGGGCCAGACGGAATCTGCGGACATTTTTTTGCTATTTCTGCATTTAATTTTTGCTATTTTTGCTATTTCAGTATTTTGTTAAAAATTAGCAGATTTATGCAGAATGATTTTGGGAGTGTAGTAACTAAAGCCTTAATATATAAAATAATATAATATATAATATATAGAATGGGCACCACGGTGGCGTAGTGAGTAGAATGTTCGCCTCACAGCAAGAAGGTCACTGGTTCGAGCCTCGGCTGGGCCAGTTGGCATTTCTGTGTGGAGTTTGCATGTTCTCCCCGTGGTTGCGTGGGTTTCCTCCAGGTGCTCCGGTTTCCCCCACAAGTCCAAAGACATGTGGT
>CAIGQQ010009766.1:18281-35047 GCA_903798035.1 Danio albolineatus
AGGTACAGCCACAAGCACACAGACAAACAGATCCCTGAACCATGACAATTTGGTACACCTTGCAGTATTGGGGATGAGTCGTGTGCAAATGTCTTATTGGTATTTGGTATTGGTAAACTTTATTGTCCCAGTTAGGGAAATTGGTCCCACTTTATATTAAGTGTCCTTAACTAGTATGTGCTTGCATCAAAAAAAATAAATACAGTGTACTTACTGTGTTCATAATGTATTTGAGAACACTTGTGGTGCTCTTGAGTTGGGATAGGGCTTGGGTTAAGGACAAGTTTGGTGGTATCGGTGGGTTTGAGGGTGGGTTAATGTGTAAGGGATGGTCAACAGTGTATTTACAAATGTAATACAGACGTAATTACATAGAGGTATTTAATCAAACGTAAGTACAATGTAAAAACATGTATTTACACAATATGTACATTGTACCAGATTATTAATTTCTGCGTAAGTTATGTTTGGAGCTTCCTCAGCTGGGTCTAGTATGCTTGGGTCATTACTATTAGCTGCTGAAGGCGAATCGTTTGGAGCTTCCTCAGCTGGGTCCAATATGCTTGGGTTATTACTATTAGCTGCTGAAGGCGAATCATTTGCAGCTTCCTCAGCTGGGTCCAATATGCTTGGGTCATTACTATTAGCGGCTGAAAGTGAATCAAATGGAGCTTCCTCAGCTTGGTCCAATATGCCTGGGTCATTACTATTAGCGGCTGAAAGTGAATCAATTGGAGCTTCCTCAGCTTGGTCCAGTATGCTTGGGTCATTACTATTAGCTGCTGAAGGCGAATCGTTTAGAGCTTCCTCAGCTGGGTCCAATATGCTTGGATCATTACTATTAGCTGCTGAAGACGAATCAGTGAGACTTGGTCTTTTTGTGGAGGACGAATTACAAATTTGTCCATTTTTTTTAGTCAGCCAGGGGATAAAATGAACTGACGCAACATAATCGTTCCCCCAATTGTCCACTGCTAATTTTTTTTAAAAAATATTACACGACCCCTCACAGAGCTCGCTGAGGCCCCCTTGTGGGCGGGGACGCCCCTGTTAGAAACCGCTGTTCTGTGCAACATTGTATTGTGCATATAAAGTAAATATGACAGTTAATGTAACTATATATGATTCTTTTATTAAAGAGGTTTCAGATGAATATGTTTTCCCATCATTACTTCATACCAGTCAAGATCCCTAACCGTTTTCCTCACGTTTCCTCTTGTAGTCTTTGGAGCACCGACTGCACAGCGCCTCCCATTCTTTACAAGCCACGCCCAACAGCACTATTCACAGTTTGGGTCCGCCCACCCACCCACGATTGGCTGACCTGTGGGCGGCGGCTCAGGTGGAGCCCCATCAGGTGGAGATGATGGGACACATGGGGGTGACCATGGCTGAAATGGGAATGGCAGAAGTGTACGGTGAGGAGCCTGTTTTAGATACCGAATGCATCCCGGAGCAGCAAGAGGAGGAGGAAATCAAGGTGAGATATCTGACTTTCACATCCACCAACACTTTAATGCCACTATTATATTTATTAAAACATGTCTTATTTTTGTTTTGGAGGTCTCCTAGAATGGGTTTACATCCATCCAAAGTTTAAAAAGCACTTACATTTCCTTCTTATATACACTCTTCTCTTAGTACCTGATGTGGTTCAAGCATACAGTCTCTCTACACTCCTCTTTTGAAGTGCATACTCTGCTCTGATTGGTTGAAAGTCTGTTGTGATTGGTGTACGGCTTCCAGGGGTGTCAAGTGCCCATTACTGTAAATAAATGCTGGGTTCTGCACCATTCCTTTATGTTGTCCCAACTCAGGATGATTAAGTTACCCAAATTGTTTTTACCAATTTAAGTGGATTGAACATAAAACAATTAAGTTGTCCCCTAAAAAACAAAAGCGGCTCATTTTAAGTAAGTAGTTTGAACAAGTGGTATCTGAAGTTTGGGAACCTTTGCTACTCTGAATGGCCAACAGCCACCCAAGTGGCCATATGACTGACAGGTAAAGCAACCAATCAGGAATCATTTGGAGTATGGAAACATACAATTCACTGTGCAAGTAAAAGCAGCAATTCACTGATTCACAAGCACCTCAAGAGTTGACAAAAAATAACTTGACCTCAACCCACATGGGATGAAACATTTTAAACACAAAAAAGTAATAACACTTTTAGAATTTAATGATTTTTAGGCTATTATGTGCATTGACACAAACATTTCCTCAAAAAACAGCATCTGAGCCAAGAATACCATTATTTACCTTTGTACAACATTTTGTTGACAGCCATGCCAAACAGATGCTCCTGATAAACATCTGTGTGGAGAAAATCTCTCCACTCTTTAACTCAAACAAGCAGTTCTGTCCGACTGAAATGTCAGCATCTGTTATTTTTTGCCAGCTTATGTAGCTGTTTTCCTATTTTCATGTAGATATTTCATTTAAATACTTCAGCGTTTAGTAAATTTAGTAAAAAACACTACAACTTTCTTCCCGGATCACACTGTTTTCATCCTTGTTTGCTGCTGGGGTTGTTTACATCCACTCTGGGGTGATTTTGAGTCTTAATTCGGCCATAACCTTCTCTTTATTTCAGAAAATGGAATGATTTTTGGTGACAAATCTTATTTTGACACATATTTTAGTAAAAATGCATTAAAAAAAATTAACAATACACTCTGGGCAAATTGACGACCCTTTCCATATGTTCGTGGGTGTTTTTGCACCACTGTCTTCCATTATAATGACATTTTTTGCTTGAAAAGCCATGACAGCCAGTGCTTAATTTGTAAATGAATACAAATTCTGGAACAAAACCAGGAAATAAAAGTTACAGTAATCAACGTCCTTCACACAATTTCTTTAATCATTTTGTGCCATATAACTTTATAGGTCAAGCATGGATAAAAGCAAACAAAGCTACAAACATAAATTATGAAACTTCACTTCACTAGTATGTGCCAAGTGACAAAATAATAATTAAATGACTCACTCTGTCCAATCTTCAAGAAGAGCCCACAGTGACCTCTACCGTCATGTTTTCTTGCTGACTTGAGATCGCTTTGCTTCCATCTCCCGCTATCCTGATCCAGGGATGCAGTTCCATCTTTTCTAGATCTCTTGTTCTGGATAATTATCAGATTTAATCATGGTTTTAGAAAAAAAATGCTTGACTGCCTCTTTGGCATTTTGAAATGACCGATATTATTTAGTTAGACCACTATGCCATTATAAATTTTCACTTCTTACTACACACAAAACAATCACCAACCAATGAGAGTGATTGTAAATGTAAGAAAGCTGATTGGTTGAATATATTGTTAAGGCCAATAGTGACATGACTTCTGCTTTAACTTCAGCATGGTGACTACCTTTATAATCCGCACAGCTTCGCTCGCTGTTTTTTACTCGCACTCATTCACATTCTCACTCTCTCTCACGCAGGTATTCACCATGCAAAAGTTAATGCCGGATCAATTAAAATAAATACCATAATGCAAAACACGACTATCTGACATTTTCCAGAACAGGACCCGTCAAGATCCAGCTCAAATTAAGCACTGATGACACAATATAATCATGCATTCCTGATTGTTGCTGGTTTTCCCTTTTGGGAAGAGGCACAGTTTGAATTTTTTACAGTTGATCATCAGTTGCAAGGCAAAAAAAAAAAAGTTTCTGTCATCTATATGGAGTATGGAGTTTGTGTGTCTGTGTGTGAAAGAGAACTTTACGCACTTACCTTGATATTTGTGAGAAAATCAAAGTAAGCGCTCAGCTCCTAGAACATAGGAAACATAGTGGGCCCCATCATACACCCGGTGCAATAAGGCACAAGACGAGTTTGGCGTGATTTGTTGCTATTTTCAAACCAGCGCAACCCTAATTTTCCCACTTTGCACCACGTTGTTGTAATAGCAAATGCATTTGCGCCACTTTGTGGACTCATGGCTGTTTTGGTATATAAAGGAGGTGTGTTAAGGTGCATTGTTGGCACATTGCTATTTTGAGGAACTGAAATAGACGGCGCCATCGACCAACTAAAAACTGGTCTATAGTCCAGCGCAGAGCGTGTTGTCATGCACCTATACGGGTCTAAATTCTTTACACATTGCTTAATACACACAGGATGTACAGCCAAAACCTTTTTTGCACAGGCCTATCTAAAGGGTTAATGCTGCCAACTGATGATCAACAGTAAAAATTACACATTTGACCTCTTCCCAACAGGGAAACCACCAACAATAAAGAATGTATGATTCTATGCTGTCATACCTTTGCAATCCAAAAATGCCATTATAATGAAAGTCAATGGAGCAAAAACAGCCCCAAACATAACAAAAGGGTAGTCAATTTGGACAGCACACAAGGGTTAAAGAATGCAATTCAACCAATCAGCAGATGACTTTGAAATTAACCAGTTTTACTGTTTTGATTGTAATTGGAGCATATTATTAGTTGTTATCCTTTAAAAGTGGACTTGCATTTACAAGACAGAAACAAAAGTGATCTTTACTGAAGCTGATATTATGCAAATATATTCCAAATCTCTGTAGGTTTGAGCAGGAATCAAAGCTGGAATTTCAGAATAGCTTCTTTCTTTTGGGAGACAGTAACCCCATTTTTTTGTAACTGCACACCTTTCGCCTGAACAAATAGGACATTCACATCAAGTGATACTTATTCTGTCTTTCTGAAGGAGGATGACATAACGCTTACCCTTGAACCTGAACCGACCTCCATCACCCCCGCTCTGACCCCTCCATCCCAGCCCCAGAGAGAGGACTCCACCCCGCCTGCAGGCCTGAGCCCGGGACAACCACCAGCAGAGCCAACGGCTGAGCACATCACCTACGAGGTCACATCCTGCGTCGTCCAATCGCTGGAGGAGAAGGAGGAAGAGGTGGAGGACGGGGCCGTGCTCGTCATGGCAACCAACTGACAGAGCGAGGAACAAAAAAAAAACCCAAACTGTCTGTGAAATAATCAACCAGTTAAGCTATTGTATACGCCCTTTTACCCCAGATGTGTACTCGTACGGACTGTCACATCAGGAACAGATGTATTTGTTATTAAACGCTGAAGGAATACACTCTCAAAGCGCCGTGCGCATATAGAGACTAAACATGGAGGAGCGTCAAAGTCCAGGATGACGCATCATATGTGCTGCTGCTGCATCTGCTGTTTAATGGTGGGAGCGCTGGAATCAGAGGCCGCTTGCAAATGAAGAGTGCAATACTGAGAAATCAATACAACCAAAAGAAAGTGCATGCATTTTTTGGGGGGGGAGGGGAGTATTTAAGTGACTGAACAGTACCCACATAGTAATAATACATATATTGATTTTTGTAATAAAACTAAAAGCCAATGAAACATGATGTATTTGTATGTATATATTACATGTATGTACTGTATGTATGTATGTTAGTACGAATGTATGAATGTATGTGCGTTTAAAAGGTATATTCTGGAAAAAAAAAGTTACGAATTTGCCGTTTGCGTGAAGTGTCCCCTATGTACCTCCACACACACAGACACACACACAAACACACTTAAAGATCGTTCACACCAAGAGTAACAGCTATAATGATAAGTGCAACTTTAAATGCTCAGCTTTTAAAGCAGGAAAGATTTTTGCATTTGGAACGATTACATACTAAAGCGTTATTATTGCTAAAGTTGTCTTATTTTATTAAAATTATTTTATTAACGACAAAGTTAACGATTACTAACATTATTTATTACTAGTGTACATTGTAGTTGTTTTGTCACCCGATTTGAACGTTATCACTCGATTGAATGGCTGTTGTCAGTAGTTATCAGCTGATAGATATGGGCCAGTAGGGGCCTTCTGTGCCTACTAGTAGGCTCAGAAGGCTGTTATCATCCATCCACATGGTTAATCAGCTATAGACATACGGCTGTGGTCGGAAGTTATTGAGAAATTATTTATATTTATTACATTTCCCATTAAGCGGTTCGTTCCGCTGTGGTGACCCCAGATTAAGAAAGGAACTAAGCCAGAAAAAAGATTACTGAATGAAATTTCCCTTTAATTATTAATGGCTACCCCTATCCCAACCCTAAACCCAACCGTCACAGTAATATAAAAACAGATCTGGAGTCTTCTCTATTAGTATAGCCTACTAGTTGGTGCAGAAGGCCCCTACTCGCCCATATCTATCAGCTGATAAACATTGATAACGCACATATAATCGAATGATATCATTGGAAGCGGGTTGGTTTTGTCGTCTGCCACTTGAATTGCTCAATTAAAGCAGGATGATTCTGAGTGGCTGGAAAGAAGATGTCGTTAAAGAGATTCCAATTATATCATTCAATGATACAGTTGTGATGGGGACTTTTTACATTTACAGCAGTCCAAAACTGTCATTATGTAACACTGTATGTTATATAAGGAACTGTTTAGGTGGCACGGTGGCTCAGTGGTTAGCACTGCCGCCTCGCAGCAAGAAGGTCGCTGGTTAAGAGTCCCGACTGGGTCAGTTAGCATTACTTTGTGGAGTTGGCATGCTGTCCCCGTGTTGCCGTAGGTTTCCTCTGGGTGCTCCGTTTTTTGACTTTCGAAAATAGGCTACAATAGACATGATTTGGAAAACAATACCATTGTCATTTCTGTGTAAACTACAAAAAAAAAAAACAATGCTGTTGAAAAAATGGTGATGTCAGATGCACAAAAATAGAGTATTTTCAAAATTAATATTAGCACTTGACATTCGAAACAACAAAAACACGGCATCGTCATCTCCTGGCCTAGCATGTGTAATACACAGCCTGATCTCATGAGGAAACGGACTTATTTTTATGTTTTGTTGCTAATTCATACAAATTTTCGTCATACAAATATGTACGATTTTAAAAAGGAGGCGTGGCACCAAAACCCCACCCCTAAACCCAACTGTCATTGGGGGATTAGCAATACACTCTAAATTGTACAAATGAGATCATATAAATTCATACGAATTAGCCACTAATTCAAATCGTTAGCTATCATGAGATAGCAGTGCTAATACACCATGTTTAGTGTTTTCCCAGTGCGGTTCGTGTATCTTTTGGTCATTGTATTTTCATTTTAGAAACGAATATAAAAAAACCAAGCCATTTTTTTATTTTTGTTTTAAAATTCAAAATTAAAATTGAAATATGCTGCATTTTTCGTTTTCATGGTGAAAAACGGATAAGCAAATATACGGATAAGCTTGTTTAAAAGAATTTTAAAAATATATATAAAATCACCAGAAAACAAAAACGAATAAAGGCTTGTTTTTTATATTTCGAAACCAGTTAGGTTGACTCATTCACAGTACTTAAATTTACGTTTTTTAAATTTTAAAACGAAAATTAAAAAATGGCTCGTTTTTCAATATTAGTTTCTAAAATTAATATCTGATGACCGAACGATACACGGACCTTGTTTCATGATATCATCTGTATGCAATAACTTTTTAAAAAACCTTTTCCATTTTTAAGTATATCGCTTCTGTGTAAACGTACCGTTGGAGCCCTTTTTAAAACAGTTTCTTTATTGTTATAGTTATTTTTCTTGGTGTGAATGAGCCTTAATGCTGTGTCTACACTGGATGCAAGTAATGCGAAGCAAAGAGTAGAACAAATCATAATCAGGATGCAACTGAACAAAATCTTCAACAGTAATAAAAGACGACTCGTTCAATTTCTGATGTACTCCAAGCCTTTGCATTACTTTTTGCATCAGGTGTAGACACATTTTTCACACACACACACACATACACACACACTGAAAAAACATGTTTTTGCTCTTAATATAACCAAGCACAATACTGCCCAAATGGAAACAGTGCTGCCCTTTTCAACATCCTAACTGTATTGTTACTAAGACTTATGCACTACTATGGACATAAACGAATGTATTGCTCATCTTCTTTAGCGACAGCTCAGTTCTGTCCTCTTTTATTTTCATTTCTACTTCATTTTTTTTCGCTCATCGATGTTTGTGTTTATTTGTTTGTGTGTACTGCCTGGCTGAGCTGCTCAATATTGATTTGCACTGAACAAAAAGGAAAACTAAGGAGTCATCTTCGTCAAGTTCCATCAATCTTCTCCACATGAAAAAAAGAGTAGAAAACTTTCGATCTGTTGAGTCTTAGACTACAGGAACGTCATCCTGAAGACCACTCATGGATCCAATCATTTACATTTTTGATGAACTAATGTGTACGAGCTGAATTGAACCCTTATTTTGCTTCATTATAGCTTTTTGAACCCTGTAGCGGACATGATGCAAAGAGACAAACTCTCATTACCTCAGTGAAATGGTGTGGTAATGGGTTAGTTGACATGTTCGGTCACAGTATGTTTTTGTTCATGACAGACCGTATGACTGTGGAAAGAAGCGATAAAGAAGGTGCTTTTCTGGTTAATGCTTGCAGGCTTTCCACTAATTATTTCATAAGCTGTCATTTAAAAACCCGCTGCAGAAAAAGAAGTGCCCTCGACTACTACCCAGCAGACACACAACGTCATGAGATGTCAATATTAGTTTAGATTTAGGTCGTCTAAGAACAATGTAATAATGACGTTGATACTCTGTTGATTTTAGGTTGTGTTGGAAAGTGACCAAAAAGCAATGTCGAGCCAATATCATATTGACATCAACTACTGACATTAATTCGTCAGGTTTGGCAATCAAAATCCAACATCTGATAGACATCATAATACTGACATTTATTTGTCAGGTATGGCAACCGAAATCCAACATCTGATAGACGCCATATTGGTAACGTCCACACAACGTCAAGCTGTAACATCATAAGACGTTGATATTTGGTTAATTTTAGGTTGTGTTGGAAAGTGACCAAAATCTAACGTCGAGCCAACATCATATTGATGTGAAATACTGACATTTATTCGTCAGGTATGGCAACCAAAATCCAACATCTGATAGACGTCATAATACTGACATTTATTTGTCAGGTATGGCAACAAAAATCCAATGTCTGATAGATGTCATATTGGTAACGTCCTAACAATGTAAATATGTAGCATCATTAGACGTTGATATTTGGTTGATTTTAGCTTGTGTTGGAAAGTGATCAAAATCCATTGTCGAGCCAATATCATATTGATGTCATATTCTGACATTTATTCGTCAGGTATGGCAACCAAAATCCAACATTTGATAGACGTCATATTGGTAACGTCCAAACAACGTAAATGTGTAACATCATTAGAGGTGGATATTTGGTTGATTTTAGGTTGTTTTGGAGAGTGACCAAAATCCAATGTTGAGCCAATATCATATTGACGTTAAATACTGACATTTATTCATCATGGTATGGCAACCAAAATCTAACGTCTGATAGATGTCATGTTGGTAACGTCCACACAACGTCAAGCTGTAACATCATTAGACGTTGATATTTGGTTGATTTTAGGTTGTGTTGGAAAGTGATCAAAATCCAATGTCAAGCTAATATCATATTGATTTCATATTCTGACATTTATTCGTCAGATATGGCAACCAAAATCTAACATCTGATTGACGTCATAGGGGTAACATCCACACAGCATCAAGCTGTAACATCATTAGACGTTGATATTTGGTTGATTTTAGGTTGTGTTGGAGAGTGACCAAAATCTAACATCGAGCCAACATCCTATTGACGTCAACTACTGACATTTATTCGTCAGTTTTTGCAACTAAAATCCAACATCTGACAGACGTCATACTGGTAACGTCCCAACAATGTAAATATGTAACATCATTAGACGTTGATATTTGGTTAATTTTAGGTTGTGTTGGAAAGTGATCAAAATCCAATGTCGAGCCAATATCATTCATTCATTCATTTTCTTTTCGGCTTAGTCCCTTTATTAATCTGGGGTCGCCACAGCGGAAAGAACCGCCAACTTATCCGGCATTTGTTTTACGCAGCGGATGCCCTTCCAGCCACAACCCATCTCTGGGAAACACATCCATACATTCTCATTCGCACACATACACTATGGACAATTTAGCTTACCCAATTCACCTGTACCGCATGTCTTTGGACTGTGGGGGAAACCGGAGCACCCGGAGGAAACCCACGCAACCACGGGGAGAACATGCAAACTCCACACAGAATTGCCAACTGGCCCAACCGGGACCTGCCCCAACCGGGGATCGAACCAGCGACCTTCTTGCTGTGAGGCGAACGTGCTACTCACGCGCCACCGTGGCGCCCTGAGCCAATATCATATTGACGTCAAATCCTGACATTTATTCGTCAGGTATGGCAATCAAAATCCAACATCTGATAGATGTCATATTGGTAACGTCCTAACAACGTCAAGCTGTAACATCATTAGACATTGATATGTGGTTGATTTTAGGTTGTGTTGGAAAGTGATCAAAATTCAACGTTGAGCCAACATCTGAAACCAATGCCGTATTGACGTCAAATACTGACATTACTTTGTCAGGTATGGCAACCGAAATCCAACGTCTGATAGACGTCATATTGGTAACATCCACACAAGGTCATCTGTTACATCATTAGATGTTGATATTTTGTTGTTTTTAGGTTGCGTTGGAAAGTAAACAAATTGACGTTGGACATTGATGTCACCCTGAAGTTGGATTCTAATGTCAACGCGATTTTCATTTTCAAACAAAATTTAACGTCCCACAACGTTTGGGTACAACATTAATCTGACGCCCTGTGCCTGCTGGGTAGTGTGCACATCTCAAAAACATTTGTCGATACTTGTATACGTTCCAAAAGAGAAAGAAAGAGAATATAAAAAGAAATATTTTGGGTGTTGCAACATTCACATTAATTTACATTTAAATTGAAAAGCTGTTTGGTTTCGCAATGATTTATACTCTCTGCTGATTTTGAGGGTTTGGATTAACGTTGTTATGCAATGCTGAGGCAACATTTATTTTTCTATACTAACGAGGCCTGCGAGTTGTCATCCTTTGTGATATTTTGAACATCTTACGACTAAAGAAGAGTCTCATTTTCACAGGTCTAATGGTCATATTTAGATCAGAATTAGACAAAAACGACTGCATTATTTGGGAAATACACTCTCAGCATCTAGAACTCTAATGTCCAAAGGATGGCGACACTAATAGCTGACAGCAATGACGTCCAAGGTCATCGTTTTCTGTCAAATGAGACGCATTTAGTGCAGAATAGTACGCTGTGATTACTGAAATAGAAAAATAACGGGAAGGTAGCGATCTTACAGTTTCTTCAACTCTATTTGGTGTCACCCTGTAACCTCATTCAACTCATGTGCATTTTAATGTGCTGTAAATAAAATACTTATTGTGAAAGACTGTGTCATTAATTAAAGAATAGGGATTTATTTATGCTAATGTGTTAATATTTTTGGATTAAATTTCACTGAATCACACTCTTATGCACTCATGCTAAAAGTAACATAAAAGTATGCGATATTAAAGGATTTATTACAATAAATTTTGTTTATTTACTATTGTCAAGTCCTGGATTACAGGATCAAAGTTTTTTCCTACTTCAATTTTTTTGTTTTGTTTCAACTTATTATGTTGTGTTCACACTAGATGCCGCATGCGCGAATAAATTGCACTCACGTGTAAACTGCCGCATGTCCATTTTGAGTTTACGCACTTCATTCGTGCGTCAAATTCACTACACAATAGACGCGGATTCGCATCATGGGCAGGGCATTGCTAAATGGCTAAAATGGATTTTATTGAGCTGTGCTTTATGTGCTTTAGGATTCCTGAAATACAGTGTATGTTCGTTCAACGCTGTGTCTGAGACCACTACATCCTTTCAGAAATGCACCCAGCTCTGTGAGCTCACAAACGTCTCCAGAAACTATACCTGAATGTAATGTAATATGTATTTATAAAGCACATTTGTTGTGTATGGCCATACACCCAAAGCGCTTCACAATCATGAAGGGCGGGGGTCTCTCTACACCACCACCATTGTGCAGCATGATAGAACCATTTCAGTGGATGGGGATGATTTGGAAGGCCATGATGGAAGGAATTTGTCCAGGACACTGGGGGTCACACCCCTACTCTTAACGAGAAGTGCCATGGGATTTTTAATGACCACAGAGAAGTTTAACTTCTCGTCTGAAATACGGCAATCACTAACAGTAAAGTTCCCCCTTCACTTTACTAAGGCATTAGGACCACAGGTTAAGTGCCCCCTGCTGGTCTCACTAACACCACTTACAACAGCAACCTAGTTTTTCCCATGTGGTCTCTTATCCTGGTACTGGCAAGGCTCAGCCCTGCTTAGCTTCAGTGAGTAACTGGTCTTGGGCTGCAGGGTGATATGGCTGTGGCTGGCTTTCAGATATGGATGATGGAGGTTTTCAGCGCTGCTTCAGACTGAGCCAGACCAGCTCTGCACAAGACGTCTGGCCACAGGAGAAATGGTCGTGCCCAACTGAGCCTGGTTTCTCTCGAGGATTTTTAATTCTTCACTTTCGCCAATTGGTGAAGTTTTTTCCTTGCCGCTGTCGCCACTGGCTTGCATGGTTCGGGACTTGTAGAGCTGCGCATTGATGGATTACTCTTCAGTGTTTGGACTCTCAGCAGTGAATATTAAACCACGCTGAATTGAACTAAACTGAACCTCAACACTGAAAACTGAACTGACACTGTTTAAATTTTTTATAATGCATGTGAAGCTGCTTTGACACAATCTACATTGTAAAAGCACTATACAAATAAAGATGAATTGAATTGAGCCAAGCCCAGTTTGATGAGCTGTTGTCCGGTGTCGGCAGGAGGATTTCCCTTCGGGACACCAACAACAGGCACTATATCATAAATCACTCCTCTACAAGAGCAAGCTCATGATTGGTTAACAGCATGAATGTCCGCTGAAGTTCAGATTTTCCAACTCGAGCGATTTGCACGAATGCGCAAAATGCTCAATTCATGCCGCTTCATCCTCACGAATCACGTCATTCATATGAATCACGCTGCAGGATGTCTATTTGTGTCTTTGGATTGACTTAACATGTAAATCACTCGTGCTTGATGCTTCACCAGCGTTTGGTGTGAACGCACCACTTAAATTATTTTCAGTTAAAAAAAGCTAAATAATCTATCAATGGGATATGAAAAACAATCTTATCTCAAAAGGAAAAGCAAGATTATTTTGTTTAACCCATTGGCAGATTATTGGCTGATTTCTTGAGGAAAAACTCACTTCATTTGGTATATTTTTTTTAAAAACATGACTATTTCTTGCTTGTCTAGAACAGTGTTCCTGGAGGCACACCAACAGTACATATTTAGGATCTCTCCCTTGTCTGAACCATTGATTTCAGGTTTTGGAGTCTCTTCTAATGTTCTGATGGATTGATTCAGGTGTTTGATTAGACAGAAGTTGAAAATGTGAACTGTTGGTGTGCCTTTAGGAACAGGGATGGGGACCACTGGTCTAGAAAATATTTCTGGATTCAAGAATTTTTAGATATTTAGACTAGAAAGAAGAGTAAAATAATTTAAATATATAACGAAGAAAGGCATTTCTTGCAGTGTGCGTCTATGTGTGTAAATCCCCTTCACGCTATTCAGAGTAAATTAGAAACCTAAAAACATTGAGAGAAACACTGAAAAAACATTCATCTTTCAAAAATTCCTTTATGAATCTGTCAATATCTCATCACGCCAAAAGGGAAAGAGACGACTGAATAAATAAATAATAAATATGACAAACACAGACAGAAACGGAGGCAGATAAATTAAGTGACTGAAGACACTAAGCTATATTAAATGAACTGTAACACTTATAAGAAGACACTAGGTCACATGAACCAACACAGATTGTTCATAAAGAGCAGAGTCCTTGGTTTAAAGACATGAGAGACACCTGAGAGAGAGAGTTTGGAGGGGAAGACGGACAGATGAGGGGTTTCATTAAAGGAAGACAGTGTCCACATTTTGAACTTTTAGAAAGTACAAAATACACTCACTGGCCACTTTATTAGGTACACCTGTGCAACTTCTCGTTTCTGCAAATTTCTAATCAGCCAATCACATGGCAGCAACTCAATTGATTTAGGCATGTAAACATGGCCAAGATGATCTGAGCTTTAGACTGGGGAAGAAAGGTTGATTTAAGTGACTTTGAACATGGCGTGGTTGTTGGTGCCAGACGGGCTTGTGTAAGTATTTCAGAAACTGCTGATCTACTGGGATTTTCACGCACAACCATCTCTAGGGTTTACAGAGAATGGTCCAAAAAAAAGAAAATATCCAGTGAGAGGCACATCTGTGGGCGCAAATGCCTTGTTGATGTCAGAGGTCAGAGGATGGCCAGACTGTTTCGAGCTGATAGAAAGGCATCAGTAACTCAAATAACCACTCGTTACAACCAAGGTATGCAGAAGAGCATCTCTGAACGCACATCAAACCTTGAGGCGGATGGGCTACAGCAGCAGAAGACCACACCGGGTGCCACTCCTGTCAGCTAAGAACAAGAAACTGATGCAACAATTGGCACAGGCTCACCAAAATTCGACAATAGAAGATTGGAAAAACATCACCTGGTGTGATGAGTCTCAATTTCTGCTGCGCCATTTGGATGGTAGGGTCAGAATTTGGCATCAACAATATGAAAGCATGGATCCATCCTGGTATCAATGGTTCAGGCTGGTGGTGGCATTTTCTTGGCACAGTTTGGGCCCATTAGTACCAATAACAGCATCGTGTCAATGCCACAGCCTACCTGAGTATTGCTGCTGACCATGTCATCCCTTTATGACCACAGTGTACCCATCTTCTGATGGCTACTTCCAGCCATGTCATAAAGCGTGAATTATCTCAGACTGGTTTCTTGAACATGACAACGAGTTCACTGTATTCAAATGCCTCCACAGTTACCAGATGTAAATCCAATAGAGCACCTTTGGGATGTGGTGATTCGCATCATGGATGTGCAGCTGACAAAAAACTTTGGATGCTATCATGTCAGTATGGACCAAAATCTCAGATTTTCCAGTACGTTTAGGAATCTGTGCCACAAAGCATTAAGGGAGTTCTGAAGCCAAAAATGGGGTCCAACCTGGCACTAGTAAGGTGTACCTAATAAAGTGACCGGTGAGTGTGTAAGGGCAAAAGGAGCAAATGTTTTAGTGAAATGTTCTGAAAATGCGCCACCTGCTGGACACTTTTTGTTTGGACAACTATAACAGTGAAATGTTCCTTCAATTTCTTCTTTAACTCCTAAAAATAAAATACTTCTTTCATAATCTGTTAACATTAAATGTTATGATCATTTATAATCATGGAAGTAAAATCAATGTATGTTCTAAGAGGTACTGGGGAGAAGACAAATATTTCACCATAATCTCATAGCAAGTTTTATGATACATGTGATTTTTTTTAGATTATTGATGTTGTTTTTTTTACAAAAGAGAAAAAGTAGGGAGAGGAAAACCTAATAGAGTTTGAATATTTATTTACAAAATAATAAATAAGAGGAGAAAGAAATAAGCAGGAAATAAAAAAATAAAGAAGGGAACATTCACAGAATTTCTTAGAGGAAGAAAAATAGTAAGAGAAATTTTTTTTAAGAATGAAGAAAAACAACTCTAACTGTACTTCTTTCTCTAAAACTCAGCCTGTTTTCACGTCCTTGTTGAAAAAGAAGAGGAAAGAAAAATACTCACAGAATTGTTTACAGAAAAAAAGCAGGAAGAAACTAAAGGAGAAAAAGGGGGACATTTTAAAACGACACGTAAGTAAAAAAACAAACAAACAAACAAAAAAAAAAACGTTATATAAAAATCTCACCTCAAAGAAAAGAAAAACAAACTTCACTTGTTTTAAACGGGCTCCTCTTTTTCTTCTTCCTCCTTGCTCTCCGGGACGGCCTGCAGGTTGGAGAGTGGGATAGGGGGTGGAGGCGAGGAGGGTGGCAGGTTTGGGCTGCTATCACCACTTTCTGCCTCACTGTCACTACAACCTGTCCCGCGACTACTGCTACTGCTGCTTCCTGTGGTTGTGCTGCTGCTTTTACCCACAATCACATCCCGCTTCACACCCTCGATCCACACCTCCATCTCCTTCTTATTCTCTGTCACCGGGGCAGGGGGGCTGGAGGAGTGGGAGTGGGAGTGGGAGCGGGAATGGGAGTGCGAGATCACAGGTGGAGACAGAGGCGAAGACGGGGCGGTTGTGGAGACGGGTGAGGATGGCGGAGAGGAGGCCTGAGAAGGTTTTGAGGCTTTTTTACGGAGGGTGTCTCGGAAGCTGGCCAGAGGGGGGCGCAGGCGGACACCACTGCGTGTTGAGCCCTCGATGGCTTTTTGAAGCTGAGGCAGAAGAAGAGAGAATAGTTTATTATTATGAATTCAACAACTGCTTAGAAAAAGGAGAATGGAAGGGAGAAAAGTGGATGGATGAATGGATGGTTGGATGTATATGTGGATGTATAGATAATAGAATGACACATGGATGGATGGGTGAAAAGATGGTTGGATGGATGAATGGGTGGGTGGAAGGGTGAAATGATGGATGGATGGAAGGGTGGATAGGTGGAAGGGTGAACTAATAGACAAATGGATGGATGAATTGATGGATGGATTGATGGAAATGTGCGTTGATGGTGGTTGGATGGATGGATAAATAAATAGAAGAATGAGTTGATTAATGGATGGGTGGAAGGGTGAAGTGATGAATGTATGAATGGGTGGAAGAGACAGTTAATGGAAGGATGGATGGATGAGTTGATTAATGGATGAATGGATGGGTGGAAGGG
>CAIGQQ010009766.1:37057-62640 GCA_903798035.1 Danio albolineatus
TGTGTTGTCATCATCCAGTATACAATTATATATATATATTCTCATTATTTTTTTAACACATCTAACAGTAGCGTATGCGGCATGACATCACTTTGTTGCAGAGACTTGTGTTGTAGTCTGGAGGTATTTTAAAGTTGATGATGACAACACTGCCATAGCACACTGTGAGATGTGTAAACTTTAAAAATCTAATATGTAAAACACATTGCCTGCTGGGTGTTTTAACTTGATGTACAATTAGTTTTTATATTAGATTTTTTAAATATATTTTACTGTCGCACTGAAGATCAAAAGTGAAGAATTGATGCTATTTATTACTTGCTTGTTTAAGCTACCTCACAAAAAATGCTTTATTAACAGAGTTGTTGAATGTTAAAATAAGGTGAATTAAATAAAAATAAGGAATATCCTGCATCTGTTTCTTTCATCTTCTTTTTTCTTTTATGTATTATAGAAGTATCGGATCGCGTTTCGGTATCGGATGATACTCAAAATCATATGACTCAGACTTGGACTCGAGGGCAAAAAAAACTGATTAGGACATGCCTAGTTTTTAGGTAAAATCTTGGAATTTAGTTTTATTACAGCTGAACCGCTGAAGTGTTTTTGGTTCCTTTTCTGCAGTTGGAATGTCTTGTGTCCATTGCTGTTTATAGAGGATGAAGGAGCACTCAGATTTAATCTGTAATATCTCAATTTGTGTTACGAAGATAAATAAAAGTGACTGGGGATTCGAACGACAAAAGGGTGAGTAATTACTTACAAAATTTTTTCCATTTTAAAGTACAATTTTCGGGTGAACAAACCCTTTTAAAAACTGCACATTTTTTCATTCTTTTTTATTTTGTTGTAACATTTTTTTTTTGCCCTCTGTTGGTTTGCCATGTTGTGGCTGGAAGGGCATCCGCTGCGTAAAACAAATGCCGGATAAGTTGGCGGTTCATTCCGCTGTGGCGACCCCAGATTAATAAAGGGACTAAGCCGAAAAGAAAATGAATGAATGAATGAATGGTTTGCCATGTGATGTCCAATGTCAACTCCTGAAGCAGAACCCCTGCTCTGTACCACAAAAAAAGGTTGCTTAAGACCTGCGAGCTCAATGAAAGGGTAATAAAAAACCCAAATCTAATATGTGTGGATGAGCTCAGTGTTAGCTGGAAGAATGCCAAGGCTTCATGTTGCCGCCCCTTGCTGACAAGTGTATTTACTAATAGCTCCTGCTGCTAATGAATCACAAGGACTTTGAGGTGCTGTCAGCACATCAGGGTGAGGGAACCTGCCTGTGCTCTCAGCCAAACTCTTTTGTCTCCTACAGTATGTGGAGCCACAATGAATATCTGCACATTAGCGATGTCAGGCCAGAAATTTACAATCGGGAGTTTTTTAAAGGGCTCCAATTTTATCCCTATAGCAAGATGTAAGATACGTTGTTGGTGTCTCCAGAATGTGTCTATAAAGTTTCAGCTCAAAATACTCATCGAATTATTTATTATACCCTGCTGAATACGCTAATTTTGTAGTAAGATTACATTGTAGCTATTTTGTTGCCTTTAAATGCAAATGAGCTGGTACTCCCCGTCCCACTGTTCCCACATGTGTGTCTGTTTCTCCTGTGACGTCAAACAAACAGCAGTCAGTGAGTGACAGAGACATCAATGAAGCGAAAAAAGCAGATATTCTGTTCAAAGTCAAAATACCAAGTAAGGTTATTTGATGTATTTGTTTTAGAGATTATTCAAGCCTTTCTGCAACGATGAGTCACACAAATGGCTTTCGCAGTACACACGCATGCACACACGTTTAACTTTACACTCTTTTTGCAAGTCTAGTTGAGGCAAATATGACAGGATACAAGTTTATATACACTGATATATACACTGCTATACATTAACAATATCCAATAACGTCCACAAACCGGGACTCCTGTTGTATGTTTGAAGCAT
Source organism: Danio albolineatus (assembly GCA_903798035.1). Taxonomy (NCBI): domain Eukaryota; kingdom Metazoa; phylum Chordata; class Actinopteri; order Cypriniformes; family Danionidae; genus Danio; species Danio albolineatus. The sequence continues at coordinate 39,001 of CAIGQQ010009766.1, forward strand.
CCTCTGACGCAGCTGTGGCAATACCAGCAGTAAAGTCATAAATTACACAGATTTTACTGTCATTTTTTATTATGAACACGTACTGATTGAACACGTACTGATTTAGAAACTTGTAAAACTCTGATCTGCAGCTGATCACAGAGAGTTGGAACAGATCTTTTAATCCCAGTTTCTTCCCAAGTCCTGCCTTGTGGATAGGATTACACGCGTTACATTGGAGACATGTTAATACGTGGCTGTCAATCAATTCATTGGACAGGGAAAACCGTTGTGGTGGGCCTAAAAGTTCCAGGGATTTTGATCTTATTTTAACCTCAGAAAATTTCGACTTGTGTCTATATCACTCCAATACAACTGTGGACACACTATACTGTACCTACAAGCAGTTCAGTCCAAACAGCTTGAAAAAGATGATTTCGTATCATAGGTGCCCTTTAAATAATTCAGCTGATCTCTGCACAAAACACACTTCAATGATGTTAAACTACAAAGTGTGTAAGCAGTAGTAGAACCTGTTAAGAGACGGTACTGCAGCTCACAGATAAGGCTATGAACAAGAGGTGTGGCAATTATATTTTGCATAATTTGTATTGATCCTATAGGGAACGCCATGATATTGGAGCCCAAACCATCACTGATCCACCCCTATACTTCACTCTGGGTATTTTATGATAATTGTAAAAATAAAAAAATGTCAGAAAAAAAAAAAAAAACAAGATCAGAGCATCGTTACCTTATATGGCCGAAGCCCAGCTCGGGGAGATACGGCAGCTTCTTAAACTGGATGATGGAGTCATACAACGACGGTTGCAGACCCTGAGCCACCATGTTGGCCAGGATGACAGCGACCATCATGGGGAGGATGTGAGAGATCTGACCGGTGAGCTCGAAACAGATCACCGCAGTAGAGACAGTGTGAGTGACGGCTCCGGTCAGCGCCGCCGCACCTTCATCAAAACAAGCAGACGAACCAATGGAGTAACAGCACAGAAAGAAGGAGTGCGGTCCCATTCTTACAAACGTTTAATGCGTTTCAAATTATGGGTTGCACTTCCAGTTCCCAAATAACTGAAACAGACTAATTAAAATAGTAACTCTGCTCTACACTCAAAAAACTATGTTTGCCGTTTTGTTCAAGCTACTTAATTAAATGCATTCAAAAGCTACTTGTGTTCATTCATTCATTCATTCATTTTCTTTTCGGCTTAGTCCCTTTATTAATCCGGGGTCGCCACAGCGGAATGAACCGCCAACTAATCCAGCATCTGTTTTACACAGCGGATGCCCTTCCAGCCGCAACCCATTACTGGGAAACATCCATACACACTCATTCACAGTCATACACTACGGACAATTTAGCCTTCCCAACTCACCTGTACCGCATGTCTTTGGACTGTGGGGGAAACCGGAGCACCCGGAGGAAACCCACGCAAACACGGGGAGAACATGCAAACTCCACACAGAAATGCCAACTGACCCAGCCGAGGCTCGAACCAGCGACCTTCTTTACTTGTGTTCAATCCACTTAAATTTGTCAAAACTAATTAAGTTAACTTAGTTCCTTCATTTTGCCCCAACACAAATCAACTGTGTGGAAGCCAGCATTGTATAAACAATACATACTGTGACACTGAGTGGAAGGAATGTTTGGCTTTGAGCTTTATCTATATGCATCATGAAAATAATATTATGCTTGGAATTTTTAAAATATTTTTTAGAGCTGGGTTCTTTCGCCTGACCACACTTTACCCTCTCATTTTGTAGACTTTGTAGCCTTCCTAACCCTTTTAGCTAGGCGATTAATTCTTCTGAACTGGAAGAGCCCTCACCCTCCCTCTCACACTTGTTGGATAAAAAATGTTCTTTATTTTATGAAATTAGAGAAAATTAGGTACTCTCTTCACCGACCTAGCATTATTTTTATTAAATTGTAGGAACCCCTTTGCACACAAGTCCAAACTCTTTAGCTTGACCCTGCTCCCTTTGATTCCCCACCCCCCAATTCCCAGCTTGGTACTGGATACTAGTTCTAGTCAACACATTCTGGGCTTATTTCTTCTGTTTATAAGATTGCACAATTTTTTTTCTTTCTTTCTTTTTGTTTGTTATTTATTTGTTGTTGTTATTTTTATTATTATTATTATTTTTGCTCAAAATATTCTTCAGTGTATTTGCTTATTGTTACATGTTTATGTTGTACTTTTAGTATATTTTTTGTTATGTGTTTTACAATGTATAAATAAAACATTAAAAAGAAAAAATATATACATTAGGGCTGTCCAAAAATTAATCGTGATTAATCACATCCAAAATAAAAGTTTGTTTTGACATAATATGTGTGTGTGTTATATATATTTATCATGTATACTGTATGTGATAAACACATTCATAGAAGCCAAAACTATATATAAAAAAGTTACATCAAAGTAGTTACATCATATTCTAATGTAAAATTTGTATCATACACATATATTTTTTATATATCGAAATATAAACCAACATTTTATCAAGTATATGCATGTGTGTATTTATATATTCATAATAAAATATACACAGTACACACACAAATATTATGTTAAACTTTTATTTTGGATGTGATTAATCAAGATTAATTTTTGGACAGCCCTAATATACATATATTTTTAGAGCTGTGAACCTGCCAACTGCCATTCCCAGTCCAAGCGCAGCCACGTTGGCTTCCTCAAGCCAACATCAAAGTTCGTCAACAAACTTTAGGTTCTAGTTTTGTTTTGTCATTGTTATGACATCTATTTCAATTAAATAAAATTATTGTTTTTTAAGGTTATATTTTTAGCATATTTCATTGAAAAGTTTCCACGGTTTACCAAAAAACTTATGAGATTAGTGATTGTATATTAAATATTTTGAAATTTGTTTTTAGAACAAAATGTATAACTTCATTGTGTTTTTTATTCCAATTTTAACTCTAAAAATTATATAAAATATAATAAATGCTCCTGGTTCATTTCTTGAAGTGTTGAAATACGTAGTAGTACATATTCAAAGTGAAATCCAGACAATTGGATTTATATATAGTCAGAGCGAGTTAGAGATACGTTTGAGTTTTATTTTTATCCATCATGAAAATAAAGTTACGCTTGGTATTTTAATGTGACATTACTACCACAGGGATTTCTGTGGCCAAAGTTATTTTCAGTTCAATGTGTTTTACTCAGTCAGATTATTTTCTCTTTGCATTCCAGCTACAATATATTAACATTCAACATGATCATAATATTGCTGCAGAAAGACTTAAGAGTTTTTGGAATTATTATTAGTCTGATGAATGAATAATTTGTTCATCTTAGCCAACTGCATTTTAATATTGGATGGATGAACTATGTACAACACTTCACTAATTGTTTATTTAAACGGAAGTACCTCCCATAATTCATGCGAAGCATAATGGGCCATAGGAAAAAGGTGGATAAAACAGGGTCATGAGTGACATAACGAACGGAGAGTGTATGGAAACATGCAGTGGAAAATCAGAGAGGACGGGAACAGGAAGTGACATGGTTAGAATGAGCAAACATTAGGTCACAGTGGTGGACTGGAAGAGGAGGAAAGGATGACTGACCAATGACAGCGTACCCTCCAGGGATGATGCGGTACAGGATCCCATCAAACAGGATCCCGTGAGGAAAGAGAGTGGCCATGATCTCACCCACTAAACGACCAAACGCAGCACCTGTAAATTTATAAGCCCAGATATACTGTAAGCTATTTAATGCTCTTATCTATTTACAGATAATGACTATATATACAACCAATCATGAAATTATTTAGGTAACACTTTATTTTGATGGTCCATTTGAGTATTAGTAGACTGTTTACTTAATATCTGTTGATACTGACATTCAACAGACATTTAACTGACTATAAGAAACTTAGCAAGTACATATCAACTCACCCTAACCCCAACCCCAACCTAACAGGGGGTTATAATCTAATGAGAATTAGTTGTAATGTAACTTAAATTCAACAAACGGACCATCAAAAAGTGTCATCATTTATTTTATTATTAAATAATTTGCATCCCGAAAATAAATATTTGTTGAGTTCTGATGCAAAAACCTCCAAGTGCCATCTGAAATGTTCTTCTAAAATTAGCAATTTTCTCAGGCCCCTGTGCATAGGTTCAGGCTTTTTCTCATTTAAGGTCAGGGATTGATTAATTTCATTGCCTTTAAAGTGAAATAACTGAACATAAACATAGGAGACTGAGAAAAGTGCTCATTTCTGACATAATTTAGGCCCCGTTTACGCTGTCAGGTTTTGATGCTCAATTTCGATTTGTTGCCTATATCTGTTTTTTTTGCCTGTCCATTTAGACATTCTTTTAATTGTGACCCATATTCGATTCATGTGTTTACACACAATTTTTGACGTTGCGTATGTGTAAAGTTGGGTTCTGACGTCTGTGCCACACTAGCCACGATGGAAGAAATTGTCTTGCTTTTATCTCTGCCAAATATGCAAAGTTCGCCCAACTTTAAATGATTTTGAGGCAGAGGAGGAAGGAAAGGGCTGTCATCGCAGCTTACGCCTATGGTTAATATATGGTGTCCTCCACTGACTCATGTCCCCACAGGGCAAGAATGCAGGCAACTTCTGCCATTGACCACTGGCGCCTTTCCTCATCCATGTTTCTTCTGTTGTTGTTTACCGTGTCGGCGTCTCCACACACGCTCTTCCTTCTCTGTCATTAAACCACGGAGAAGTACCACATTGTCGCAAGTTTAATGACGTACATAACGGAACGCCTCAATGAATCCGATCTGCTTGTTTATATGATAGTCACATATCTGATTTATATCTGATTTATTTCCACATATGAAGGAGGAATGAAACCAATCTCTGAATATCCGAATGCATGCGTTTTTTTTGTGTTTACACGGTCACAGAACAGATCCGATCAGTGTCACATATGAGTAAAAAATCTGAATTGGGTCGAATTTAACTTGCAGTCTAAACAGGGCCTTAGAGGTTTTTGCATCTGACCTCTTCATATATGTAGTAATTCAGCTAAACTGTAAAGAACTAAAAGCATAAACTTTGAATTACAGCTTTATCGCATATTTCAGTGAAAAGTTTCAACAATTTAACAACAAAACATTTTAATTTGATTTCATTACTGATAATTGCTTTCCCAGTATCTAAAATAAATACAATTTTATAAAAATAATTTAATAAAAATGCATCTATTAATTAACTCATAGCTTTTTCAGTGTTTAATAAAATATGAAGTTTTTTTTCGCTGTTTATTTGTTTAACAATTGTTTAAACAATTGTTTATAAAAAATTAAAACTTAATAATAATTAATAAAACATAATAATTACTTAATTAATAGAATGAATTTATTATCTGATTGTGTCTTTTGTAAAAATGTGTATATAGTTTTTTGCAAAAATGTTTATTTGTAAATAAATAAATAATTACATACATACATACATACATACATACATACATACATACATACATACATACATACATACATACATACATACATACATACATACATAAATAAATAATTAATTAAATAAATAAATAAATACATAAATACATACAGGTACATACATACATAAATAAATAAATAAATAAATAAATAAATAAATAAATAAATAAATAAATAAATAAATAAATAAATTAAATCTCTGCAACTGACCAGTTTTTAAAAGTACACTATTCTCTCATTTTGTGTTTCATAAATTGAATAAACATATGTAAATAAATTATTTGAAAAGATTAAGACCATTTAATAAAATGCTTGACTAGTGATCTAAAATCTGGCAAATCTTTTTCACAATATTTGACATAACAGTTGCTCAAAATCACAGCTGTATTTTTTTCTAAACCTAAAAGATTGGTTCACCCCTAAATGAACATTTTGTCATCTGCAATCATGATCAGTGTTTATATGGGAATTAAAGCCACATCTGTTCATCATGTCTCTTTAGAAAATGCATATAGGATCAATCTTTTGATCTCTTTGCAAATATTTTGATCTCTTTGCAAACATTACTTCATGTATTTGGAACAACGTGATGACAGAATTTTCATTTTGGGCTAAAATGACCATTTAAAAACATAAAAAATACTACAAACTCTTGGTCTCTTACAGACCCTGCTGCAATCTTAAAGTAATCCTTAAATAAATCAGAAACTATTCATAAATGTAAAATCAATAATACATGCATAATACCGATGACCTACCCAAAACAAAGACAGGCATGAAAGCTCCAGACGGGATGGGCATCGTGGTGGAAACTGCAGACATCCAGAACTGTGAGATGAATAATAATGTTTTCACACAATTGCCTTAATTGTAAAATCTCAAAGGTCAGCACAACCTGTACGAGCCCAAAACCAACTGCTTTAAACATGACAGATGGACAGAGATAATGACTGTGGAGCTCTACTGAATAAAACCAGCTTTCCTTTAAACCATCCAGACAACTCTGACAGGATCACAAAAGCCAGTGTCAGTGTGTGCTACTTCCCAATAAAAGTCTTAAAATAAAATATTACTTGCTTTTTAGTTAAAGGGTTAGTTCACCCAAATCATAACAAACAATATTTAATTTAACACTAAACAATTATTAATTACTCACTCTCATGTTGTTCCAATCACCTGAGACCTATGTTCATCTTAATTAAGATATTTTAGACGAAATATGAGAGATCCCTCATCACGAGATGCTCAAAGCCCAGAAAAGACACTGAAAAAAATACCAAAACACTCGCAGTGACTTCACCGGACTCCAAGAACACTTTTGAGTGGCAAAAAAACTGTGAATGCAACCTTGTTCGTCTTTATATCTTCTCTTCCTCATCAGGGTGCATGTATACTAGGCAACATAGGCTCATTCTGAAAACGTAGCCCTATGTACATTTCTGGAGATCGTGAATTATGTAGCCTGAAGTTTGAATGGCTGGATTTAATTGTTTAAATGAATGCTGCAGGGGGGTATGACGCTGTTCCGTTTCGCGCTTACCAGCTGACCGCTTACCTCCGTATGGACGACTTTCCGACTGTTACTAGTTTGTCCAGTTAGCTCACCATTTTCTTTTTCTGAATTGCTTTTAAAATTTGTCGGTTGGGTTTAGGGAAGTGGGTGGGCGAGTCAATATGTGCTTTTTAGAATACTATTGGTTGGGTTTAGGGAAGGGGGAGTGTGGGTCAGTCGATCGGTCAGTCAGTCAGTCAGTCAGTCATTCAGTCATTCAAACAGTCATTCGACAGTGGCCTCTGGTGGATTTACGAGAGAAAAGCAGGCGTGAATGGCACTTGCAAAAGAAATTTGAGATCTGAAAAAACGTACACAGCGGCCTCTGGTGGATTCACGAAAAACAAAAACTGCTAAACATATCTGAAAGTCTCCGGAAATGTACAGGTTGGGCCATTAATAAGGATACACCTTAATAAATTACATTGACAATTGCCTTCAGATGACCTCAAAGATAAAAGTCTAAGGGGGTCAGATCGGGAGACCTTCCGACGACCAATCCACTTTTCAGGAAACTGTATTCAGGAAACCATTCCCATTTTATTAAGGTGTATCCATATAAATGGCCCACTTTGTATGTAGAGGTACGTTTTCAGAATGAGCCTGGGTTCATCCTAGGTGCAATATGACAGCTAAATCGTATATTGAGTCGTAGTGACCATAGTAAATGCTCACCCTCACAGCGGAGACATTGGGATTTTTGCCACACAAAAGTGTTCTTGAAGCTTTGTATAATTACATTCATACCACCAAAGTTCCATGGAAAGCTTTGAAAACGTATTTGGTTCCTTTTATGGACTTTGAATATCTCTGGACAGTTGATGTCTATGGAGAATCAGATAATCAGAGAGCTCTTGGATTTCATCTAAAATATCTTAATTTGTTTTTCGATGATAAAACAAGGTCTAACGAAGGGGATAGGAAACACATGATGGTAAATCAAAATTTTACATTTTTGGTCAAAACTAATCCTTTAAAGATGACAACATGACCTGTGAGATACATGAGATCGGGCAGATACATGCTGTAGGATGGAGATTTAAAATGACCAACCTTCATAATCAAGAAGAGGATAAGAATAACAAAGATGCTGACGTCAGGATGAAACCACACGGCAGAGCGACCCAGTCCGGGCGGGAGTGGGGATCCCCATATTTTAGTCCAGGTGTAATTATCAAACAGAGAGTTGATGCACTCTCTGGGCATCAGCTGCAGGATAATACAAGAAAGAAACAATTCAAAGTAATTATTTCAACAATCCAGTCATCCCAAGACTAAAAAAACATAAACAATAGTGTAGTTGTTCTCAATCTTTGTGAATTGGGGTCTAAACGATCTTCACAATATATACAGTGAAGCCGGTTTTGTTTTTACATTTTTATATGTGAACACACCTAATTTCTGTACATTAAAGAGATGGTCCACCCCAAATTTTGTCATGCATTACTCAAAGATTTCCTGGATTTGGTTTTCTGGGCAGTAATCCGTTTTCTCGTTTCACAAAGGGAAACTGAACTTCCGACACATACGTGTTAACCAAGCAGCATTTAGTACCATTATCACATTAATTGTCAGTCACCTTGGATGGATTTGCCCATGCAAATATGTCTGAAAACCTAATAATCCATATCCTTTGCAAATATTTGAGAAAAGTAGCAAAATTACAGTTGACAGCCGATTCTACATACTGAATCAGGCCAACAAGCTCTGTCTAGAGCCAAAAGGAAAACACTAAACCACCTACAGTAGCTGGTCCAACTAAACCCAATGGCCGACCGCCGGCATGGTGTGTCCTGGCCTTAAGTAGGACTGATATTAATGAAAACTCATTTCAGGAAATCTATAGTTGGTTCTTTGTTTTAAAAGACAATATTGTGCACTTTTAGACTTTTTGAGACTTCTTACATTCACAAATGTCCCTATTACATACACTACATGAAATATATAATTTAAAAAGTAATAAAAAAAGGCACTTTAAATAAGAATGAACTTTTGTTCTTATTTTCATCCTAGTTTATCTCCAATTGGGGACCCTTTCAAAGCTTCATGAGGCCTTTTTAGTAAGCCTCAAACCCTGATTGAGAACTGCTGCATCAGATGTTAATAGTAATATACTTACTTACTACCCGGGTCGTTTATATCGAAGTTGATATTTAGCCACACCATGTTGGTGTTTCATAACATTTAATTAGCCCAATGCTCAATCCCCAACCTAGAGGACCAGGACATACACACATACACTTCTGACAATTTAGCTTACCTCTACCTCATGTCTTTGGACTTGTGGGGGAAACCGGGGAAGCACTACGCATGGGACGATAACCGTTTTCAAGGTATACCGCGGTTTGGAAAAGTCAAGGTTTTAAAACCGGCAAAATTTTCTGCTATACCATTTCTACGGTATGTGTAAGATTTTTTTATTTACATTTGTTTGTAGTTTTTTAGGTATCTAACAGTATCTCCAGCAGAAAAAATATCCAAAGATGCTGTTGTTAATTGTAAAGACATCTGTGTTTTTAAAACAAATGAAGACAGCAGAAGTTAATGACATGTTTACTGTCCCAAAATATTTTAAATGTTTCTCAAAATATTTTTTTTTTTACCCAGACATTTTAAATTAAAATGTCAGGGCAGTGAGCACAATTCCACGAAACTGTGATATGTTTATCCAAGGTTATCATACCGTCAGAATCTTATACCAGCCTATGCCTATAGGAAGCACCCAGAGGAAACCCACGTGAACACTGAGAAAACCTTTAAAACTCCAGACAGAAATGCCAACTGATCCAGTCGTGGCTCAAACCAGCGATTTATTATTATTATTTTTTTAAATCAACAAATCTCTAGTATGAAAAAACAGATACTACTAATCTGACCTCTCCAGCCATGAACTGTCCAAAGCCTGGTGGGAATGTCAGTGTTGTAACTACCAAGGTCACAACAGCAGGGAAAACCAGTCGGCTAGGAGAGGAATGAGATTTAGTTTTTAGTATTTTGCTTGTACACTTAAAGACGGTCATTACAGTGAAACAAACAAATATATTTATTATTACATTTTTAAAGTTCGCATTATCAGCTGTCATTTGGGGCTTTAGGATTCTTACTGTTTTGTAAGGAATCGTGTGAGAATGTTCGGTCTTCTCATGAACAGGACAACTTGACGATTCAGGTAAACAAAGAAAGCGCCCAGAAATCCACAAGAAATCCTGTCGGGGGAAAAAGTCACTAAGACAAAAAAACATAAACAAGAAAACAATCACATTCATCTAGTTTTCCTAACACCAAAACTCTCCTTTTTTCATTGTAGCATTTTTTTCTATTTAATAATAAAAACACAATACTAAGATTAGTAATTTCACCAAAATGAGTCAGTTAAACAGCGTGCCCCCAAAAATAAATCAAATACAGCACTGATATCTCCTCGCTTTAACCACTGACAGTAATAATGGAATAATAAGTGCTGTGTGCTCAGGTCTGCGAGTGTGTCAAGTGTTACAGTATGGCACACAAACACACAGCTTCAGGATTGTGCCCTCACCACGAACGGCATGCTCTCGCCCCGCGTTCTCACCCAATTATGGCGAACGCCGGGAGCTCCTGCAGGTCGAAAGGAAAATCCATGCGGAAGTTGGTGCGGAAGAGAGCAGTGATGGTGACTGAAACAGCGGAAATGAGACATGTGAGCATGTCAGTGCTGCTGAGACCTAACATTTGCTTCACCTAACATGTTGTTTAGTATCTCACCTGCATCCTTATTGAACACAGACAGCACTCTGAAAATAAAAGCGCTGAACGTGGCAGCAAAGTAGCCTCTCCAGTAGTTTCTCACAGCAAAGTAGGTTGACGTAACTTCAATGCTGAACAAAACACCTGGATAAGCATCAAAAACATTTAGTCGTTTACAGCAGGCGTTTTCAAACTTTCAAAGACTTTCAAGGACTTTTTAAATCACTAATAATTTTAAATCAAGCACTTTAATTCACACCTCCAGCATAAACTGTATAGCAAAATGAAAGTCTTTCCTGTACTTAAAGGTGCAGTAGGTGATCTGCCAAAAATGCTATCTGTTAGCATAATATCTTTGACACACAGTCCCTCCCCTGCTTTCTAAAGCCACACCTCCTGATATCACAAATGTGCACTGTAAAGATGACAATAGACAACCCACTAGTTCATGTCATTCACCAGTTAGAAAACTTTATAATACTACAATTCTGAATGAAAAACTGTATTATATCTTTTATATCTAAAACATAACTTGACCTGTCTAAAAAAAATACTTCCTTCCTCTGGTGTGCAAAAGTAACTCCAACATTGATACAGGATTTAAAAAAGTTTTGATTCAGCATTTGTTTTTACTGGTCACTCTCTCTTTCGTGTCACGAACGCAGTGCGTAAACGGCGGATCTGCGTGAATGTGTGCGCAGATGTGCAAATCAACATTTGTTGACAGACGGTTTGGGCTACTTATCAGAATTATGGGAATTGTCGGCCAGACAATTTTTAATTGGACGAACAATTTTTATGCCTTATGCCTTACCCAGACTATAAACATACATATAAGCAAAAGACATTAGCAGAGGAAGGTGTATCTTTAATAGTGTATACGCAATTAATCTCCACTGTGTTAAAACATTTATTATGTTTTTATTGTAATCAGTAAGTAAAAAAATCTGTAATCTGAAATTACAGATGGCAACTTTAATTTAATAAAGACTCAAACTAATTATTTAGCTGTTTGTTCAACTTACTTAAGCAAAATGAGCTTAATGCATTTCTTGAGATTTCTTTGGGACAACTTAAATGTTTTATGTTTTATCCACTTAAACGTGTTAACTTAACTCATTTAGTTTGGCACAACCTGAACAGATTGCGTAGAACCCTGCATTTTTCACAGTGCAGTTTGGTATGTTTACCTTTGGCCAATGGCCCTCAATTAACTTTGGTTTTTGGCCCTTCATAATAAAAAGTTTGGGCCCCCCTGATTTAAAATGTTTCTCAAAATAAAAAAATATTGTGTTCAAAGGGGGAAAAGGTTTTTTCAGACATTAAAAAAAGAATATATTTTAGAGCAGTAAACACAATACAGTGAAACCATGATTGTTTATCCAAGGTTATCATAGAACATATCAGAATCTTATACCGGCCCATGCCTAGGCGTGTGTGTAGTTCTCCAGTGATCCACAGCCGCTAGATTGCTGGTGATCATAACAACTGGAAAATTTTACCCAGCTTGTCCCAGTATAAGCAAGATGCACCTAATAAAAGTGGTCGGTGACTGCATTTCACCTTAAAAAAAGAAGCTGTAATGGCAAGCAAAATGACTATGTAAAATGCACTTTACCTCCTAAAGGGGTTCCAAAACAGCATCCGACCCCGACAGCACAGCCCACAGTGAGGATGTCTGTATAACAATATGGGCTCTACTGACACAGATACAGACAAAGAAAAAAGAGAAAGAAAAAATAGAAAAAAAAAGGCGAACACAGTTGAGGGAACAGGTGTAGAAAGACGGAAAATAATACACGGTAATATAAATGCCCCGGATGATTAATCAGCACTGTCCTCAAAGATAATGCGCAACAGAAAGCACCCTGTCCCATCCCTGGATGATATACGAGCATTACTCCACTTTATGAATGGAGAAGCCAAATGTGCACTGCAGAATCTCCATGCACTTCTGCTTACCTGATAGACTCCGGAAAAGAACGTCATGAACTTGCTGAGCACAGCGGCACAGATGCTGGCTATGTGAACAAATGGACCCTAATGCATCAAAATAACAGGATTTAAAGGTTAGATGGAGCACAGTTGACCCAATTGGCACTCTTGCCCAGCAAATTTGAATTTTGTATAATATGAAATGGTAAACAATAGTGTATGTTTACGCGAGACTGCCAAAATCAAATACGTCTCACCTCCTTGCCAACCGGCATACCACTGCCCAGGCCAGCAGTGAGTCCCAGCACCTTCGCAATAAATGCTTTGAGTGTCAAATACTCCTTCAGCACAACACCTCGGAGTATGGTTTTCATCTCCGGAATGCCAGAGCCTAGAGGGAAATATCAGTCAGGTGAGAAAAAGGAAACAACAAAACAGTCAATGCGCTTGGGGGGAATAAAAAAAGAAGGAATGAATCATGAAAAATCAATGTGGAATGTCTGTCAACAGAGTTAAAAATGATAATGGATTTATGTCGCATTTTTTAAAGACTCCAAGCTAGAAATGTATTAAATGTAACTTATTCTATACAGAACTTTTTTAAAAGTAAACTTTTTTCCTGCTTGTTTCCTGCAGTTTGGTTTTGAATAGGTTTGTGTGTGAATTAGAAGTTGCCGATGTACATATATATTGTAGGAGATCTACCTTACCGCTACGTTCAGCTCCAACCCTGATCAAACACACCTGAACAAATTAATCGGGAACTGAACAGCACTTGATAATTACAGGCAGGTGTGTTTGATATGGGTTGCAACTGAAATCTGCAGGACGGTAGATTACTTACGGTAGATAACTTAAATTCATGACAGTTTTTTTAAAGGATCACTGTGATTCTAATACCATATTTCAGGATTACCAAATATTGTTCACCAGAGTGGAACCAACAGTGTAGCATACTGGCTCAGCAATGAACAAAAGGTAGGCAAAATACCAGCGGCCACAAACAGCCATTGTTTGTTTTAACGGTAAGAAGCAGAAACACTGCAATCAACAAACATTTTACATTTTTTTAGTTTGTTCTAATACAATACTGCTTTGCTATTGTTTTGTTGTTGTTTACCATATCTCATAGGCAGCAGCGGATTTAGGCATGGCATTATGGGTGATAGCCTAGGGTGGCATCTTCAGGTCAACAGCCTTTTATTTTACTTTCATAACATAAGGTGTTGATACGCAGCGAATTATTATTATTTTATTTTATTTAATTATTTATTTTTGCATATTATAAAACCTGAAGTTCATATTATATGGTTATGATGTTATTTTGACTAAGCATGGCTATGAAGCAGAAAGGAGGGATAATGAGTTAGGGAGGTAAGACTTAATAAAATTCTCGGCCTTGACTTAGGTCAAATATAAACAAAAAATTATAAAACATGCACGCACGCACGCACGCACATATATATATATATATTGTATAGAATTATAATAATTAATATTAATGCAAAACATTCTTAAGTGACTTTAGCATATCACTCCAGGTTTGTCTTTACATTGTTTTCCAGTTACATTTAGGATTGTTTTCTGTTATTTACTTAGAATAATAACTGTATAATAATAATAATAATAATAATAATAATAATAATAATAATAATAATAATAATAATAATAATAATAATAATAATAATAATTTTACTTATTACATATTGTTAATAATCCCAATTCTGGTTTTGTCCATATTTTACCCAAAGTTGAGTTAATACCGCAAACTTTTTTTTTTTAGAATGTACATGTTTAATGGTCCTTCTTTATAACTAGATGTAACCTTGCAAATATTTAAGTTTGGTGGATGGGGGGTTGGTGGTTCACCCATGGTGTCATTTAAGCGAACTGCTCATAGGAATTTATATATCATCAGAAACCATTAAGTTTGTGATCATTCACTTTAAAATTGGTTTATTTGATTAAAAAAAATCACAACTGAATCCACCCTTCTGATGGGATCAGAATAATCCGGTTTTATTGAATCAAATAGATCCCAATATGAGTTCAAAGTTTTGAATAACCCAAAAGGGCAGGTTTGATCCAAATCAAATGTAAGATTGGATTACATGGTCTGATCTTAATTCAAAATACCTCTGTTACTTTTGAAAAACAAATTTCCAAGATTTGATCCAATCCGCAATCAAAAATCCCACTGTAATCCAGGAGCAGGTTTGGTAACCCCTGATCTTTCAGCATGCATTAAACTGCACTATTATTAAATGTTCTATTATGTTTACTAATGTTATTTTTATCTGTATTAATACTAAGAATGTTATTTAATGTTTAAACTGGTTATTAAAGTTTTAGCTTTTAATTATTTGAGAACATCAACTTTTAAATAAAGTGAGAAAATGTTCCCTTAACTACAGTGTAAAAATGCTGGGTTCCACACAATTCCTTCATGTTGTCGCAACAAAAATCAGTTAACCTAACCGTTTTTACAAATTTCAGTGGATTCAACATAAAACAATTAAGTTGCCCCCAACCCAAAAAAAAAATAAAAAATAAAAATAAGAATTGTGTTGTTTTAACTGATTTTAAATAAGTAGTTTGAACAAAAGAGCAATGAAAATACATTTTATGAGTCTACTAGTTGATTTTCTTTTTTGCTTAAGTTTGATTAATGTTTATTGTATTTCTATTAACATTTTTAAAACAAAATTATAGTAATATTGATAACTGGAAATCAGTGGTCATATGCAATGTACAATCAGCAGGTGGCGATATTGAGTAGTAAACCGATTGCAGCAGTTGTTACAGTAGTTGAAGTTGCAAATAATTTCTATATCTGGATATTAGCAAATACAAGACAAACAAATACTGAAATTTGTCAAACCAAAGCAGAGGGAAAGGGCAGACTACACACCAATTGCCTGAGGAGCGACCAGGTGGCAGAAAAGGGAGGCAAAAATGATGAGCACCATGGGATAGAAGACCCAGACCAGGTACTGCAGTGGGATGTTTCCCCTCAACTCACTATAAAACCACTTATACGCTGAGGGATACAGGGAAGGGTAGAATTGATGAAATGCATGAAACAGAGAAGAGAGGAAGACAGCAAACATAAACATATGAAAGAAAGCCAAGTGGAGCAAAATTGTGGAAAACACTAAAAAGCAGCAAAATAATGTGTAGAACATTTAGCAGAATAGAACAGGGGTTTTCAAATGCACTGACCACGAAAGCATGATTCCATGATATATTAAATAAAGACTCTTTAATTTAAAAACAGAATATGTAAAATATTACATTACTGTGTTTGATAGGAGCATTAGAATATGCAATTTAAATAAATTATATTACAAAATTATATACTGTAGTAATATTTACACAGCTATTATACAATCAGTCTATTTTGTAAAGCATACAACACAAAAAAATAAAAGACAAAATAAACATTTACTAAAAAATGCAGAAAGAACACAATACAAAAACAATCCCAAACAAGAGCTACGTGTAAACACATGGTAAAAACACAAGGTAAAAACAAAACTCAAGAAGCAGATAAACTTACACAAGCTATAGCTCATGTCTTAAAATGGTTAAACCAGCCCTGTTTAAAACTCAATGTAAACAAAACAGTTGCAATGTACTTTTCTAAAACAAACATAGCAAATAATCAAACTGATGTTTACGTGGCTGGGGACAAAATATAAGTTGTATCAGAATTCAAATATCTTGGGGTCCTAATTGACTCAATTAAATCTAAACTAATTAATCTAATTAATAATTGACTAATTAATATCAAATTAAAAAGGTCTGTAACCATGTCAAATTTATGTCTAATTTCCGGTTCGTAAGGTCAAACTCATCATTGCAGACACTTAGTGCTTCTTAACTATGCTTGATTGATTGTATAATTTTTGTATTGTTTTTAAGGGTGACAATTTTAACATCTGTCTAGGGACAACAGATAAAAATAGCCTTCTGGCTAATTCTGGTGCATTTGCAGCAATTCTTATTAATGTACACTGTCCCTGCCAAATAAATAAATAAAAACCTGTGGGGTCATCAGCAGAACCGTGGACCGGTAACAAAGACCAAAACACTCAAGGGAAATTAGCAACAGGCCTGTCACAGAGATGGTAAGGAGGCCAGTAAGCAAATTTACCCAGGATGTCAGGGTTAAACTTCTAAGCTGCGTCCCAAATCGCATACTTATGCACTTTTCTGCGCCATTTTGTAGTATAAATAGTGTAAGTAGTGCGTTCACACTGAAAATGTGAATCCCTGATGGGTGAATGGGTGAATCCCTTATTTTTACATCCCAATGTTGACAGGTATGCATTTGGTACGCAGCTCTACTCCTTTTCGAAGGACATCCTGGGATTTTTAACAACCACAGAGAGTTAGAACCTTGGTTCATCCGAAAGACAGCGCTCACTGAGCAGTATAGAGTCCCCACCATTACACTGGGACCCTGCTGATTTCACTAACACCACTTCTGGCAGCAAACTAGTTTTCTCATGTGGTCTCCCATCCAGGCAGTCACCGGGTACAGCCCCGCTTCAAAATTTTAAAAATTATATATAGCCAGCAGCTAGCTCTCTGCAACTCACACGACAATAATATTGTTTAATCGCAGTATATATATATTTTTTTTGTAAAGGCCATTTTATGCCACTCATTATATACAGTAATGCATCTGAATGCAAGTACATTCTTCCAAAGAACACATAATTTTTTATATTTAGGAATATTTAATTGAATTATAGTCGTTTTAACAATTTAATAATGAGGCATTGGAATCAGAATGTAAAAATGCCTATACTAAATAAATAACAATAAATGTTAACAAAAAAAGTGCAAGGTAAAAAATAACAGAGGCTGGGATATCTGCTATCAGATCTATTTTCAGTTGTCAGACACTCACATGAAAATATACTACAGTAATTTATAGGAAATACTACATTGTTTTTTCACTATACTGACACTGACACATCTAACAGAGACAGAGAGGTTGCACAATCAGCTAAAATGTTGCTAGAATTGTTTATGTATGGACAATATATATTGCATCACCAAAAATGATTGCGGTCATGTCCATGTGTTGTGTGATAAGTCGATATATTGATTATTGTGACAGGCCTACTATAAAGAGCAGGAAAACTGAGGAAGATAAAGCCGTTTTTCACTATGGAGCTAAACCGTTTTCTTTGCTTATCTGTTCCTTTATGTGCCAATCCGTACCAGTCAGCAGTGTTATGGTTTAATTTTCCACTATGGTGCTGATAACGGAGCTCTCTGGAATGTAATACAAATGCATCAGTTGTTGCTTTGGTAATGAAATCTAAATAGACATATGGACAATGATCAGATATTTTCATTTTGGGGACGTTTTTATATTAACTTAATTGAATAACGATAAATAAATAAAAAGATGGATAGTATGCTTCAATTTAGCCAGCTATGGAAAAACTAGCTAGGCAACAGAGAGGCAACATCATGCACGCACATGCTCTCTACCAGTCCACCATGGTTGTCTAACCATGCCAAGAATTCCGTAGTAAAAATGATTTGTAATCATGCAGTGATGCCACCATACCAGCCTCATGTGGAAATACAAGTGGAACTGTCCCTGACTGTTCTTAGAACCGTTCAGCATGGTAGTGTAAAAGTGGTCTAACTAATGGACACAGAACTAAACCCAAGACTGAAAACACATGTCATTTGCCTCCCTCTATTGTAAGGTGCATCAATGTGCCATAGGGGTGGCAACTCAGAAGGCCAAAAAGAGGTTGGCAGAGGGCAGGAAACCAAAGGGGAAGATGATTGGGGCAAATACGTCAGGAGGAGATAGGAGGGATGAAGAGTACAGTCCATGGAAGAGTCAACAGAGGCCCCGTTTACACTACTGCATTTTCGTTTGAAAACGCATAAGTTTTGCAACGGTTACGCCATCCGTCCACACTACGCCAGAGTTTTCGAGCCTCGAAAACAGAGCATTTTGGAAACGCTGGAGAGGCCGTTTTTTATTCTAAAACGCTGCTGCTCTGTCTCAGTGTGGATGGGGAAAAACGGAGACATCTGAAAACAGAGGCGTGGCTACTGAGATTCGCTACTTGATTGGGGCTTTTGGGTCATTGCGTATCCTTCCCTTATTTGTCAAGCCCCTATCACATGACTATAACGCAGACCTATTGACTATAACGCAGACCCCTATCACATGACTAAGACGGCAGACCAGCCTTCACTGTAAACAACAACATGGACACAGAAATGGGAGCGTTGTTTGCACTATTGTCCGCTTTAGGCGCCATTGTGCAGTTAAACTCTGCCTTTTTTACTACAACAGCTGCATATATTTGCAAGAGGCAAGCTATTGTTCGAGCACACACTAATCACTCGCGTTTCTAGCAGCGTCAGCCCTATTTAGAACGCCGGTTTTGGGTTCAACCAGCGTTTGTTGACTAACAATAACCAAATGCGATACAATAAGCAAATAACCGAGCGAGACACATGCTTCCTGTTTATACTTGAATGTGCATGCCCAGAGTGCGCGAATGGTCACGTGATATATGTTTTTGGTGGAGTAGTGCGGACGGAGATATGTTCAGAAACGCTGGGTGAAACGCTAGTGTGGACGCGGATCGTTTTCATGCTAAAACGCCGTTTTAAAACTAAAACGCACTAGTGTAAACGGGTCAGAGAAACCACGGTGGCTGACAACACCAGGGGAAAGACAGATGGAGATGAAGATAATGCAAGTGGAAACCAAGATAAAGATCGAGAGTAAATAATAGAGTGAACCAGACTGACACCACAGGTCAGCAGTCAAGTCAAGACACCTTTATTTCTATAATGCTTTACAGTGATAAAAAGTAAATGGTAATCATGAATGAACTCTGATTAATATGAAAAAGGTTCAGTACACTAGGTAGCTTCACAAAAATTATGTTTCTCACTTTGAGACAGATCAACAGTAGGGCAGATTTACCAACCTCAATTGATCAAATCAAAGCCGTCAGTGGCAAGGAACTCAAACTCCATCACTGGTAGAAATTGAGAGAAATAAATTGCCTTAGGTGAAACCAGGTTCAGTTGGGGACCATTTCTTCTCTGACCAAGAGAATGAAGAGGCAGGATAAACAAATTGAATGTGACTGGCTTATTAGTGGACTTGATGAGCGTCTTTCTTGTTGGGGCCTGGAACACTGCAACTTAAGTCAAAGGACCAAGAGGGAAACAGCCAGAGAAGTGAAATACTGGTGTGATGGCAGGTCCACAACTGACTAAAGTGAAGCCAGAGGATAGAAGGAGCCCAGTGAAACCATGGAGCTGATGGGTCGGAGAGCCAAGGTGGAGTTGGAGCCAGGAGATCTTAATGCTAAGCTGGAACAGGGGCCTGAAAGACGAGAGGTGGATGGGCACAGTAGGCTGAAGCAGACTGAGAATGAGTAGAGGAAGTGAAAGCACTCAACAAAAGTCCGTAAGGGAGGTGGGAGAGGGAAGTTATAAACTCTTTAATCTTGACGGAATAAGTAGAGATGCAGGAGATTCTAGGGTGGGCAAATCAAGTTGAGATGCAGGAGATTCAGTGCTGAGGAGGACCAGTGGTTAATCATGGAAGAAAAGCAGAGCATTTACATTGAAATCCTCAAATAAATGTGTTGAGATCAGCAGCAGTACACCCTCAGTGAAGGGAGTCCAGGCATGGCTCCCTTTCATGCCCTCAAACTCTACAAGCAAACACACTATGATGGGTGATGTTGCCTTTTCATGAAACATTGGCTTGGGCTCAAGGATAATAATTGGCACAGTATTGACTGCAGGGTGTGGTAGATGACCGGCTGGTCTTTGTTTCTGAAGTAGAGCCAAGCTCCAGCCCTAACGAAGCCCTGGCCTGTAGTGTTCAAGTCCTAACCTGACCAAGCCCGACAACATCTGAAATTTTTCAGGCGGACCTGATCTATGACCAAAATCAATTTCACTTTAACCTATCTGTAGGTGCATTTCCAATACAAATTGGCGCAAAATCTTTATCAACTTTGTCATGCAACTAAAAATCACCCTGTACTTGTTCCAAACTTTTAAGAGATTCCTTCTTCGGTTAAACGCAAAAGAAGATATTTTGAAGAAAGTTGAAAACCTGTAATCATTGACTTTCACAGTATTTGTCTTAACTACTATAAAAGTCAACAGGTTTTCAGCTTTCTTCAAAACATCTTCAATAATTTAAACAGAATAAAATCATTTTTAATCGACAAGCTAGGCAAGTCAAGCCTTTATATTTGCAGGTTAAATGTTGCATAATGCATTAATAATGCATTAACACAATATAATATAAAGGCCAAATTTGCTATATAGTTTTCAAATATATATGTATATTCATTCATTCATTCATTCATTCATTCATTCATTCATTCATTTTCTTTTCGGCTTAGTCCCTTTATTAATCAGGGGTCGCCACAGCGGAATGAACCGCCAACTTATCCGGCATTTGTTTTACGCAGCGGATGCCCTTCCAGCCACAACCCATCTCTGGGAAACACATTCATACATTCTCATTCGCACACATACACTATGGACAATTTAGCTTACCCAATTCACCTGTACCGCATGTCTTTGGACTGTGGGGGGAAACCGGAGCACCCGGAGGAAACCCACGCAACCACGGGGAGAACATGCAAACTCCACACAGAAATGCCAACTGGCCCAACCGGGACCTGCCCCAACCGGGGATCGAACCAGCGACCTTCTTGCTGTGAGGCGAACGTGCTACTCACGCGCCACCGTGGCGCCCCTATATATGTATATATATATTCTATATTCAGGTAAGCGCTTTGACTGTAATCTTATTATACTTCATAATTTAGATTCTTATTGATAAAAATAAGAACAGGCAGTTGTATAATAATTTCTCTGCATATTGTGTTGTGTATGACTGTGTATGTGACAAATACTGTACAATGGTAGTTTGTGTACTTTGGTGAATCAAATCTATGCATTTATTTATTTAATCGATTAATGAAGTGTATTTCAGTTTTTTGCGGTATATTTAGGCTATAGAGAAACTGAATGTTTTCCCAGAGATGGGTTGTGGCTGGAAGGGCATCCGCTGCGTAAAACAAATGCTGGATAAGTTGGCGGTTCATTCCGCTGTGGCGACCCCAGATTAATAAAGGGACTAAGCCGAAAAGAAAATGAATGAATGAATGAGAAACTGAATGTGGTATATTTAGGCTATAGAGAAACTTCTATCGGTGCTTTAGATCTGCCAGTTTCAGACTGATGAATGAATGTTTACTCGCATAGCTTAGCGTGATAATGCATTCACAAGGGTATGAACCGTTATAGGTGTTGTCAAATGTATATTTATATCCTCTATTATTCTAACCATTAACATTATTATTTAAAATACAGATCAGAACAAAATATTTGTCAGTATTAAAGGGCTGACCCCCTATACATTTTGTTTTGACATCCTTAAGGGGGGAATTTGTAGGGGTCATACCCCCTAAATGAGCCTAATCTGTGAAAAAATGTCCAGAGCTTTGCTCGATTAGACTCAGTGTACTGTTGGATACCCGACATGCTTGCAGACCTCTAGTCTGGAGTGGGACTGGTGAAAAACAATGAAAGTTCAACCACAATGCATCAGAACCCACAGCACACCAGATCTAACAAAATGCTCAGTGTGGTAATTTAGGCTTCATTACTACTGCCACAGGATACATTAAATTAAAAGTTGATTTTTTTTCTAGGTGTGTTTAAGCCCTAAACATACTGCAGTTTTGGTAATACACAGAACTTTGAAAACCCCTGAAATATTACACCAAAATAAAAACCTAAAATAAATTGGACCTACAACAGACACAACATATAAGAAAAAGCCAGAAGAAGCTGTAGAAATCTGGGTAGTGCAGTACCTTGCAGACTCTTGGCACTAGCATAATCCATGCTCCAGCTAACTAACGCCATGGTAATACCCAACAACACCAGAAAGATCCAGTCTTCTCCCAATTTCGAGACAAGGAACTTCTGTACTCGAGCCACACAGTCTGGGAAAACATTACAATCCCAATCAGACTCTAAACCTCTCACACATTATTGGCATCTGCTTTTCATGGCTCATTATTATTGACCTCTGCACTTGGAGTAAGAGCGGCGTTTCTTGAAGGACGATGTGTGGCCCTGCTCTTCGTCTTGTCTATCATGAATGCTCCCTATCTCCAGATCCAGATGGGGTCGGCTATGATGGCGACTTCGACTTCGGCTGTGACTGCGCCCCTGGTGAGCGTGATGGTAGTGCCCGTGGTGGTGGTGGTGATGCCCATGTTTTTTTCGCTGTCTCTCCATCAGAAGGCGAGTAGCCTCTCTCCGCTGAGACCCACCAGGGTGCTCCCTGTACTCTCCATATAGCTGAGAACAGAGGAAAAAACACACAAATATGTGTAAATAAACTGACATATTTATAGAAAGACTTTTACTGGGTCATTACCACTGAATCAACATAAAGTAAATACCAGATTAAAAAGCAGGATTTAATAATAATAAAAAAGACAAATAGATAGACTAATAGAAAGACAGATTGATAAATAAATACATTAGGTAGTTAGACAGATAAATAGATAGACAGACAGACAGACAGATAAATACATTAGATAAACAGATGAATACATTGGATGGATGACGGAGAGACAGGCAGACAGACAGACAGACAGATAAATACATTGGATGGATGGATGGATGGATGGATGGATGGATGGATGGACAGACAGACAGACAGACGGACGAACGAACGGATGGATGGATAAATGAATGGACGGAGAGACAGTTGGATAGACACACAGACAGACAAACAGATTGACAGACAGATAGATATACAGACAGACAGACAGACAGACAAATACATTGGATGATTGGATGGATGGATGGATGGATGGATGGATGGATGGATGG
>CAIGQQ010009766.1:63049-90104 GCA_903798035.1 Danio albolineatus
AGACAGACAGACAGACAGACAGACAGACAGACAGACAGACAGACAGATAGACAGACAGATAGATAGATAGATAGATAGATAGATAGATAGATAGATAGATAGATAGATAGATAGATAGATAGATAGATAGATGTAAAATGATCATATCATCCACACAAGCAGCTACAACCTCAATAAATGCAGTTATTATGATTATTTGTTTGACTATTTTAATGTCTGTATTTTAGATTTCATTAACATTGGAGAAGCTGTCACTTCAGAGAAGTTATTAATCACTGTTAACTTCTTACTATTTTACTTACATGTCATTTTTAATATTTATTGTAATATTCTCCACCAGTCTGGTCACACAGTTGTCATAGAAACTTCTTTGAAAAAAAAAGGACAGCAAAGTCGCTGCCCTCATTTTCAAAAACAACGTGACGCATCGAGAGGTGACAGAGGAGAGTGAATCCAAAAATAGAGGAAAATCTTCTCAACATGCTTTGAGTAAGTCCACTGGCGGAAGAGCAGTAGTCTACATTTAGATTTATAGCCATCTGGATAAGACCCAGACATCTGGAAAATACATTCCCAGTGTCTTCCTTTGCAGCACTTTCTCTAATGCCCACACACATACACACTGACCTGAAACAAAACCATTTTCTTACTTAAATCTATGGAACCATACCACTGACTTATTTATTCAGCAAATCACTATAACTTTTATAAGAAATCTATACAACAATATAAAAAATATATCAAATCATAGGGAGAGTACAGAACTGATGCATATCGCATTTACAAGCTTTTAAAGGGGACCTATTATGCCCCTTTTTACAACATGTAAAATAAGTCTGTGATGTCCCTGTGTCTGTATGTGTGAAGTTTCAGCTCAAAATACCCCTCAAATAACGCTTTATAACTGGTAAACTGCTGTATTTTTTACTCGATTCATTCACGTGTACAAATCCACTTAATTTGCGCATCAAATTCACTTTACAACAGACACGGATTCGCGTGATGGTCAGGGCTTCTGTCTGCTCTGTGGCAACATGGATTTTATTGAAAGACTAGCTGTGTTTACGGGCTTTATGATGGCTGAAAAACAGCATTGATTCGTTTGAAGCAGTGTCTGTGTCCACTATATCTTTTCAGAGGTGCACCCAGCTCTGTAAGCTCATAACCTCCTCTAGAAACTTTACCTGGATGATGCAAGCTTTCAGCGGTGCTTCTGATTGGGCCATGTTTGATGTCGTTGTCGTTGTCGTTGTTGGCAGGAGGATTTTCCCCCGGGACACCAACAACAGGTGCTACATCATAATCACACCCCCACAAGAGCAAGCTCCTGATTGGTTAACGTGACACGAATGTCTGCTAAAGTTCAAATTTTCGAACTTTCGAAAACACGAGATACGCGCGTCATTCGCACAAAACGCTCAACTCGCTCTGCTTCAATTGCGCGAATCGCGTCATTCGCTCATATCATGCCGCAGGATGTCTATTCGCATCTTTGCATTGACTTAACATGTAAATCACTCGCGCTTGACGCTTCTTCCGTGTCTGGTGTGAACGCAGCATCAGGCTTTGATTCAAATCGTGCTGTCTTGGTGACTGTCTCTTTAAATTCAAACGAGATTGTGCTCTTTTTGAAAGAAGGCGGAGCTACAAATGCCTACGTGTCAGAAGATTCAAAAACAAGAATAACTAACAACAAGACCTATGCTTATCAGGGAGATATCATCACTAATGGGCGGGGCTTTCCCTCTTTGATGATACGGACAGAAGGAGAATGTCAATCCAAGTGTTTCTGCAGACTGTTTCTTTGAAGTGTGATTAGGGCCGTGCGATTAATCGAAATCGAATCGCGATTTGAACCGTTGCGATTAGCTAATCGCAAGAGACTATGATATAAAATATATATTATTTAATTTACCCCAGGTGTTCCACCCATTTCAGTATGGAGTTTGCATGTTGTCCCCATGTTCGCATAGGTTTCCTCCGGGTGTTCCGGTTTCCCCCACAAGTCCAAAGACATGCGCTACAGTTGAATTGGGTAAGCTAAATTGTCCGTAGTGTATGTGTGGGAATGAGTGTGTACGGGTGTTTCCCAGTTATGGGTTGAGACTGGAAAGGCATCCGCTGCATAAAACATAAGCTGAATAAGTTAATTCCGCTGTGGTGACCCCTGATTATTAAAGGGACTAAGCCGAAAAGTAAATGAATGAATGAATGAATGAATAATTTCCACTGATCAGAGCAAATTTGTGCATGGCGTCTGTGTGTGACAGTCTTACTAGCCAATTGATTGAGCACACGTTCATTCTAGCCAATCAGAATTGCGCAACTGAACTATCTAATACATATTAAACCTCTTTAACATTATTAAATGTAC
This sequence comes from Danio albolineatus, assembly GCA_903798035.1. Taxonomy (NCBI): domain Eukaryota; kingdom Metazoa; phylum Chordata; class Actinopteri; order Cypriniformes; family Danionidae; genus Danio; species Danio albolineatus. The sequence continues at coordinate 65,424 of CAIGQQ010009766.1, forward strand.
ATGCTGATCCACAAACAAAAAATTCTTAAACCCTCTCCCTTCTTTGCCCATTTTCTAATTGAAATTCATTCCTTGCTTCAGTCCTTGCTTAAAGCTATACGTTTATCTACAGTAACAAAAAAAAAGAAAGCCATGTCCCTTCCTCAATAATCTGTTTCAGTAGGAAGTACATCAGCTTCCTAAAATAAAGGTCTCAGCAACTTCTGGTTAATGTGGACTTTAAGTACACTTAGCACATTGAGAGACTTCATATATTTTCTTTAAAATATTAAGCAACACAACTGTATTCATTAATTAGATTTTCATATATTATAATTAATTCAGCTCAGATAAGTCACGCCATGAGAAATGTTTATTAAGCACCACATATTTAGAATAAAAACAAATATACCTAAATAAATTATATATAAATATAAACTATAATTAAACGTTTAAATATGCATTTAAAATGAAAAGCTTTTAACTATCGTAGGCCGACACGGTGGCTCAGTGGTTAGCACTGTTGCCTCACAGCAAGATGGTCGCTGGTTCGAGTACCGGCTGGGTCAGTTGGCATTTCTGTGTGAAGTTTGCATGTAGAAATACTGTAGGAGTTTGCTATGTAAAACATATGCTGGAAAAGTTGGCGGTTCATTCTGCTGTGGCGACCCCATAAATAAAGGGACTACGGCGAAGGAAAATGAATGAATAAATAAATATTACTATCGTTTCACTTTATTTTTTACATTGCGCTTACATTTTTACATGCTTAATATATTAAAATGATCAATTTGATGTAATCAATTTGCAAAAACATCTGATTAGCGATTTTGTAAAATATAAATTTAGACATCAACATGCCACCTGCTATCAAATGTGCATTTACATCTTGATCTGTGCTTTATTACTCTTCGGAGGGTATTAAATGTGTCTCTATATGTGTTACTATTTGCGGTTTTATTGAACTGAAGTGCTCACTTTCACCTCTGTAATGAGCCCGTGTAGATGATAGGTTTATCATGTATCTCTTCCTCACAACCCATCTCTCTCTCGCTCTCATTCCACGTGTCTATCCAGTTACTTTCGCCGTCCTCACAGTACATGTAATCCTCTGCTTTCTCCATATTTCACCCCCTCCTCCCTCCTCATCTCCTTCACAGTCTGCTTCCCATACTGTAAAATATAGATTTTTTTTCTGGCTCAAATATTTTTGAACACGGTAAATGCATTTTGAAAGTTTGAAGCTCAATAAGATACCATTTTGATATAAAAAATATTATTATTGTATTGTAAATTGTAGCCTTCATAAACCAACATACTGTATATTTAAAAGAAAAATCAGGATCAGGAAATTACATTTCCAATCTTTAAACTAAATGTTGACAGATCTCAAGTATTCTTTTTATTTATTTGTTTGTTTGTTTGTTTGTTTATTTATTTAAGACAATTTATATTTGCACCAGATTTTTTAGACATCAAAAATTATTTTATTTAAAAAAATTAGAAATATAATTAGGAAATATTTTAAATAATTAAAAAATTCGTCATTAAAACATATTTATTTATTTATTTTTTGTAAAAAATATACATTTATTAGATTTATTGAAATATATTTAAATATATATATTTTAAAAATAAATGCAATAATAAATTAGAAAAAAATCTATATATTTACCGTATGGGCAGGCTTCTACACCCCTCTGCAGAGCCCCGTCCGCCATAGACTGGAACAACCCCCTTTCTACCCAGGGCCTGTAATACTAGCCGCCACGCTAATTATAGCTTCGGTGTGACCCGACGTTCACAGCCACACTTCCCCACACACCTCGGTGTGGATCTTTCTGTCTTCCAGTTTGTTCATCTGTCCCTCAAGGACTCCCAAGGAAAGCTGGAAACCTATAATAAGGCCATACTAGCTAGCTTGCCATGCTAATTAACAATGAGCAGCTAACAACAACAAATATAGCATACAGGCTATATTGCCACTCACACATACATCTTTACTAATAATTTTCAAACATTTGAGCATTTTAATGCAAACAATGTTTCAAGAATAAGAAATTTCTGTGAGAAAGTGCTTATTTGAAGGGTTTTTGGTGATGTGCTTTAGGTTGTGCTGATGTTTGTATGTGAAGGCTATTGTCATGGTGTCATCACGTGATGTTATGTAAAGTCGTATGTAATTCTGGTGAAGGTCTTCTAAAATAGATGTTCTTCCCATGCTGCGATGACCACACTTGTCAACATATCCCAATATGCCTTGCCATACTGCTAGGCTCTTATGTATCCTTGTCATTTTACAATTAGTATAACACATCATTAAAATAATAATTATACATACATATTATACATTATACATACATATATGTATATTTATATATATATATATATATATATATATATATATATATATATATATATACATACATACAATGTTGTTACTGTACTGCTGTAACTCTTGAAAGATCTATACTGTATATATATTTGCTAATTAAAAAAGCTACAATAAGTTCAAGTACAAATAAACATAAGATTAGATTACAAACTTAGGATATAAGCTTAATTTAAGAAACCTAAATGTAAGGCTAAGTATTAAAATGATAGAAATTAAAAGTGAAATACAAAAATCTAAACAGAATAACAAATTGAAGCAAAAAAAACATCAAAAATACTGAAATATAAAAATCAAATGAATTGAAAATATAACAATAAATGCTAATATCATCTAAGAACAAAGTACTAAAGTTATTAAAACTAAAAATAAAAGAGATATTAGATTTTAGAAAATGTGCAAACTTATAAATAAAAAGACTATATGTTGGGGTGTAACGGATCATGGTTGATCTGTGATTCTTAGGGATCACAACCCACGGTTTGGAACACACGTGAGCTGCAGATAAAGATAAAATAAACGTAAAATTGGTAACAATCACAGAGAGATCGCCTCTCGCATCATTTAAACAACATGTATGAAAGCATTTAGGCTTTCCTGTAAAATATAATGACGACAGAAGACGTTTTGGTAGGTTATTTGGGATGTGGTGGGTTTCTTAGGTTATTAAAGGTGTTTACTGTCTACTGTCTAATTGTTTAGCCTGCATTAATGCATTCAGTGTAAGCTGCACGATTAATCATTAAAAGTTTCGGGATTTCAGAAAACACACAATATAAACTATAAATGATGATTTGCATATGCTTATTAAGCGCTGCATTCAAATCTGTGTTTGAAAAAAGCAAAAATCAAGAAAGAGATCAGTCTTTAAATTACAGTTAAATAACACAGACGTACTAGCATAACAGGTTAAGTTTAAATAAATCCACTGATGTTTATGGTAAAGATTAAAATCACCGTCATATGCATTTAACTTGATGCTCAAAAATGAAAGTTGAAGGCAGCAATTACATTATTTAACCAATAGATGGACACAACCAGCCATCAAAAATATGCCACTGAATAATTCTTCAAAACTGATCTAGCAGTTAGAGTGAATAACTGAATAATTTAATTAAAATGAGAGTAAAAATAAATATGGGTTTTACAAATTATACATTTACCACTATCAACAACAGTAGTAGTAACGGTGTATTTTTCACAGTACTGAATATTTTACCATTTATTTTTATTCAGCTGATTGTTTCATTTTATTTTTATAAAATGAAATCTTTTAAGTTCTGTTCGTTAAAACCAAAAGTTTCTTGCAGTAGTGTTTCTGTAATAAATAATGAGCAAATTACATTTGTCTCGTCCCGTTTTTGGCTGATCTGTGACTAAAAAAACCATAATGTGATTCGAGCCGTGAGATTTGTGATCTGTTACACCACCACTATAGATATGACAGTACACAAATAAGAAATATTGCCCAGCAAACTAACTGAATAAACATGTTCAAGATAAAGCACAATCATTCTTAAAACAAAAACTGAAATGAAAAGCTATTAAAGCTAACCGGAATCATCAAACAAATAAAAATCAAGCTTAAGACTATTAAAAAAAGCGATGAAATATTTTAAAAATGTAAATAAAAAACTAATTTACTTTGGTGGCTATAATAAAGCTGCAATAAATATAAATAACACTCTTGCACTGGTTGTCAACCCGTAAAGCTGTACTCCAAAATTAAAAAAAAAAAATCAGAAGATAAATGACTGCAACTCATTTTTTGTTGCTGCAAAATCCCGTTCAGTGTGTAGCAGGTGACCCACAACCCAAAATCTGCTTATTTATAGCACATTCACACGTTGCCTCTCGCTTACTCAATGCTGCATATACTGTTCAATAAATCACACTGACATCACCGACAAAACATGACCTCAACTGATTACATAAGAAAGCAACACTACCTTGCTCATATTACACTCGAACCAAGACGTATCACCACCATTTCAAACAATCAAACATTCGACTTCCGTCAAAACACGCATGTTCTTCCATATCTGCTTGAGATTAAAGGGATAAAATGAAAAATAAAAAATCCTTTAGGAGTTGCAATCCTTTAGGAGTTCATTTTATTTTGAAGAATCTTGCAAGCTAGTAGCCGCTGATGTCCACAGTAGAAAACAAAAATGGGTTTCCAAAGAAATTCCTCAGGTTTGGAAGAAGTGCACAATGAGAAAATAATGACAGAATTTTCACTTTTTCAAAGAAGTATTCCTTTCAAGACACTTTTATAGTTTATGATTGGGTTTCGCTGTACCATTCAAAGGTTTGATGTCAGTATATATACATTTTTCTTTTGTATTTACTGTATATATGATTTTATTTATTTATTCATTTCAATATGAAATAGTTACATGAACGTTATGGGCAAATTCCAATCAGGCACTCCAGGTATTATTTTTAGAGGATATTTTTAACAACGTTTATTTCTGTGCAACAATAATCACCAGCAATAAAATCTCCTGCAGGTTAGTGTTGTCATTGCAACGATCCAGGTGAAGATCATAAGGAAATAGCAATGTCTTCCATTGCTCCAAGTGCATTTCAAACAGCTTCATTATGACCCACACGCACGCACACACAATCACTGCTCCTTCCAAATTCTTTACTCCAAAAGCTCTGCTATTTGAAATAAGGCATAGGGATGCACACTTCACATTGAAACTTGTCTGATATTGGTCAAAAGAAATGATGGTAAGACTTTAATATTACATATCAAGCATGTCATATATATTAATAATTGTACCTTATATTCAAAGAATTCCAAAACAAAGCAGCAACAACCGTTTTTAGCCCTGATAATAACGTTTCTTGAGCAGCAAAGGATTTGTAATTGATCAAGTGACACTGGAGATATGATGAGAAATTAGCGCTGACCTACAGTATAACAGGAATAAACAACATTCTCTAATGCAGTGGTTCCTAAAGTGGGAGAAAATGAGAGGGGTAAAATGAATCAAATTCATTTTATTAAACTAATACAATTATGATATTTTAGCAATAACCTACAAAAAATGTAGGTAATAGTTACATAAAAAACAACATGCAAAAAAAGCCATCACCACAACCTAGCAATAGCGGCAGATCCAGCACATTGATTTTATGGCACCAGGTAAATTTGTGGACACCTTTACGGCCCTCACGTTTAAACGATGAATAGAATTGAACCTATAGAGTGTGTCGTTGTGTGCAAGGTTTATATATTTATAACCGCATCAGAGGATATTGGGGGTCGCGAGTCACTGGCATTGTTATTTTTGGGCTCACGGTCTGAATAGTTTAAGAACCTCTGCTCTAATATACAGGTATGTGTAACTAGAAAACGTTTATTTTGAATTGTAATAATTGCATTATTTTGTATTATATTTTTGATCAAACATTTGATATACTTTGTATACTTTTTGCTTTTTAAAAACATTATTGATTATACCATCCACAAACTATTGAATGGAAGAGTAGCATGTGATTTGGATGACAAAGCATGTTTAGATGATAGCTCAAAGAGTCACTCACTCACTTTCCTTAGGCTTGAGCCCTGATTTATTGCCAAAGTGGAATGAACCGCAAATTGCTCTGGAAAATGTTTTTATGCAACAGATACCCTTCCAGCTGCAACCCAGCACTGAGAGTACATTAATTCATTAACCCCCAGTGTTGGGAAACACCCATATGCTCTCTCATTCACACACACACACATACTTATAAACTACAGCCAATTTTAGTTTATTCAGTTCACCTACAGTATACCGCATGTCTTTGGACTGTGGGGGAATGTGAAGCTTTCAAATAGTCTTAAGATGTGAAATCTTGTAAAATAAAACATCTCTTACACTTAAAAAATAAATAAATAAATCACCACAGAAGCAAAATGTTAGAAGCAAAAATATTTAGAATTATTTACTTAAAATAAATATACATAAATGTATATACTTTATATTTAGATGTAATATTATTGCTTGGGAAAACATACCACTGCAAAAATGTGCTTAAAAATATCAATAATTATTTGGTAAATCCTTTTTTATATAAAAAAGCTAATTTTACAACCTTATATAAAACGGGATAATAATAGTATATTAATATAGGCAAACAAACCGAATAGTTCTGTTTAACATAAAAGAAGATAGTTTGATGAAAGCCGTTAAGCGTTGACTTCCATAGTAGCAAAAACAAGTACTATGCATGTCATGGTTACCTGGTTCCATGTTTTTATTTGTGCTCAACAGAATGAAATTTAATAAACATTAAAAACATCTGTGAAACTTACTAAGTAAAAAAACTGTTGAAAGATGCTTTCATTTTTTTCCATCTAGGTCAGGAAATAAAGATCTTGTCGTTTAGTTTTTGTTAGAAAAAGTTATTTGAAACATTAAAGAAGACATTTTACACTCCCTATAGGACAAGGTAAAAGCTACAAAACCTGACATTGGGATAGTGCCTTTTTAAGGTGCGCTTTTGTACTTTTGAAGTACTAATGTGAACTCTTTAGGTACAAACGGGCACCTTTTGAAAAGGTACCACCTCAGTTCATACAGTAGCTTTATTATAAATCAGTATAAACCAGTGCTTTTTGTCTTAAAGGGAAAGTTCACACTAAAAACTAAAAAACTTAAACTGTTTGATTGTTTACTCACCATTCAGATGTTCCAAAACAGATCTGTTGAACTCAGAAGATGAAACCAGGTACACATTGAGCTCTATAGTATTTGTTTACCCAACTATGGACGTCAATGGTTACAGCTTTCTTCAAAATATCTTCTTTTGTGTTCAACAGAATAAAGAAACTCATAAATCCCTTGAGGGCGAGTATATAGAGAGAGTAAATGTTCATTTTTAAGCAAACAATTCCTTTAAAGTAAAAAAAGTTTAATTGCAAACTTGTATACAAACTCGTTTAAGTAGTCAGTTTTAGGAGCTTAAACATACACTGGAAAAAATGATGTCTGCAAAATAGTTGCAAACAATTTATTTGTGTTGAATTTAAACATACAAATTAAATTTAGCAATGTTCAACTGAATTTGTTTATTTAAATTCAGCCTAAATATATTGTTTACAACCAACTAACGTACAAACAAAATTAGTAAATCCAAGGAATCGTCTTTAATAATCTTTTTTAAGTGTACAATAAACGAGAGCCGGAGTAAACGTGAGAAAAACTAATTTTCCTTTGAAACTCAGCTTGACAATATAACAAACCACATTCTAAAATGCAACCATCGGCATGCTCTAAAATAACTAGCATGCACCGGTTGTGAATAAACCATCACGTTACAATCTGTACTTATACAAATACACACGTCATGCAGAGGTTGCGCCACATCTCAGAGACACCACACCATTTTAACACGACAGAAGAACAGAAATCCACCAGGAGTCTAAAGAGCAAACTAAACAGAAGGCGAGAAAAGCCTGAGGAAGAAGAAAAAGACAGCAAAGTGACTGACCACGGTCTGCTGGTATCTCAGAGCCTTCCTTTGCGACTCATCTGCGGCCATTGACACACTGTCACTGACCCAAAAATAAACTGCCCGTCTGTCTTAGCATTCCCACCCTGGGGTGGCACGGGCACACACACACACTCGATCTCTCAGTCTCTTTTTCACGCATGCACACCATCCCTAACTAGTGTGTGTGTAGTATGGCTTCATGAGGACGTTACATGTGTTTGTGTGTCAGAGCCTAACTAAAGCCATGTGTCCCTTCATTAGCGGGACGGTTTGTTTAATCCTGTCACCCCTGGCAACAAGCTAAGACTTTGATCACCTGTTCATTTGGAGAGGGGCACAGCGAGGGAACTCCCCGTCCCGCATGAAACACGATGAGGGAGGACCAGTGCCATCTCCCATTCGCCCTTTTCATTAGAGGAAATGTTGGGCAATACATTTTAATGATACAATAAGACCGTTTTAGCTTGATATAAACATGGGAAATGAACATGAGGCGAAACATAGGGGCGAGAAGGATATATTGATGGATTCAAATGGCAGATTGAGTAAAATACATTAAGAAATATACTGTACTGTAAAAAAAATGCAGGGTTTCCACACAATTCCTTCATGTTGTCTCAACACAGAGATTCGGTAACACTTTATGTCGATGGTCCATTTGAGTATTGGTAGACTGTCTACTTAATATCTGTTGATACTGACATTCAACAGACATTTAACTGACTATAAGAAACTTTGCAAGTACATGTCAACTTACTCTTACCCTACCCCTAACCCCAACCCTAACCCCAACCTAACAGTCTACTTATAATCTAATGAGAATTAGTTGCAATGTAACTTAAACTCAACAAACGGACCATCAAAATAAAGTGTGACATGATACTTAGTTCACTTAATTGTTTTTGATAATTGAAGTGGATTGAACATGAAACAATTAAGTTGTTCCAAAACAAACTTGTTGATTCACTTAATCACTTGCTTATTTTAAATGAGTAGTTTGAACAAGTAGCAAAAATCTTTTTTGGGTACGCACTTACACTCACTGGCCACTTTATTAGGTACACCTTACTAGTACCGGGTTGGACCCATCTTTGGCTTCAGAACTGCCTTAATCCTTCACATCCTTCAATCAATCCTTATATCTCAGAGATTTTGGTCCATATTGACATGATAGCATCACACAGTTGCTGCAGATTTGTCAGCTGCACATCCATGATGTGAATCTCCCGTTCCACCACATCCCAAAGGTGCTCTATTGGATTGAGGGTCTGGTGACTGTGGAGGCCATTTGAGTATACAGTGAACTTATTGTCATGTTCAGGAAACCAGTCTGAGATGATTGACGCTTTATGACATGGCGCGTTATCCTGCTAGAAGTAGCCATCAGAAGATGGGTACACTGTGGTCAAAAAGGGACGGACATGTCAGCAACAATACTCAGGTAGGCTGTGGCATTGACACGATGCTCAATTAGTACTAACGGGCCCAAAGTGTGCCAAGAAAATATTCCCCACACCATTACGTCACCACCACCAGCCCGAACCGTTGATGCAAGGCAGGATGGATGCATTCTAACCCAAATTCTGACCCAACCATCCGAATGTCGTAGCAGAAATGTAGACTCATTAGACCAGGCAACGTTTTTACAATCTTCTATTGTCCAATTTTGGTGACCCTGTGTGAATTGTATCCCCAGTCTCCTGTCCTTAGCTCACAGGAGTGGCACCTGGTATGATCTTCTGCTGCTGTAGCCCATCCGCCTCAAGGTTTGACATGTTGTGAATTCAGAGATGCTCTTCTGCATTCCTCGGTTGTAACAAGTGGTTATTTGAGTCTGGCCATTCTCCTCTGACCCCTGGCATCAAGGGATTTGCGCCCACAGAATTGCCGCTCAATGATATTTTCTCTTTTTTAGACCATTCTCTGTAAACCCTAGAGAAGGTTGTGCATGAAAATCACAGTAGATCAGCAGTTTCTGAAATACTCAGACAAGTCTGTCTGGCACCAACAACCATGCCACGTTTAAAGTCACTTAAATCATCTTTCTTCCCCATTCTGATGTGTATCTAATAAAGTGGGCAGAAAGTGTATATGGTTCATAAGATTGAAATGGATGGTAAAGACATTTTGAAGACACAAAAGATTTATAATTCTGTACTTTTTTCTAATTATGCTATTTCCAGAATTTTATTCATTGAATAACCCTTAACATTTTAAACACTGATTAGCAGGTTAATTGTTTTTACAAATTAAAGTGGATATAACATAAAAAAAAATAAGTTGTCCCCCAGCCAACATATGAATTGTGTTGTTTCAACTCAATTTAAAAAAGGATATTGAACAAGCAGTAAGTCATTTTTTGAGTGTTGATAAAACTCCTGATGTCTGATTGTTTCTGATTTTGTTTATATTGTCTCAATCTTTAAATTAGCCCCTTGCTTATGTGTATCACTACACTGCAAGTAATGTATTATCAAATTTCATGTATTATCATATTCATTTAATAAATTTAATATTCATTTATTCCTTCAGCGTAGTCTCCGATTTATCAGGGGTCACCACAGCAGAATGAACCACCAACTAAGCCTACATTTTAAATTACAATTTCTTGTGCAGAAAGTCTCATCTCTTTTAGTTTGGCTGGAATAAAAACAGTTTTAAAATTATTTGAAGGTCTTATTTTTGAGTATGTTAATTTATTGGCATCATAGCAAAGACAAAGGAACTTATTAGAAATTTGTTATAAAAATATGTTTAAAGAATGTGTCAAAAATATATATTTTCTCTGTTAAACAGCACTTTAAATAGAAATATATGAAAAGAGAAAATAAATATTTTTTTCAAAAACTTCACAGAAGGGTTAATAATTTGGCTTTAACTGTATATCACATTAGAAACTGCTTTATCCTTATGCAACGCTATTCTGTTTGCGATATGTGGTTCATTTACTTATTTATGTCATTTACACACATGACAATTTTGGAGCAAATAAAATTAAGCTCATGCTCTAGAATGCATTCAAAGCAGTTTGCCTGTGGATTTAAGTTAACAATGTTGTAAAAGATGTTCAGTTTATTGTACAGACTGATCATTTTGCTTCATAGGACCTCCAAAAAGGTCAGATCCTGGATGGCCTCTGAGTGAGTAAAACAGCATCGATATTTCTGGTAGCACTATGACTTTAAACTTTCGACAGTAACCATTCGTTCATTCATTTTCTATTGACTTAGTCCCTTATTTAACAGTGGTTGCCACAGCGGAATGAACCGCCAATTATTCCAGCATATATTTTAGGCAGCGGATGCCCTTGCCAGTACTTGGTAACACCCATTCACAACACACTCACACACTACGGTGAATTTTGCTTACCCAGTTCATCTATACCGCAAATCTTTGGAGTGTAGGGGAAACCAGAGCACCCTGAAGAAACCCACGCCAATTAAGGGAGAACATGCAAACTCCACACAGAAATGCCAACTGGCCCAGCCAGGACTCGAACCGGCGACCTTCTTGCTGTGAGGTGACAGTGCTAACCACTGAGCCACTGTGCCGCCCATTATCAAATTAACATTTGACAACTGAAGCAGTTTTATATAACAAGCTCTTTATGTGACACAGTAAAGCATGCTAGAAACTCAGGTGGAGGCGGAGCTCAGAGAAACAGCTGGAGGAGGAGGGTGTGGCAGCAAGATTTAAACACACTGACAGTGAGTCTAAGAGCACTTAAACAACACTCAGAGTTGGAACAAAGCAGATGATTCTTTGGGAATGAAACACGAAAACAAAGACCAGAAAATCGCAACAAAACAGCCTCTTACAAGAGTGGAAAATGTGAAGTAGTTCCAGCATTCCTTATAAACATGTAAGTTCATTACTATATTTTTTATTTTCCTATAAAATAGTTATAACATATGGCTATATATTATGCAACATCTCATATACCGTACACACACATATTACATAACCACATCAAAATAATTGTTCAATATTATTTTAAATAAATAATGTAACAATATTACTATTTTATTCAAATAATATGAGTAGACTAAACAAATATATGTATGTGTGTGTTTCTACTCATTATTTGAACGTATGTGCATACATGTGTGCATTTAAATACATATAATTGATATTAGATAGAAAGAAGTGTGTATATATGCATTAGTACACAATATTCCTTTACTATTGTCACTTATAACGCAACACTTTGCATCACTTTACAAGTCTTAAACCACTGATTGGTCAGAAAGCTAAACTTGTCAGTTTACTGCTGTTACTTTACTATTGAAGTATCACTTTTCCATTAAACTGAGTTCACGCTGACTCCTGTGTGTGATTGCGTTTGGGCTGTGTGTAATGTATGATGCTAAGATTGTAATGCAGATAAACAGGTTCGGTGACAGTGTGGTAGTCTCGCAAACAACTTAAGATGACAAAGTCAAACTGAAACAATGTGCTGACAAAGGATGATTAGTAGTGGGAATGTTGAAGGTGTGACATTATTATGTTAATTTTTTAAATACTGTACGTGCACTGATGTTCTGAATGTTTTGTAGGGCTATATTTTGATATATTAATCGCCATTTTGAAATCTCAAATCTCATTTTGTTTCGGAAGAGTTCCATAATAAATAAATAAATAAATACATATTTAACTGCCAAATTAGCTGCTTTAAAAGTTGCATATGACTGAAACTAAACCAAATTAGCTTCCGATTAACTAAATACACTTAAAATATACTTAAAAAATGATGTTTGCTGCGTGTTCAAACTCGTTTAAATGAGCTGAATCAACACAAATCTTATTTTATGGGGGTCAGCTTAATTGTTTTACGTTCAATTCACTTAAATTTGTACTGTACAAACTATTAAGTTAACTTAATCGATTTGTTTTGGGACGACATTGATTTGTGTGGAACCCAGCACTTTTTACAGTGCACAAAATGCAAAAAATCAGTTTATAATATGATAAATAATATGACTTATTAATAATTTGCACTTTGTCGAATGAATTTAAGCGACATTTGCCATGTATAATGGATATTATCTTCAAAACGTGCAGCTCTACATGTGTTGGAAGATTTACAGTCATAGTTTTATGTTTTTTAAAGAGAGCTGCCAAATAACATGCGCTGCATGATTGTGCCAGGGATGTCATCCTTACGCTAATAAAACAGAAGCTGATGCAGGTCAATAGTATTGCTCTTGAAGTACTGGATATCAGTTTACATGTAGTGTTTTAAAGGTGGTGAATTTGTTGTTGCTGTTGTTTATTTGTAACACTTCATTAACAGTCTCAATATTCTTTTCCTTTTACAGTATGTCTAATTTAACAAATACAACGTTTGCATGTATTCCGGGCAGTCTTTGTGGTAAGTAGGCAGTTGTGTTCAATTTATTTGTTTTATGTATACAGTATATATATAAGCAGTGCTTTACATTAACTTTTTTGATCACCAGCCACTGTGACTGGTACATTTCCAACATTACTAGTCACTCGCCATTTTCACCAGCCACACTTTTGTTTTTGGGAAAATATATTTTATATGCAAAAATTTGACTTTGACATGCGAAAATTATTTGATTCGGACTTTGTGATATGTCCACATGCCTCCTCATTCATTTCACTGTATTGTGTGTTTGCTCAATGTGCATGCGCAAATGGGTTGTGTTGCATTGGAATTAGTTTTCATTTCACATGACTTTTCAGGGCTCAAAATTAAGGATTTCCAAATTTATCTCTGACCAGACCAAAAACAAATAATTATTTCTTAGCCACAAATCTTAAATGTGTCAAACAAGCAAAATATAGCTGTATACATTCACCTTTTAATTCAACAGTTATCTAAAAAAATATATTTAAAAATATTTATTGGCATGTATCTAAAATATGCACAGCAATCTGTCCTGGCTGAAGGTCACAGATCACAGTACACATAAATGGGTAGTTCTATGTCATATTTAAAGCAATGTTATAGTAAAAATATGAAAATTAAACTATAACAAAAATAACTGAGCAAAAGAAAGCATGTGAAAAAAAACATACCGTGAGTGATAATGAAATAATGAAAAGGCACACACAGTTAATGTTAGGCCTGTTAACAATCTGTTCAAAGAATAATTAAAACGAAAGCAGTGACCGCTGCTTCTTACTGAAGGATTTTTTTTTCTTAAAAGCAGCAGGACTTTGGGATGCACGATCATCGCTTTTTGTCCAGTCTATTATAAAGAGATCCGATCGCACCAGTTGTGTTTCCTCTAGGCACGGTTGCTTCGCGCTAGTAAACGTTTAACAGTCGCGCGCATCACATCACCTGTGCGCGCGAGTGATCTCTTGTTCGGTATTTCGCTGCTTTTTTCTTGCTTGCACGAACACAGTTATTTTTGTCAGTCATGCTGCATCTCGATTCTAAGATCATATTTCCATGAACACTGGGCCATTCTTATTGTCGAACCCTGCTTTTAAGAAAACTAGGCCTACCATTTAAAAATATTTTCAACCGGCCAGAGTGGCTAGAGGCGGTGTCGGTCTAACCCGCCACAGTGGAAATCTACCAGCATTTGGCGGGTTGGCAGGTGTTAATGTAAAGCCCTGTATATAAGACAAGGAAAGAGCTTTAAAGAACCAACCCAGTTTCATTGAAAATATGTGCCTCAGCAGCCTTTATTTTTGCGAAACGTAAAATATACATTCCTCTGGGTACATTTTGTTGCACGTTTCGGAAGACAAATCTACTAGAGGGCGCAGACTATATTTTTGCAAATCTGAAATACGTTACTTACGGTACACATAAACATAGGCTGTGCATAAATATGCTAAACAGTGCACTTGTGTGATAAGATTCTGATTCCTGACTAAAGGACATTTCTCAAAGAGGGTGTGGGGAAGGGGGCTTCTTCGATTCAGGAATCAGGAACTCATTGCGGAAGCTCACTGTTTGTGATCAATGGCTCTCACGTGTTTATTAATGCCTGGGACAGCGGTGACAGTGAAGTGTCACTCTATGGATTCGTATAGTCAAGACTTTCTGTTTGTCGCTCAGTAGTAGTGAAACAGCATTTCATGTATGTAAAGGACATCAAACATAAATTTTTAAGTTGTACAAAACAGACAAAAAAATGGCTGTTCTTAGTGCAGATTTTGGACTTGCACCCTCGTAAAATTACAATCAAGTTCTGTTTTCATTTAAGTTTTTAGAATTGCGCATGTATGGAATTGATTTATGCACAAAATATTTGTGACAGTGTTTTTGTATTCCATGGTTTGTGGTATTTATTTGGTCTTATGCAAAGAACTGCACAAAAATATTGGAGTATACCTCTATAACATGTCCCTGTGAGCAGGGGTGCCGCTAAGGGGGGGGAAAGTTAGGACGATTCTAAGGGCCCATGCACTCTAGGGGCCCACAGAGATCTGCTTTATAATTAATAACAGTACTATAATGTAATATAAATTATGAATGTATCTCTAAATTTAAAGTAAAACAATTTATTAGAAATAAAAATAAAAAAAAGGCTTATATCTGCTCCTCGTGTCTGACACAACTGTCGCTGTCAAATTGTACCCCCCTCCTTTCGCTGTATAGTTCAGTCCGTCAGTAGCGGGAAGAGGGTTGAGTGCGATCGTCAGGTAAACTGTCAAAGCAGCGATGACCTAGAGTTTAACATCAGCTGCGTCCCAAATCGCATACTTATGCACTATTCTACGCCATTTTTTTTTTGTATAAATAGTGTAAGTAGTACGTTCACACCGAAAATTGTGAAGTGTGAAAACTCTTACAATAATGCACTTTATTTACCCGGATGATGCACTCATTTAGCCGGTAAACAGAATTGTGTAATGATGGACACTTCACACACTGAACGACCGCAGCTTTGAGCACGTAACAGAAGGGGCAGAGCTATCACTCGCACATGTTGGATAACTTTATTTATTTTGGATTGTGAGAGCAGTATTCTCCTGTGAGAGTGATTATAGCGCTTCCCGATGGTGAATGCGTTTACACTCATGCCAGGTAGGCTATTATTTGGTATTTTGGTCATTTATTTCATTAGCTGCATCCCAAATGACACACTATACACTAAATCAATAAGACACAAAATTATACTACAATGAGACCCATAAATAAGAAATGTTCTTTTGTTTAAACTGACCATTACTTAAATGGCAAAACCCTGGCCTTCTTGCCGGCAAATAATAATAATTCAAAAAATTAAACAAATTTTTATTAACAGAGTGCAAAATCCAGCACACTGCAAACCAAATAAACACAACATAAATACACTTGAAACGGTCTGTTGATTAACCTGACAGTAACTTAAATTCCAAGTGCCAAACGCATGGCCTTCTTGCTAGCAAAATCCTCAATCAAAGTGTATTGCACATTGTATGAGACACTATTGCAGTACAGTTATTTAAATAGTAACACATTGGTGATTTGTGTGTTTAGAAATGTAAAATTTTCAGTGAATATTTGATTACTGTTCCTTTTTTGTACTACATTTACATTTGAACATTAAATCATCTGCTAGCTACAGTCACGGCCGTTCTCTTACTAAATACTAATAAGTAGTGGACAAAATCAATAATAATATGCATACGTCAGTATAACTACATTGCAGACAAAGAGTTTTTATAGCTAGGTTGGTAATAGGGGGCCCATCCTCATATTTTTTCATGGGGCCCAAAATTGCTAGCGGCGCCCCTGCCTGTGAGTATCATTAGTGTGAAAAGGAACAAAAGCTGTTGCCGTCATACTGCCCTGTAGTGTTTATTTGACCTAGAAACTGCAGTCAAACATATAATGATGTATGTTTTTGTAGTTTCACAAAAAACATAGGCTGAAGCACATATTTTCAATGCCTGTGTTTCAAGAAACAGCCCTGTTTAAATATATGATCCATGAGGTGAACTGCTTTACTTGCTCGTCTCATTTCTAGTCCAAATATCTAGAAATTCTCAAACCAGCAAGCATTTTCTAGACAAGTAAAAAACATTGTGTCTTTTAGAAAAAAAATAAGTCAAAATTAAGTGAGTTTTTTCCTTAAAATAAGCTAAATAATCAACCAATGGTGTAAGCAAAATAATTTTTTTGATTGAAATTAGTTTAGGCGCCACGGTGGCAGAGTGGGTAGCACGATCACCTCACAGCAAGATGGTCGCTGGTTCGAGCCTTGGCTGGGTCAGTTGGCATTTCTGTGTAGAGTTTGCATGTTCTCGTCATGGTCCCGTGGAATTCCTCCGGGTGCCCCCACAAGTCCAAAGACATGTGGTATAGGTGAATTGGGTAGGCTAAATTGTCCATAGTGTATGAGTGTGAATGAGTGTGTATTGATGTTTCCCAGAGATGGGTTGCAGTCGGAAGGGCATCCGCTGCGTTAAAACATAAGCTGGATAAGTTGGCGGTTCATTCCGCTGTGGCGACCATAGATTAATAAAGGGACAAAGGTAAAAAGAAAATGAATGAATGAAGGAATGAATGAAAATAGTTTATTTAGCTTACCCCATTGCCAGATTATTTTACCTCATCATCTAAACCAGTGTTTCTCAACCCTGTTCCTAAAGGCACAACAACAGTTAACATTTTCAACCCCTCCCTAATCAAACTCTCAAGAATCAAAACATCAGAATATTAGAAGAGACTCAAAAACCTGAAATCAATGGTTCAGATAAGGGAGTCATCCAAAAAATGTACTGTTGGTGTGCCTCCAGAAGCAGGGTTGGAAAACACTGATCTAAACCAATGCAACTGCAGACAATTAGAGCTCCAAGTTTAATTAGTATAGACCAGAGGTGCCCAAAGTAGGGCCTGTGGGCCAAAGTTGGCCCATGGAAACCTTTGGTTTGGCCCACCATCCCATCTGGAAAGAGAAGAGAATAATGGGGACTTGGTTGGGGCAAATGCCTTTGACAGAGATTCATCATTTCAAATTTAACGTAATCTTTAGTTTCTTTGTTTAATTGAGGAGCTACAAAAAATGATTGTTTCAATTAAATGTACCAAAGTGCAACGGTAGTTTTTTAGTCTAATGTAAAAAACGTCTTAATTTTAAAGGAATCAGACTTTTAAAATATACTGTAAATACTGTCAGCTGACAGACAGAAGACAATGCACAAGACATTGGTGAGCAAATCAGGGCAAAGTCAGGAGCAGCTTGACTAGTGTATTCAGCATTGAACTCTAATGTGTTATAAATGGGATTGTTTACTGTATGTTTTTACTACAATAAGTTTATTATAAAAGTCAAAAAATTATACTGCATCATTACCTTATATGTTTTAAAGCAACGTTTTCTAGTTATTTTTAAATATTAGCAAATAAATTGCCTATGACAAATTTAATGTAATACGGCTTGGTATATTTAACTTCAGCCCACAGCCCTCAATCAACTTTAGTTTTCAGCACTTTATAAGAAAAAGTTTGGGCACTCCTGGTATGGACTATGGAAACTATCTCTGTTTATTATTCATTTTGTGTTTCTGTTTTTCCTTGCAGAGGTGCTTTTTTATCAAGCCGAACTGATCGTCATTCCAGTTCTGTTCCTCTTGCTGTTTCTTGCCATAATGATCATTTTACTGGTGCTCAAATGCTCCCATAAGCCATCGCATCGTCACAGACACCACCGAAAGGAAAGCGACCACACGCAACACCATCATGAAACACAGAGATCACATAGAAGCAACAGACGACACCTGCAAGGCATTGATGGTAGCTACGGCATCCCGGTTTAATACATACTAAATACTCAAGTCGCTGTGTTCTTTATTTAAAGGTTCTTCCAGATCATGCGCGATAATGTTTATTTATAGGCCTTCCTGACTGTGCATGACAGCTATGCTAAATTAAAGAGTTTTCTCTATTTGAATGATCATAATGTTTATTAACCCTTGTGTATTGCTCAAATTGACTACTTTTTCATTATGTTGGGGGCTGTTTTTGTCCCATTATAATGACTTTGTTTAATTACAAAGCCACGACACCAAATAATCATACACGGTCATGCAATAATCATTTAAAATGGTCATTATAATGGATGTCAACAGGGCAAAAAAAGCCACGAACATAACGAAAGGGTAGTCTATTTTTTTAAATTTCAATGCATTTTACTAAAATATGCATCAAAATAACATTTGTCACCAAAAATCCTTCCATTTTCTGAAACACAGAGAAAGCTGTGGCCACATGATTCACCCCAGAGTGGATGTAAACATCCCCAGCAGCACACAAGGGTTAATAATTAGCAAGGTGGTTATTTAAAGATTCTTAAAATATTTTTTCATCCGTCTTCTTGATTTACTTTCAAACAACAGCTCCAGCAGAGCTGAACCCCATGGAACATGAGATTATCCCCATGACAGCACAGTCTCAGCATGATGTGCAAAATTCTGCTCCTGCGATCCCTCAACAGACCACAGAGAGGCATCCGAGCTCCTTCCAGCTGCTCTCTCCACTGCCCATCACCTTCTCTGTGAAACAAGACAACTTCACGCTACACAGAGCTGCCATTGATAGACAGCCGGTCATTTTACGAGTGCTTAAAGGTAAATGGTATATTTACCACAAAAATAGTCAGATATATGTGTTACAATTTTTGAAAATGAAGAGGTTTATGCATTTTAAGAAAGCTGAATAAGTGAATAAGTAATTTCGAGAGGATCACGTGCTTATGATTGCTTACAGCTGGTCCTGCATCAGCTCATGATTCCTAACTCACTAGAAATAACCAGAGTCTTCTTATCTCAGTATCTTCGTCTTGAAGAATCCCCCTAGGCTCAGACAGTTAGCACTGTAGCCTCACAGCAAATATGTCTCTGGTTAAAGTCCCTACTAAACTAGTTGTCATTTCTGTACTCCGGTTCGCTCCCACAGTCCAAAAACTTGCAACCAAAGTAAATTGAACATACCAAATCGATACCATAGCCAATCTCTCACCGAGTGTACACGTCTTCTTAACCATTCTATTAGCCACAAATAAGACTGGGGAGTTCACCGAGATCTACCTGAGCTCAAATTCCCCTCTCGCCCTGCAAAGAGGAGGGAGCTCAGGGCTCTCTCCCGGAACAGCATACAAAACAAGCTTTATTATCAATCATCAAGTGTGAACTCTTGATAAATAAGCTTTCCATTTATGTGTACTCCAAGACGATATTTAGCTGAGGTACAAAATCTGAAATCTGAGGGTTCAAAAAAATTCTAAATACTGAGAAATGTACCTTTAAAGTTCATAGCAATCATATCACTAATCAAAAATTGAGTTTAAGATTTTTACAAAAACAAAAAATATAATTTTTGCTGCTTGTTCAAACTACTTACAGTATATAAAATGAGCTGAATCAACACAATTCTTGAGGTTTTTAGGAAGACAACTTAATTGTTTCATGTTCAATCTTCTTAAATTATAAAAAAAAAAATTACGTTAACTTAATAAATTTGTGGGGGCGTCACAGTGGCACAGTGTGGCGACCCCTTATTATTAATGAAATGAATGAATGAATAGATTTGTGCTGGGACAGGATGATAGTGTGGAACCCAGCATTTTTTTACAGTGAAGGAAATTTACTAGATAAATTCTTGGAACATGATCTTTACTTAATATTCAAACGATTTCTGGCACAAAGGGAAAATCTATCATTTTTGACCCATTCAATGTATTTTTTACTTTTGCTATTATTCATTCATTCATTTTCTTGTCGGCTTAGTCCCTTTATTAATCTAGGGTCGCCACAGCGGAATGAACCGCCAACTTATCCAGCATTATTTTTTTTTACGCAGCGGATGCCGTTCCAGCTGCAACCCATCTCTGGGAAACATCCACACACACTCATTCACACTCATACACCACAGACAATTTTAGCCCACCCAATTCACCTGTACCACATGTCTTTGTACTGTGGGGGAAACCGGAGCACCCGGAGGAAACCCACGCAATCACAGGGAGAACATGCAAACTCCACACAGAAATGGCAACTGACCCAGCCGAGACTCGAACCAGCGATCTTCTTGCTGTGAGGCGAACGTGCTACTCACTACGCCACCGTGGCACCCCTTTTGCTATTATTGCTTTTTATATTTGCTATATTTCAGTTTTTATATTCAAATTTAGTATTATTAAATCTATGTGTTCACGCCTTCTGAATTAGTTTTTTATATCTCTGTTTAGCTTTCATTTAAATTTTAGTTTAATGAGGTTTAGTTTAGTCATTTCTAATTTCCATACAATTCCATGAGTTTCCATTTCACCAGCATGGACCATGCCACACTTTGAGCTAGACTTTATTATAGGGATGTAGGAATGAAGGGGATGGTAAGAGAACAGTGGAATGAAGGGGAAGGGAAGTAAGAGGATAAACAGTGAATAGGTTGGTAGGCTGATGGGGCATCCTACGATGATGCCCAGAGACTCAGAGTGGGGGTACCGTCTCTGTAATATTTTGGTGGAGTGACGGGACACCCTGATTCCACCTAGGAGTAAAGAGAGGGTTGTAGGATTGTGAATGGGAAGCGAGGAGATAGAGGAAGAGAGGGTGGGTTTAAAAGAAAGAGAAGATCAGTGTTAGAGGGCTGGTCTGCCTTAAAAAAGTTTTTGGGAGTAGGTGATTGGGATTGGTTAAGGAGACAAAGTGAGGTGTGGTCCCACTTCCGAACCTTTGTTAACAAGTTAATTCTGTTTAATCTTTCTGCTTAGTTTTTGTAATTGAAATAAAGTTTAAACTCTTTTTATAGGTTTAGTTAAAAACAGTCGTGAGATTTGGATGGATATGTAATTTGAGTGGCAATAACAAAACACTTGAAATCTCTACTCCTTGAAATGTATGCAAAACATCCATTTGTAGATGTACTGACCATTAGATTTTAGCATTACGGTATTTGTATTGCCACCACACATAAGCTATTTCTGTCTTGTCTTTTGTCTTGTCTGTCTATCTTAAAGAGCCCTTATTATACATTAAAAAGGGTCTTATTTTGGTTTTGGGGGTCTCCAACAACAGCTAATATGCATGCATGGTCAAAAAAACACTTTCATTGTCTTATGATTTGCATTTATTTTTACCTAATTATCCCAGCGACTCCTTTATGAATGGTTCAGTGATTCATTTGTTCCAAAACCCCTCCTTAGCGCGGTGCTAAACTGCACTGATTGGACGCATGACCCCAGTCTGTTGCAATTGGTCGACATCATTCAGCGCGAGAGAATGCCCACCACAGCTTATCAATATTGAAGTAGTCTAAGTGTGTGCGTGAGCATATCTGCCAACACTCGTTTTTCCGAATAAACTCAATCTCCGAACACTCGATCTTGAATAAAACTAGTTAACTTCAAATATTTACCCATTATCTACAGTACATTCTGGTAAATATTTTATATCACTATGATTATTGTTGTGGGCGCCACGGTGGCGCGTGAGTAGCACGTTCGCCTCACAGCAAGAAGGTCGCTGGTTCGATCCCCGGTTGGGCCAGGTCCCAGTTGGGCCAGTTGGCATTTCTGTGTGGAGTTTGCATGTTCTCCCCGTGGTTGCGTGGGTTTCCTCCGGGTGCTCCAGTTTCCCCCACAGTCCAAAGACATGCGGTACAGGTGAATTGGGTAAGCTAAATTGTCCATAGTGTATGTGTGCGAATGAGAATGTATGGATGTGTTTCCCAGAGATGGGTTGTGGCTGGAAGGGCATCCGCTGCGTAAAACAAATGCCGGATAAGTTGGCGGTTCATTCCGCTCATAATGATTAAGAGACAACAATAATCATTCATTCATTCATTTTCTTTTCGGCTTAGTCCCTTTATTAATCCGGGGTCGCCTTCATTCCGCTGTGGCGACCCCGGAATAATAAAGGGACTAAGCCGAAAAGAAAATGAATGAATGAATGATTATTGTTGTCTCTTAATCATTATGAGTCTGAGGTAAATGTTTGTCTCACCTGTTGTTAACGCACAATCTGCTGACCAAAGGGGTTATTGGTTCAATTCTTACAGTGATAAAACAAACATCTCATCCTCACGGTGGCCTTCACTTTACTCTTATCATCCCTAGACAGAAAGAAAAAACAAGAAATAGAATGACACTAGACACTATAGATTGATTGAAGATCATACAGACATATTCACTCTTACTTTTCTCTCCAATTTCGTCCCATGTAGAATCCGCCAATGCCAGAGAGCAGCAGTCTTTCCTGGGGTTTTCCCACTTCCTGTCAGAGCTGGGTACACATGTATCGCTGCCCAGACTGCTGGGTGTGGTGAGTGCGCGGACACCATTAATGATGGCGGTGGAGGAGCTGGAGCACAGAGACCTGCTGGGCTTCCTGTGGAGGTGCAGACAGGTACGTGACTAATGTTTAATTCTCTGTTTAGCGGTGGACCATAACATAACATGACACCATGAACTTGCCTGACGGGTTCAGGCTTATTTCTGAGGCTGGCATATTTCACTTTGAAACAGGAAGTTGGGTGTGGGACAAATGGAATGTAATGAAATGAAAATGGAATGTACCTATTTTTAGTTTTAAACTCGTATGAACTGTGATACTACGTCATCAATAACAAAAGGAAAGTGACGCAGGGGAAATATTCCTGTCCTAATGGTCATTTTATTGCATAAAAAAGCAGAAATTAATAATAATCACCTATAACATTATAAAGTATATATCAACGAATTTTGAAATATGCAATTATTGATTAAATGCATATTAAAATTATTAATCATTTATTATTAAAATACACATGTATAACAAATGGCCAAAATGACAATTTGTTGTTTTCAAAATGGGGTGGCACGGTGGCTCAGTGGTTAGCACTGTCGCCTTACAGCAAGAAGGTCGCTAGGTGAATTGAATAAAACTAAAAATTGGCTGTAGTGTATGTGTGTGAATGTGAGGGTGTGTGGGTGTTTCCCTGTACTGGGTTGCAGCTGGAAGGGCATTCGCTGTGTAAAACACATGCTGGATAAGTTGGCGGTTCATTCCACTGTGGTGAACCCTGATGAATAAAGGGACTAAGCCGAAGGAAAATGAATGAATGAATGTTTTGAAAATCAGGGTTATTCCAACAAATATTTCTTTCTTTAACTGTTCTAAAGATAAAACATTGGTATATGTTGTCTAAACACACACACACACACACAACTTTCTTTATCGGGACATTCCGAAGATGTAATGATATTTATAGCGTACAAACTGTACATTTTAATCTCAACCCTCAGAGGAAACCATTCTGTGTGATTTTTGAGCGGTTTTCCTCATGGGGACAAAAAATAAATTAAATACTGTAAATTGTTCGAAATTTGCTACATCGAAGGAGATATTTGGTCCTCACATTGTAAGAAATACAGGACACACACACACACAAACATTTTAGGAGAAGTGGAAAAATTACAAAGACTAACTAAAATGTACATTTTAGATAAACAACACTTCTTGAAGGTCAAATATTCGCTTTTTTGCACAGCACTACTGTGAAACTGCCATAAAATTAATTGAAAGACTAGCTGTACTGGCAAAATCGAAAATGCATGACAATTTGTTAGTAATTTTCTGGTGTTTTAAAAAGGGCCTGTTCACACAATCTCTTGAAGGCAATTTACTGGTAATTTTCTGGTGTTTTTAAAAAGACACTGTTCACACAATCTCTTCATGGCAATTTACTGGTAATGTCCCAATATTAACCTGTTCACACATGATCTCTTCCTGGCAATTTACTGGTAAATTTCTTGTGTTTTTAAAAAGGGCCTGTTCACGCATGATCTCTTCATGGAAATATACTGGTTATTTTACGGTATTTTTAAAAAGGGCCTGTTCACGCATGATCTCTTCATGAAATTATA